>CM060174.1:107290478-107890478 GCA_030549775.1 Tamarix chinensis | reverse complement strand
TTACTCTGATTTATGCATGTTGAATGTCTTTCGAATTGTATTTCATTTTCTTAGCCTTAGCACTTGGTACTGGAACGATATGAGTGAACTGGTCTGGTACTAAGTGTGGCGGTAATACTCCCAAAGTTCACGTTTTATTTATCTGCTTCCGCCAATCTTCCTTTTAATTAACGAAATTTTTCAGTAGTGAATTTTGGGGGTGTTACAATACACATAATACTGATGCCATAATTTAATGCATGACCTTACCTTAACTCCATATTATGCTACACATATGATAGATACACAAATACACATAAAATACAATATAATTCACATCACATGGCATATAAAACATATAATACACAAACGACCTTAGTACTCCCTTACCTAAAACGTCACCAGCCTTGGAGTACGCTCCTATGCCTCTCTAGAGCTTTGACTGATATCACCTATTATGGGAAAAAAAACTAGAATTAGGCTCCCACATAAAAATACTATTATTTACTAACTTATCCTAAAACCACCAAAATAATGCTAATAATGATAATGATAATGATAATAATAATAATAATAATAACAACAACAACAACAACAACAACAACTTAAGCCTAAATAATAAAAGGTAGGGTTTTTGACCCTACCTCCAAATAATGAAGGTACTATTTAATAATAGTAATAATAATATTAACAACACATCTTACTTATAATAATATTAAAAATAATAAAGATGATAATAATAATGGTAGTAGTAGAAATAGTAATAATAATAATAATAATAATAAAATATGAGTATGCAAATCATTAACATAAAATAGGGCTTGAGCCCTCTTTAGATAAATAATAATAATAATAATAATAATAATAATAATAATGATGATGATGATGATGATGATGATGATGATGATGATAAAACTTATAATAATACAATTAATACCCACAATTTGAAACTAACAACTTAATTATTTTATTCCTACTCTTGACCCTGCTAAGAAAATATAACATAAATATTACATCCAATAATAATAATGATAATGATAATATTAATAATCGAGTAAATGATAAAATTTGGAATAAATTAGAAAGGCAACTGTAATACCCCATTTTTCAAAACCATAATTATAAATTAATAATTGTATGATTAGTTATAATTATTACTTTAGAGGGTTTAATTTTAAAAGTGTTATTATTTTTCGTATTATTTCGATGGTTTAAGTATAACTTTAATTAGGTTAAAATTTTGATAGAAATTAGGTTATTTAAATTAATCCTAGTTTTTTACCTATAAATCTTATTTTAAATTATTTTATTAATAATATTTTAATCCATAATCCAAAAATAATTTCCTAAGAATTATTTATGATTATTTTACTCTTTCCGATTATTTTTAAAACCTATCCTAATTTGGATAAAAAAATTTCTGAACTATTTTTATATCCGATATTTTAATCTATCTAAATTATATTTAAAACTAAATAAATAAACTCCTATCTTGCACTATAATTTTACCCCCTACTCTATCCTCCACTGTGCCTAAATATCTTCCCCGAATATTTTTTTATCTTCCTCATTTTCTAACTAACCCACCCCCTACCTTGTATACATATGCACACCTCGTGTCAGCATTTATACACAAATATCCAACCTACATACTTACACACTATGCACACACACACATACACTCCACTAACCAAACAACCATTTCCCCCCACTATTCCTACTAGCAGCCACCGACCAACCCTCCCTTCTCTGCATAAACACCTCGCGCATCACACGACACCACCACACCCTACCCTCTCCATCCCGTCGTCCAGCCCTACACTTTCTGAATCCCACTGCAACCCTCCACCTTCTTCCTCCTCCCATTTGCATCTCCCTTTCGTCCCGTGCAGCTCCCCCGACTGCAGCACCATCTCCAGCCATCGAATAACCCAGTGTGCCAACGCCAGTCACCACCACCCCCACTACCTATCACAACAACCAATCTCTACCGCCCGTAGCACCAACCCACACCAACCGTGCAATCCCAACCATCTTCGAACCATCTACCCCTTCCCCCTCTCTCTATTTTGTTCAAAATTTTCCATCCCAACCACCACCATTTTGTGTAACCCCAGCCCCCGCATCTCCTATTTTTCTCCCACCGAACCCAACGCCACGCCCCATCCACCACCAAGTAGCCCATCACTGATCGTACCCTCACATTTCTCCGCAGCTTCAGCCCACCACCATTCTCCTTTTGCCTGCCTCGACCAACCAACCTCCCACAGCAACCAACCAACGCCGTCGCCTATCCTCAGCCTACAACGCCACTCTATCTCCACCACCGTAGTCGACCAACACCACCGCAGCCAGCTGCCACCCTCCACACATCTCCCTGCCTCACCCCTCGCAGCAACTCGGCTAACCCTCCCACCTTAGCCAATAGCAACCCTCACCCCTATGCATGCAGTCCTCACGTTGCATGTGTAGCGTGAGTGCACTTTGTACGTTATAATATTTTGGTATATATATTAAATATAAGGGTATTTTGGTAATTTTTATAAAATAAATATTTTTATATTATAATTAGTATTTTACATGATAGATATTAATTCGGTAATTTGGGTATTTTTTAGGAACGAAAGGTTGATTAGCGGGATCCGATAACTTTAGTAGGATACCGCTATTTTTGTATTTTTGCTGGAATTCAAGTAACCATTATACCCTACTAAAATTATAAATATTGCGTGATAGCACATTAGGATTTTTTGTGGATGAAATATGTTAAGCATGATTTATTTTGATATAATCATGTGTTGATTATTATTATCATAAAAATGGATAAAACCAGCATGTTATCTGATGTAAATTATGTCGGGTATAAAAGTATGATTAAAATGATTCTAATGACAGAAAAATAGTTTGTATGGTAATTATGTATGAAATAATAGGTTGAGCATGCTTAGAAATAATTATAAAATAATTATTATGGATGTGTGCCCTAGAGGCAATTTAGTTATTTTTTTGTATTATGATATTTATCCTAAAAATCATTTCTAATATGTATTAGTTGTCATTGAGCATGTGAGTATATGTTTTGGATGGATTAAATGTGCGAAAAATAATTTTATGTGCAAAATTTTGATACAAGGGTAAAATGGTCATTTGACATATGTGAGAATTTAAATCGCGTAGGAAATAATTTTTTTATGGTTGTAATCCCTTGAATTTTTAAAATCCTATAATTTAATAAATAACTTTTATTTGGGATATATTGGCCTTTAAATCTATTTATTTTAATTATTTTATGGATTTTTGAGTAAATAAAATTGGGTATAAATATTTAATAAATTAAAATGAATATTTTGTTATTTTATCACACTATTATTATTTAAATAAATTTTCAAACCATTATTTTACTAAAATCATCCTTTTTAAACCCTTATATTTTAATTATATTAAATTAAATTATTAAATAAATTTATTACAAAAAATTATTCTATTTTATTATTTTATCAATTAAATTGTATTATTTCATTTCCCCTTTTCTTTTCCTTTTTCCCTTTTTCTTTCTCCTTTTTCTCTTTTCATTCTTTCTCCTTTTCTTCCTTGGGTCGCTGGTGTCGTGGCCTGCCCCTTCCTTCTCCCTGGCGCACTGGGCTGCAGGCCCACTCTTCCCCCTTCCTTCTCCCATGTGAGTCGGCCGCCTTCCTTCTTTCCTTCCTTTCTTCCCCTACCGGGTCGACCCGTTTCATTTTTTTCCTTCGGCCACTCGACGCACCCAGCCTCCCATTTCTTCTTCCCTTCTTCTTCTTCCTCTTTCCTCGACGAGAATCCCGGCCATCCTTCACTATTTTTGCCGCCCAACCTGCAACCCCCTCTTCCCGTTGACCTCCCCTATCCCCCTCTCTCCCTCTCATCATTTTCCTGCCATACCGCCCCCACCATCTCTCCCTCTCCCTCTCCCTGCCATTACCATATCTCTTCTCCCTCTCCCTGCAACTCCCATTTCCCTACCACCTACCGCCACGCCTCAAGCTCCCTATCCCCTCTCTTCTTTTCCTCTTATATTTCTTCCTCCTTCCCTGATTTGTTCTGCATTTTTTTCTCGAACTCCCCTACTCGCCGACCCTCTTTTCTTCCTTTCTTCTCCTCCCTCCTCTCACCCTATTTTTGTCTTCACCGCCTCATCGGCCACCTATACCACCCTCTACCTCACCCCGACCGATCACATCACCCCTCAAGCCACCCCGCAGCCTTCTTCCTCCTCCCCTCTTCTTTTTCTCTTCTTCTTCTCCCTTCTCAGCAGCCACCCTGTACCGCCCCGATCTATTGCCATCTCGCCGCTTATGCCGCTGTTTGAGCCACCACATTAATCCCTGCAACCCCCTATACCACCCCAACCCTCATTTGGCCTAAACCACCACCCAAAGGCCTTCATTTTCCCTTCCCCTTTTCCTTCCTCACCAGCCCCCATCTCGACCTCCCCCTTGGCAGCCTCCTTTCGCGGCTTCGTTGTCGCCGCCTCCACCACCTTTTGCCACCGTCAACCCATCCCCGACCACCACTTACACCCCATCTCCACCTTTGCACCCTTCCCTTGCCCTAAATTCTCCCCCAACCACCTTATTTCCTATCCCTAAACCACCAACCCGAAAACACCACCCCTCCTCCCATTCTTGCCACCTTCGAGCCTTCCTCCTCATTTCCTTGCACGCAGCTCATGCTGCATGAGTAGTATGAGTTGCTGCCTTTGTTGATTAATTTGGGTAATAATTTTTAAGGTATAATAATATTTTAATTTAAGTATTTGATTAATTAAGTATTATAAAGCCTTACACTTTGATTTTTATTATTTCTAATGTAATAGGTCTTGATATTATTTTTATGTATTAGTTTTGATGATCAAAGCTTGAACCTTTAACCGAAATACCGCTAAAGTTCGTTTTCACTGGAATCGAGGTAACCGTTAAATCCCACTTAAACACATGGATAAACGTATGCTAGTACATTAGGATTTTCAATATATTATTATACTTGATATATGTTTTTTAAAATGATATATATGGTTTCTTGTGTTGATTGATGAAAAGGAAGTATGATAGATTATGTGCTATGTTTGGAGATATTGTTTAAGGTAGGAGTTAGTTATTAATGAAAATGTTAAGTATTATCCATGTTGTATTATGCTATTGTGATCTTAATGCATGATTAATATTTTGTGAGCCTTAGGGGATTTTATTAAGGTATCTTGTACAAGAATATGGCCTAATATATATATGGGTGCTAATAATGTTATATTAATTATAAGAGTTGTGGATGAGGTGTTAACATTAATATTTTATGTAGTAATAATAATGATTTAATACTAGTGGTGTAATAAGGGGTAAAATGGTGATTCTTAATTAAAAAAGAGTAAATTGGTAATTTTGTAATAAAAGGAAAAAATGGTCATTTGGTAATAAAAAGGCAAAATGGTAATTTTGTAATTAAAGGGTAAAGTGGTAATTTTGTAATTAAAGGGAAAAGGGCAATTAGTAATTTTGTGATTAAAGGGCAAATGGTGATTTTGTAATAAAAGGGTAAAATGGTAAATTTGTGATTAAAGGGCAAAATAGTAATTTTGTAATTAAAGGGCTAAATGGTAATTTGGAAATTAAAAGAGGCAAAATGGTAATTTCGTAATTAAGGATAAAATGGTAATTTTATAAATGAAAGGGTGTTATGGTAATTTTTGGAAGTTAAGGGGTAAAATGATAAATTTGAAAGTAAAGAGGTAGAATGGTAATTTGGTAAACAAAAGGGGTAAAAGTGGAAATTGAAAAGGAGTGACTTGGTAATTATAATAATTGAGAAGGGTAAAATAATAATTTAAATAACTAAAGGGTAATTTGATGATTTAATAATGGAGAAGGGTCAAATGGTAAATATGATAAATGTGAAGGGCAATTTGGTAATATAAATAACTAAAGGGTAATTTGGTAAATTTGATAATGAAGAAGGGTAGTGGGTAATTATGATAATATAAAAGGGTAATTTGGTAATTTAACCAACTAGAGGGTAATTTGGTAATTTTGATAATGGTGAAGGGTAGTTAGTAATTATGATCACAAAGAAGGACAATTTGGTAATTTAACCAACTAAATGGGTAATTTGTTAATTAGGATAACAGAGAAGGGTAATTTAGTAATTTGGCCAACTCAAGGGCAATTTATTAATTATAATAAAGGAAAAAGGGTAAAGTGGTAATCTAACAAACCAAATGAAAAATATATTAAGTTTAATAATTATGAATGGGGATTAGTGACCTAATAAGTATAGGAGATAACTTGGTAACCTAAATCGAGTAAGAAGTAACTTGGTAATTATGTAACAAGGAGGTTAATAAGGTAATTTGTCAAGTAAGGAAAGGATGACTTAACAATTATATAAGTAAGGGGTAAATGAGTAAATTGCATCTAACATGTCATTGTGATTATGGAATTTTGTAATATGACTCAAATAACGCTAATTAGCGAGGTAAGAGTATTTGATGATTAGTAAGTACCACGAGAACGAATTCTAATTTGAAATTAGATGAGATTAGGATGGCCTTAATGATTCTTCTGTATTACCTTGGACAACCATTTAAATAAGAAATATTTGATGATATCCGAACGATTAAAAGTGAATAATTATATGATTATTGTGCTTTTGTGATCACCCTAATTAAGACACTAATAATTAAAGTGAAAGACTTTGAGATCGGGAATTGTGGCTCTTTAGGGGTCGCTACCCTAAAGACGTGGTTTAGCCCACGATTATTTTGGTATTTATTGGTGTGCCTTTGTGCCTCAGCCATGCCTTATATCTACTATATCTAGCTCTACGGGCCTAGTTAGAGGGTGTGCATACTTATGGATTAGGTGTCCTTGTCGGTAGGGTACTGAGTTAGTTTTATGCACCAGTACGATTAGGGTATCTTTGCGTCCCTGGGTTGATAGTTGAAGGGTACTGAGTAGCTTTTATGCACCAGTGCGACTGATGTACCTTTGTGTCATGGGATCTTGATCTCCCTAGCGAGGCAATTAAATGGAATTGATGTGCTGATTAAAAAAGGAAAAACACTAATCGTTAAAGTGAAAGATTAATGAGTCGGGCCCAGTTGATTTATATTATGAGTACCGATCCACCAGATATGATAGTGGCCTAGGATGTTTTGCCTTGGATAATGTTTATGAGTACCAATCCACCAAATATAATGGTGGCCCAAGATGTGTTACCCTGGATGATGTATATTTATTTTTCGATCCATCCGTCAGAATGGTGTGGGTCCCGAGCTCAATAAATTTGATTTGGCTGTGAATAAATTATGGAAAGATACTAATCACTTATAGTGGAATACCAAGTGAATCAAGGCCAGAGCGGTCCACTAGAGAATAATAGTGGGGTTTCCGCACTCACACGAATAATTATAACCCGATATGATTGATAATGATAGACTAAGGGCTTAAGGCCCAAAATTATCGATTGTTCTCTATGGCCTATTAATATTTGATTGATTTGTTAAGTATGTGGTTATATAAACGTGGACATTCAGTATTTACCTTTCATTAAGTATGTATGTAGTATTTTGTGTTGCATTGCGGGCCTACTGTTAAGTGTGATTTAAAGGGTTACTTAGTACCGTAGTACTGAAGGGTTCCATTCGTGGGGGCCCAGCCTATTCAATGGGTAGTGTCCCTTGCAGGTCGTTCCCGGGTGCTATTCAAGTGGGCTCTCGGAAAAGAGTGTAAGGTAATATCCGGTAAACCCGAGGGTTGTACTCTTTCACCTTTAAAATTTATGGTTTCAACGTATTTGTTGGCTTATAACCACCAGTGGTGTGTTATACTCTCATAAAATGTTTTAATGCACTACTCTAATTTAATCATTGGTTTGAGTTTCTTGTAAGTTGTATTTTTCTCTTTTAGCCTTACTACTTGGTACTAGAATGGTAGGAGTGAATCGCTCTGGTACTAAGTGTGGCGGTAATATTCCTAAAGTTCACGGTTTATTAATTGCTTCCACAAATTTTCTTTTAACTAAACGAAAATTTTTAGTAGTAAATTTTGGGAGTGTTACAATGCTGTTTTAGCCATTTCATGGCAAATGAAAAAATTAAAATGGAATTTGTATTTAAATAGATGATAATCTGGAAAGGTTGGTCTTGAGGGTATTTTAGTCTTTTTCGGCCTAAAGTATCTAGACGTGAATAATTGAGCCTAGGATGGCCTTAGTATATTTTAATGTTGGCTCCAAACTTGACCTTGATTATTGTTGTCTCGGATGATTGGAAATAAGTAAGAACGGTTAAGTATGAGAATTGAAATTATCTGTATTATATGTGATTTCGTGGTCACCTTAATACTAATATTTAAAGTGAAAGACCTCAAAATCGAGAATGTTGGCTCCTAGGGGTTGCCACTCTAAGGACGTGGTTTAACCCATAGTTGATATAGATTTTTTCTAATGTGCCTTAATTCCCTAGTTTGGTCGTACATCTTACTCTATTTTGTTTTGCGGACTAATAGGGGGTATGCATACTTATAGATTAGGTGTCCTTGTCGGTAAGGTATTGTGTTACCTTTGTGTGCCAGTGCGACCAGGGTACCTTTGTGTCCTTGGGTTGATAGTCGGTAGGATACTGTGTTGCCCTATTGCACTGGTATAGTTGTAGTACCTTTGTGTCTTCGGGTTGATTGATCTCCTCTCAAGAAAGTAAATAAAAATAGAAATGATATGATTTGATGGAAATAATGATTATCAGATTATTAGATTGTTTGGTAGCAGCTTTTGTGCCTACCTGTGGTTTCGGTAGCAGCCTTCGTGCCTACCTGAGGTTTCGGTAATAGCCTTTGTGCCTACCTCTGATTTCAGTAGTAGCCTTCGTACCTACCTGAGGTATCTGTGGTTTCGGTAGCAGTCTTTGCGCTTACCTGTGGTTTCGGCAGCAACCTTCGTGCCTACTTGAGGTTTTTGTAGTAGCCTTTGTGTCTACCTGAGGTTTCTGTGGTTTCGGTAGCAGCCTTTGTGCCTATCTATGGATTTGGTAGCAGCCTTCGTGCCTACCTATGTTAGTTTTATGTCTATGAGTATACTCGTGATATTTGGATCATATTATGTTGTATTTGTAAGTTTACATGTGATGTTATGGTTTTATTATGCTATACATGTAAGTATACCTGGGATGATATGAATCTTAGTAAATTATACATGTGAACATACCTGTGGCGTACGCGATTGGTTGGGATTTATGCTGAGACATGAATTATGCTAAAGTTGGGTTTTAATTATTGCTTTAGAGAGTATATATGATATATTCATTAATAAGTTCAATTATTTTAGATGAACGAATATGAGTAGTACGTGAACTTGATGGAATTTGGTTATCTAAGTGATTATTGTATCTCAATCATCGTATGCATATGCATATGTCTTATACCATGATTAGTTGTATGATTTACATGTGTTCCATGCTATTTTATTATATTAGTTTGGTATAAAGGGTTGCTCAGTACCGTAGTACTGAAGGGTTCATTTTCGTGGGTCCCTGCCTATTCAATGGGCAGTAGACTTTGCAGGTCAGCCTCTAAGCTCAGTCAAATGCTCATAGTTCAGATTTTGGAGCGTATGTCTATTCGGTGTTTCTTTTGTTATCTTATTTTTGGTTGTATTTGGACCTTCGTATCCTCTTGTAATTTCTCTCTCGAGTTTCGTAAAGTGTTAATGTCATTTTTAATTAGCAGTATTTATCTCACGTTCTCTCTATCTTGATTTCTATAATCATGATAGTAATTTAAGTAGAGTAATTATTTTAGCTTTTTCACTTGGTATGAGAATGGTAGAGGAAACCGGACATGTACCAAGTGTGGCGGTAACGCCCTTTGTTTTTATTGTTTTAGTTTCCACACTTAACTCTGCAAATAAAAAAATTTTAGTTGTAAATTTTGGGGTGTTACAGCGGCAACGGCCAAAAAAGAGGATAAAAAGGGGGTAAAGTTGAGGTTTGAGAAGAATAGGTGGAGAATAAGGATGGTGGTTGAGGTGCTGGTGGTAGCCTAGACTGAGAGGATTAAAGTGAGGGTGGTGGCGCAGCAAGTGGCTACGGCGCACGACGGTAGAGGTGGTGGCTGAAAGGAAGAGAAGAAGAAAGAGAGGGGAGGAGAAGGAGAAAGGAGAAAAGAAGGATATGGCTAGGTGGAGGAAGATTAGTAACAACTTTTGGGTGGTGTGGAGGGTAGTAGAAGCGGTGGATGTGGTGGCAGACGGTGGCTCGAGGGGTTACGGGTGTAAAATTTTGGTTTGATGGGAAAGAAACTCCGCACGGTTGTGATGGCTCGTGCGAAAAGAATCGAGGGAGATGGGTGGCTCAGTTAGTTAGAGGGCAGTGTAGGGAAGACTTTTGTAGGCAAAGATGGCGGTGAAGTTGGCTGACGGCAGAGGAAAGGTCGTCTTAAGTTGCGGTGGTGCACAGGGTAGGCTCTTAGGGTTTCAGGGGAAAAGTTTTGAAAACACACAAACATGGGGTATTTATAGAGTTTATAGGAAATGGTAAGGTTCTGGGGATCAGCAGGAGGATAGTGCATGCAGGGTTTGGGGTTGCCGGTGGAGTTAATCGGTCAGCACAATTTTAGGTCGTGTTCGACCTTTCGCAAAGGAAAAGAAGGACTTCGAGCAGGAGAAAAGGAAAACAGGTTAGAGCATGTTGAACTGCAAGTCAAGGGGAAGAGAAAGAGAGGGGAAACGGCCGGCCAAGTTAAGTGTGGCCGACGACACCATTTTCGAAGCTTCGAAGGTGCAGGTCGATGGCAGAGGAGGAAGAAGGAAGAAGGAGGTGAACAGAGCGACTAGGGGAAAAAGGCAGAAAAGAAAAGGAAGAAGAACCAGGTCGGTCGGCAACGGTTATAAGATTTTAAATGGAACACGGCGTTCCATGGAGAAAAAGATGTAAAACGCAACATTTTCGCTGCTGAAGGAAAGAAAGAAAAGAACGACGATGGGCCGCGGAAGAGAGGGAGGGAAAAGGGTGGATTGGGCCGCGCCAGGCCCAATCGGTAAGAATAAGGAAAAAGAAAGAAAAGAAAAGAAAAATAAAGAAAAGGAAGAAGGAAAAAGGGAAAAGGAAATTTTAAGTAGGTTGGGGTCAACTAAATTAATTAGAATATTTTGGGTATCTAAAATAAAAGGATTTAAATAAAATAATATTAAATTTTATTTTTAGGCTAATTTAGGGTTTTTAAAAGACTTTTCTTAAATTCATTTTTAATTAGCAAAAATCCCAATTTTTCCCTTTATAAAAATATTTGTAAATTCCTTATTAATTTTCCCTAAATAAATCCTTCCCATTTCAAATTAATTAATTAATTAAATTAATTCCCTAATAAATCCTTATTTAATTATAATTCTTAAAATAAATGTTTTTGGGCATTTCAGGTACACATCAGGTCAAAAAATATGAAATATATAAAAAAAACCCAAACAAACTATATACCACCAGCTTAATAATAGTGGCCATGCATGTTGTACCTTGAGAGGTGTTTTAGTCTATTCCACTAGATTAAAATTAGTAGGGTCCTGAGCTCAACATATATAAGAAATTTTTTGATGATGATATCTATTGATGGAAATCTAAATTCAATTATTCTCGTGTATTACATAATGTTTAAGATTTTTGCCTGATGAGTTATTTATGTGATCTTATGTAACTATACCCTTTCTTGATTATATTGTCAACCTAATATGCGTCGGAGGATGAGATTCTCAAATTGGTGATATTATGGCTTGATTATGTTGGTAATAATTAGAATAAGGTTTGACAACGATGGATATATGATAAGGACATTCAAAAAAGGTGAACTAAAGATGAAGATATTTCAAATAAGGTAATTATGATTTAGTAAGGGTGGATAATTAATGATGATGGTTCAAATGTAGTAAGTTAATTATGATATGTATTTGACAATGACATGTTGATGATTATGAGGATTTGAATGTTAGGATTTATATGGAATATGAGGTATTGGTTTAGGGTTAAGGTTAAGGTTTAGTTTGAATAGAGTTAAGGTGATGTTTGGTTCAGATGGAAATATTAGGGTTTTGAATGATGGAATTAGATGTTCGAATGCCAAACCAATTTAGGGATGCAATTAAACTTGAATTAGAGTGTGGTTTTGATGATAATTATGGATAGAAAAAATATGGATTATGGAGAGCAGAAAAGATATAAATTAATCTCTAATTCACACAAACAAAGAGATTAAAACTTTTAAACTAAATAGTTCACACATGTTTGATTAACTTGAATTGAATTCACACATAATTCAACAATTATACAACTTCAATTTCTATAATCGTGTCTTCTATGGCTGTTTATAGCCATTCTACCACTTATCTAAAAGCATAATTCAGAAGAGTCCAAGCTAAAAGATATTATGGTACTTTTATGCTAACCTTATGCTAATTTATGCTAACTTTATGGTTTATCTATTATCCAACTCTGCTACTTAATTAATTAATTAGCTAAATTAATAATAATGCTCGACCAATGCTGCAAATAAAATCCCTATGCACTTGGTCATCATTCCATGCATGTAGGCACTTATTTGCTTGTTTGGTACATTTCTAACAACATAACAATATGTTGGTATTCAAATTTGTGGGAGATACTTTCCAAATGAAGAATAATTAGTTCCATGATTATGAAAGCCAATTATTGAGTGTTTGCTCCAACATCACAACATTACTCAGTATGTAGCGTACTAGTCATCTTTTTTCATAGGTGTAGTTCATTCCTATGAGTATAAGGCCCAGATGCTTTTACGCAAGTTGATAAGGACTCATTAGATGACTTTACTACGTATGATGCTCTATGTGTAGAGGAGTGACTCTTATGTTTTAGGATTAGGAGTAGAGTTATGTTATCCAGTAATTAATTTTTTTCCAGAAACCTTCTTAAACTATTGATTTCATGGGATCCTTTTTTATTTATTTTGATATTATACTCGGATTTAATCTTCAAACTTATATTTTACTTTATGAAGGTTCTCTAGTTTTCTATTTATCATGTTTTATGTTCTAATTATTTTACCTTGTAATTACCGTAATAATGGTATGATAACTCAAACTTATATTGATTCTGATGGTAACATGCAACTATTTTGATATTACTCTCTCTCTAATATCAACACTTTCAGAAGTAAATTTTGGCGCGTTACAAATTGGCTGGGAATTTGCTCAAAAGGAAATTCAGGGAGGGAGTTATTTGAGAAACAAAGATGAGAGATTTTGGTAGCTATAATTAATGAATTAATAGAAGGAGAATGAGGGGTATTTATACGTGATAAGTGGTTTGTGATTGGCTGAGACAACTAAAGGTTATGGAACATATGGGCATAGGCAAGATGGAGATCATGGGATTTGGATAAAGTTTCCTCGTGAAACATCTGTGGAATAAAGGGATGGGATAATTGTGATGATGCTATTAGACTTAGGTAAGCTTGTGGATAGTAGGCTAGGTGGAAAGTAAATTAGCCGAGAAAGGAGAAACACATGGGAAAGAGAGAGAACCTCAGGTGAAGAGGTAAAAAGTAAAGAAAGAGAGAGAAAAAGGAAAAATGGAAAAAATAAAATGAGTTAAGTGTTAGGATTTAAATTAGGTTTAAATTTATGATTCAAGATTTAGGGTAATATTAAAATATTAATAATTCAGGATTAGGGTTATGTTAAAATATTAATTACCTAGAATTATAGTTAGGTTAAATTTGGGGTATTACATCTTGTGCCTCACTTGTTTCTATATCTTCCTTCTTCGATTTTGTATTCTTGTATCAATATTAGATTAGGTATAAACCGCACATGATCTTTGAGTATATCTTTACCATCCTCAATTTTACAAATATTTTTTATTATTTTAATAGTAGAGCAGTAATAAAAACAACTCTTAGGGGTGAAATTGTCACGACCAACATGAGGAGAGGTTTGATCATTCACCTAATCAATGCTAGATGCAAGTGTAACACCCCCAAAAATAGGGAAAGAAGGAGGAAGAAGAAGGAGAAAGGAGAAGGAAGAAGAGAAGATGGTCGGGAAGATAATGGATGACAATAAAATGGAGGGATGGAGGGGTATATATATAATATACTAGTATGGTGGCATGCCAAGGAGGAGAATGGCAGAAGAGCGATGACAAAAATGATGATAATCGCTTGAGAAGAAGAAAAGAAAATGGCTAGGGGTGATGGTGATGGTTGAAATTGACAGAGATCAGGCAGAGGTAGGAGGGATGATGATGATGATGATGATGATGATGACATGCGAAGGAGACGTGCATGGGAGAAGAAAGTAGGGAGTGTAATGGTGATGGTGGATGAAAGTCAAAACAGAGCAACAATAGGAAGAAGAAGACAAAAGAAGGAAGAAGAAGAGTGGCGGGGGAAGATGATGGTGGTGTGCAGGGAAAGAGAAAAAGAAGAAGGAGAAGAAGAAGATAGGCACGAGGGTGGCAAAGATAATGGTGAGAGGAAGCATGTGGGAGACAAGGTGATGGGGGTGGTGTAGAGGGGCCAAACTCCTTCATGCCACAGGAAAAAAAGGCACAGGAGAAGAAGGAAAAAATAAAATAAAAGAAAAAGGAATAAGATGGAAGAAAGGAAGAAAAAAAAGGAGAAATAAAAGAAAATGAGAGAAGGGTTAGGGAATTAGGATTAGATTAGATAATTTTAGATTAGCTAAGTAATTTGAATTAGTGAAATTTTTGGCAGGTTTTGATTTTGGTTTATGAACTATGGTTTATCCGGATCAAGGTTTCAATTTTGATTAAAGTTTATGTATTAAGAAATTTGATTAAGGCTAAAAATAATATTTATGGAGATTAAAATCAAATTAGGGCATTAAAAATATGGGATTATGCTAAGTAAATTTTTAGGATATTACAGCAAGGTTAACATCAATATAATAAAAAACATTAACAATATTGACTAATATACATATCTCACCCAAGGAGAGACCAAAGATAGAAATAATATAAATAAAGTACAATTTTGTAAATGAACTCAAGCCAAAATAAAATGGTAAAGTCGAGAGTTTAGTTTATAAACAAATCATAAAATGTTCCTATGTAAGTGTAACAGAAGCTGCATGTTGGTTCTCTTAATTCTAAGCAAGTTCACTCCCCATCAAGTAGGCATCATTGGTTATTGTTAGAGAGTTTGCTATCATAGCCATCAACTACCAGGGCTTTAGGATTTTGCACATACACATATTCATCTATCCATTAAATATATAGTGAATATAAAATGGTAGTGTTAATATGACTAAGTAAAATTTGACTCCATATACATAGAGCATAGTTCATTTACAGCATGGTCTAGAAAAAATCATTAGATGACATGGTTTAAGAAGCTTACTCAAGCATTTAAATATAGTATGATTGTAATGTATGATAACTCTTGCATATCTAGTAAGAACAAAGCATATTATTGTCCGCTTATTATTATACCATATGATTTCAATTATTAAGATATCAAGCAAATATGCATAATTGACCCCCCATGAATGAAATCATATAAGCATACAAAAATGTATCCATGCCTTCCATAGTTGTGTTTAAATAATTAAACTAAACATTGCTAGGATATACCCTCCCACCTATTCATAGACATACTAAGTCTCTAAGTGTCTTGTTTTGAGATACCTCACCCACTCCACTTGGCCACCGATGCCATGAAACCCTACATACAATAAGGCACCAACACCTTCCACAATGGTTTTTAGAAGGCTACATAAAAAAAAAAAACTTAAAACCAACATGTGTCGCTCTTATACAGAAGGCAAAATTATTTTGTACTTTTGCACCAAATGTTTCCATTATTAGTATTCAACTCAAACACATGCCACATATAAATCTAAAGTGGGTGTTTAGAGTAATAAAATGAAACACAAGCTACAAGAATCAAATCCAATCAAAATGGGTGTTTAAGAGATAACACCAAACGTAAATATAAGTGTTTATAGATAATACAAAAGTTATTTAAGTGATGCAATGATCAAGTATTCAAAATTACCACTTTTATTTGCAAGATCATATAATGTTCAATAGCAAAAATATTAGATATATTTAGCCTAACCACCACAGATGAGGTTAATGACCATTTTTACAAAATTTAATATTCACATAAAATGTTGTTCATGTTCCATGGAAAATATTATCATATACCAAGAATCATAAATCGAAAGACCATCAAAATATTTATTATGAATATTTACTTTTACTAAAAATTTACTATTCACACTCAATTGTTATACCAAGGTAAAAATTAATGGTGGACCATTAACCTCTCATATCTTACTTTATGCCTCAAATGGTAACATTATCCTTTTAGTCCATAATTAGTCATTAAACATGATTCATATCATTTTAGCGTTGCATATGGTACTTAAGGGGTGATTATTCAAGAACACTTTGAAGATCATGTGAAAACATGAAGAACATAGAAAAAATGCCTTAAGCATTCATATCTTCAACTTCGAATAAATCATGTGAAACATGTTTGAACCATGGAAAATTCTATATCAAAATTCATCTATAAACTCAAAGAATTAACATGGTAAGCTTTAAATTAAGTAAAAAGTTCAATAAGCCTTAAAATCAAGCAAAAAAACGTAGCTATAAATAAAAATACTCAAAATCACCTTAAGCATGCTCAAACTTCAATTCAATCAAATAAAGCCTAAAGATGCTCATTTGCTTACATTTTATATATCAAAATTCATGTAAAGCATCAAATGAATTTATTGGAAACAATTTTTTTTAAAAAAAACAATGATAAGATACCAAACTTCCCCTAGATTTAAATGTCACATAAAATAAATGATAATCATGATTAATGAGAGTAAGAAGAACTAATTGGCAATATCTAGCTCATAAAGATTAAAAGAAAATAAATAAGGAAAATTAAGCTAATAAATCTTATAATATACCTTATTTAATACCTAATAGATTGAGATAAAAATATTATAAAATCAAACCATTAAAAACCAGTCACAGGTGAAAGAGTTAAAGATAAAGGAAATATGATACTAAACTTGAAGTATGGAAGAATTCTAATCTCCAACAATGGATAAATAATGGTGGAAACAACCATGAAATGGATGATTAAGAATAATGGGGAGGCTCGAAAAATATGAAGGGAAGTAGAGGAAGAAGAAAAAAGTGACAAATTAAATGGGTGTGATTATGAAAAATGAAAGACTTAAGCCTTAAGTCTTTAGATGTTTTAAGGTAATAAAAGAATGAAATGAGGGGGAAAGTGCGTGCCACCACATGGATCAAATTGGTGGTTTAGATTCATTCCTATCATAAATGAAGGGATTGGATCATATCTAAAAAAATATTAGTTAGGATTCAAGTATAGAAAGTTTTATTTGGGGTGATGATTATACCATAAATTGACAAATTAAGTCTAAAAATAATAAAAATAATGCCAAAGCATTTTTAATCAATTTTGAATTCAATACTGTTAAAATATAAAGATCCTCAATTTTATTTTTAAAATTCTAGATAGATAAAATAGTTGATTTTAGGATTATAATATGAAAAAATGCTAACTAAAATATGAAAAATAATTTTTCATCATAATCTCCATTCATCATTTTTATAGAACTAGGAAAATTAGAATAAGCTAAGGAAGTTAAATGCGGGCATGTGATAATGGTATGGAATAAGTTTATTTGCCAAAAGCGACTGAGAAAATCTCACGAAAAAAGAAGATGAGAGAAAGGATAAGAACAATGAAATAAAAAGTTCTAATATGCAATAAGGCTTTACTATCATTTAAAGGACATATGAAATATTTCATTTAAATAAATTTATTTTAATTATAATATTAATCATGAATTAGGAAAATGGGGTATTACAAAATATATATGTGTGTAGATGTATTTACTTTTAATCTTGCATTCGACATAAGTTAGGTAATTGTTGTATATTCTCTATGTTGAATATGGTGATTACAATTCTACATTTCTTGTGTTAGCTTCTACAAATCATATTTAAATCAAAATTTTCATATTATAAAAATGGATGTGTTACATCTTTTATCCTCTTTTCAATTCTACTTAGTTGATGTATCGTATGGAAAGTGTAAATGTGTTGACTTATCTTGTTAAGCCATGTTGTTAAACATCATTATTCTTTCTTTTCTTTCCATATCCTCTTATTTATATTTTCTCCACCTTTATACTTCCCAAGCACTTCCTAGATGTGGTATTGGCGCCTTTCCCAAACATAACTATTTAAGAGATAAATGCTCCAAATATTAGCTCTTTTTATCTTTAATCTTCTTCCTGTGTAAGGTAATATATCATCATTTTTTTGTCTTATTTACATCTCCTCTTATTTCTACTTTTTCCACCTTTAGAATTCCCAAGCTCTTCAAAGACGTGGTGTTGGGGCCCTTCCCCAAATATAACCATTTAAGAGAGAAATACTCAAATTATTAGCCTTTTTATATTCACTCTTATTTAGGTGTGAGGTCACACATAAACACACACACACACACATTCCTATTCTCTTTCAAAATGTTTCCACTATCCTTTTTGTTTGCATTATTTTTTTTGTTATTATCCTCCTCTAATTGTTTCAAATTATTGCTTGTTGTATTTTCTATTCCCCAATTTCTTCAAATTGTTGTTGGTTTTCTTCCCATGAATGTACATCTTGCTATTTAAAGTTGATTTTCCACCACTATTTCCTTTGCTGCCATAATCCCCTCCTTCATTTATTTCCTCATCATCTTTCTTGTAACACCCCACCTCCACAATAGTTGCATGTATCACCTAGAATACTTTCATGATGTATGATTGACCTCATATATCAATAAAAGCCATTTTTTCATAATTTTTTCAACTCACACACGCCCTAAAAAACTTCACTGGAGGGCACCTATGTTGGGCTACTCCATGACTAACACACTTAATTACATAGTTTTCTAGTGATGGATTGCCTAAAAGAATGCAAAATCCGTTGAGTGCAAAAATGTAAGGCATAAAATAATGTGTGACCTCATCAATCATTTTGGTACAAAAATAGACTATGAATATCCATGTCTAGATATCAAAATAAATATAAACACGATAAATAGAATATTCCTATTCTAAGCCCAATCCTTGGACAAACCCTAAAAATATAAGACATCCTCCATTAACCTCTTTACACAAATGTTTAGAAAAAAAAAGAAATTAGAATCAATATGGCAAATGTACTAAGTAAACGAAATCTATTAAAAGTTCATATAATGAAACCAAAAAACATTAGAACATGTGTAGACAATCGAATATAAGAAAAAAATGTTAAAATATGAATTAGGGCAACATTCATTAAAATTAATCTATTCACACTATTCCTTCTGATTCATACAATTCATGATTATTCATATATATTCAAACTTTTCCCTAAAACCCTTGGAATCACACAAAAACTTAGAATAATATGAAAATCTTAGAATATGATATTGAACAATGATATTTTGGAATACACACATACGAAAGCCACCTATTATTCTCTTCTTTATGTATGTTACCACACAATCCACCATATTTTATCATGTTCTTACTAAAGTAACATTTTTCACCTATAATATGGAACATATCGACCCCTATACCCCATGGGAATCAATTAACTTAGAGATAGAAAACACTTATCTCTGATATATCATAGACATCATATAACTATCTCACGAGCTACAAGATAGCAAGTAACTATATGCCATGCCATGGGAGCATTAGATATCTATTTCAAGGCACATATGGCATATAAGTCCTTCTATTATTTTGGTTATTCTATCCTTAAATATCAATACCCTCTTTAGGACCCACATGTCACTTATATAGTAGAGAGAGACCTAGCTAAAATTCATGATGTTAGCACTATTTTAATGAATAATCAATGGTCAATTTGAGGTTAACAGTATAACCTATGCCACATGCATAGGCTACATGTGTCATCTTTGCTACACGGGAAAAAAATTCTACTAATTTCAAAATACAATCTTTCGCTTTGAAATTTACCAATTTATTATGTATTTTATTAATTACCATCCAAATATAAGTAGATACACAAATTTAGAAAATATTACTATTCATGTACAGCTAAAAGTGTAAAAATATATTAAGAATCTTATATTTTAAAACCAAAAATTACTTATTATTAGGATTTATTAGTCATATCAATTAACTATTTTTGAAGGTTAATTCAAAGGCTAAGGTCAACTATTGACCCTAAATATCTTCTTAAAATTTAAAATACTATTTTAACCCTAATATATGTTAAACTTAATAATTAAGAAAAAAATATTAAATAAACTCATAAAATCATGAGATTAAATATTAAGTATCCATAATCAATAGTTAGTATACTAGAATAACAATGTTCACTCAAGAACTTCAAATTTTATGCAAAATGACTGTCATGCCACTAAACCCTAAAAATACCGAAAACAACATAACTTTTAGCAAATAATGATCCCAATCATAAAAATATATATCATATTATTCATGTAATACCTAAATAACACATTTTAACACTTAGAACATGAACACATTGCATCTCATATGTTAAGTAACCAAAATGTCCCCCTTTCATGATAAAATATCATTAAATCATAACTTTAATTATACAAATCCAAATCAAGACTTTTAATATATGAAATTATATATAAAAAACCTAATTAATTCGTTTAAAACATAAAAATACTTAAAATATCACCATAAGACATAAAGTATCCAATAGGTCGAATAGCCTATAAAACGCTCAACTTCAATTAATTTAAGCATTCTAATTCCTGGATTTCTATCTACTTTTAGTATAATTTATTTTTTCTAGATCATAAATATTAATCTTGATCTTCTCCTCGTAAACCTTGTACATGAAATCATGAAAATTATCAAAAAGACTTATAAAATGCAAAACAATTCAAATAAAAGTGAGAGCAAAGCTAAAATGCTTAATATTCCTTAGTATATGATTCTAAAATTAATGAGAATATTATAAATATTTATCTTCAATTTACTCAATTTTTAACATGAAATGTTTTAATGAAAACAATAAAGAGCTAAAAACCAATATTTAGGAAGAAAAACCAAGGAATAGAGGTTTAACAATGAATGAAGGAGGTGAGGTTGAATATTTAAGATTTATGGAGAAAATTATGGTCTAAAATCAGGAAGAAAATGATGGTGGGATAAAATTTTGGTTAAGGTAGATATTTCCAATATTAAAGAACATTAAATGATTACAATAATGGAAAATATCTAAAAACAACAAAAATGAGGGGATGGAGGTAGGTAGACATAAATGTGAGTCAAATCAACTATTCTAAATTTAATTATAAGATTTTAGAAGGATAGTAACAAGTTTTGATTATAGGTTTTGTGTAGAGAAAGTTAAATGCCGGGAGTCAATTATGCTTAAAATTGGCTAAATTTATTAAAAAATATAAAAAATATTTTTAACTCATTTTTAATTTACATTGATCATAAATATTTTAATGTATAAGTATATTTAAAATTTTGTAATTTTTTGTTGGCTAAAATACTTGTTTCAGAGCTTTATATGTGAGTAAGAGTGGAAAGCGATGAATAGTGATCTTTCATCAAAATCTCCATTTAAAATTTATAAAAGGCCTATGAGACTCATGAGAAACCAATTAATTTAAATATGAGGAAATCTTAATCATTCATATGAATCTTGATGGCTAAAAGTAGTTTAAAATTCTCACATGATAAGAAACCGTAATAAGGATTAAACAATAAAAAAAATTAAAAATTCCTAGGGGTTAAATTGATGTAAAAATTTTGATTAAATATATTTTTCCATAATTATAATAATAATAAATTAGAAAAGTGAGGTATTACACAAGGCCACAAAGCATCCCCTCCCCAAGTTGGATATCTTTAAATGCTGATTTTATTTTAGAAGGGCTAACATTGTTGATCCATCCCTTTATTGAGATGTTTATTATTTTCTCTCACTAGTTTGTGTTGCAATATGAGGTCAATATTAGAGACCGTTGGATTTATTTCTCTATTATTATCACAAATCAGACGTAGCCCATGCTTTAAACCTATTCCCAAATATATTCTAATTTGTTAATAACTCTTTAGAGAAGGATTTGTGCCAATTTCAAGCTCAAAGGGGGCTTGTGGTTTATCAATAGGCCTTAGTATTCATTACACTATTAAAAGGAGGAGTTTGTATTTTTTAAGTCTACACAACCTTAGGTTTGTTCCAACATAGGGTACAATCATTTTAAAGGTCTTTGACATGGCTTTCAAGTTTGAGGAAGGATACAAATAGGTTTGGAAAAAATTAAGTCTAGAGTACAAGATATCATTGATGGTTTTGATGAGATAATTAAGGATGAAAAAATTAACAAAGGAAATATCTTGATTTACCTTCATGTAACTACCCTCGTCTTAGATCAAGGCAACTAACCAGATTTATTATAATTAATTTTAGCCTTTGCTTTATTATAATTTTATACGATATCAACCTTTTGTGCCTGCTATATATGGATCATCACATCTCTCTTTTCTTTTAAATATATATTTTGAATTAATTTACATAATAAACACTTTATACTTATCTTGTTTTTATTTTTGCCTCACCTCTTTTCATTTTCCTTATTGGGCTCACCATGTGCCCAAAAAACCCAACCAATAATTTCTTATCCCTCAAAATTTCTTGGTCCATTTGCTTTTAAATCTTAACGCTGAACTCACTAGTGTTTTTTTAAGCAAAAGTATAATATTTCAATGCTCAAAAACCCTTATTCATTTAGGATCCTTGTGATTTAAAAATAAATTTATCCCTTCTTTTCTTGCATATTTTGTTACATCATTTGATATTTAAAAAAACCCACACATGATTTCAAAATGCTTAATTATCACATTTTGACCTCTTTTGCGGTTTTACGTTTTGTAAGACTTTTGAGTCACATCTTGCTATCCAAATTTTCATTAATTATTATAATATATCCATAATATAATCCTTTAACTTTTATAAGTATACTGGTCAAGTTTAACTTTTATAAGTATACTGTTTCATTTCACATTTCTTCACGTTTTAAGCCCCTACCTTAGCCCTTTTGTTTACTAGAGAACACTAAAAATTTAGAGATCATCATATTTAATGGCCACTTTAAACTCACATAGAATTAGAAGGTTCAAACTCTCTCAAAGGAGACGATTTTTACTCATACTCAACTTACCCTTTTACACATGAGAAGACTTCCAGCTGTTAATTACAGTTATACGATAAAAAATTAAAAATATTTTACTTTTATTTTCCTTATTCATTATTATTATTATTTATTATTTTCAAGCATAATCGTTCATAGATTCTTACCTTTCTTTGAGTCAATTTTCTCTAATTCTTGTGAAGCATGGTCTAAACATTAATTATTATTTTTTATCAAGATATCATCTTAGTGATTTATTTAGCATAACACAAATTCATTCGCGCCACTTGTTTATGGCACATTGGCACATGTGATATAAGGAAACATTCCTTAAAGATTCTTAATTATTCCATACTTATCATTTCCTAATGTGTGTAGACTTCCACCAAAGGGCCCCCCATTCTCCTCACCCCTCCACCTACCTCTCCAGATCCTCCCCATATCCTCTTCTTGTTCATGGTTAAGCCACACCCATATACAACGCACCTTGCTTTGATATTATCTTACTCAGCACGCCTTCCATCCTAATAAAACAACTTCTTGACCAAAAAGACTTCAACACCTAATATTCATTCCCCCATTTTTTCTTCTCTTCATGCCATATCTCTTCTATATTATCTTGACATTGTTCTTATGCCGTAGTCCTGTAATACCCCAAAAATTTCGAAAACCTATATTTTAATAAATTACTTTTATTTGGAATAGAATTGCTTTTAGATTATTTATTTTAATTATTTTATGGATTTTAGAGTATGTAAATTTGGATAAAATTATTTAATAAATTAAAAATAAATATTTTGCTATTTATCATATTGTTTTATTTAAATAATTTTCCAAACTAATATTTTACCAACTTTATCCTTTTTAAACTAAAATATTAGATTATAATAAATTAAATTATTAAATTAAATAATTTACCCAGAATATCATATTTTATGATTTTATAAATTCAATTAAATTATTTTTCCTAATTTTCTATTCCCCCTTTTCCCTCTTTCTTCTTTTCTTTTTTCTTTTTCCTTCCTCCCTCGGGCTGCCTCGCCAGGCCAGCTCTCTCCCCGCGCGTTGGGCCTTCGGCCCGCCTCACCCCTTCTCTCCCTCGCACACCCGCCCAGCAGCTTCCGCCTCCTTTCTCTTTTTTTTTCTCCTGACCGGCCGGTTCAGCCTTATTTCCTTTCCCTTCGACCGGCCGACTTCTCCCTTCGTCTTCTTCCTTTCTCACCGCTCCCACGCCCGACCACCTGCACATTCGACGCCATGCCCGCTGCCACCGACTGCCACCCTGCAGCTTCCGTGCCTTCCTCCCTCTCCCTCTCTCTCTTCCCCCGTCGTTTTCTTTCTTTTTTGAGCCAAACCGGCCCTGGACCACAGCCCCGCATGCCTCTCCCCTTTCCTTCTTCTTCCCCTCCTTTCTCCCTGCCAACCGACAACCCTGCCACCACTGCAGCACCGTCAGCCAGCCCTGCCCCCTCTCTTCTCCCTCTTCTTTTCATCAGCTCCCAAGCCCTTCATTCCCACATTTTTCGAGCCTAATATCCCTCCCCCGAGCTCTCCCTTCTCTCCTTCCTTCTTCCCCATCCTTTTCTGTTTTTTTTCTTCTCACCGCCGCCGTCGTCGCTCGAACCACCAAGCCCAACCCTGCACCGCCTTCTGCCACCGTCTACTACCACCCTGCACCACCACGCCGCCCCTCGAGCCCTACACTCCCTCCCTTCTCGACCCTTTCTCTTTTCCTCCCCAGTTTTTCCCCTTACCGTCAAGCCACCTGCAACCGCCTCTACCGCCGCCGTCCGGCCACCTCTACCGCCACCCAACCCACATTTCGACACCCTGCAACCCCCTCTACAACCGCCATCCATTAGTTGGCCGAAACCAACCCTTGCACCCCTCCATTTTTCCCTCCACTTTTCCTTCCTTCTCAGCCCTTCCACCTCGACCCACTTCAGCAGCCAACTTTGCCGCCTTGCCGCCGCCGTCTCCGCCGCCCTATGCCGCCGTGAAACCACCCTTTGCCTCCACCTACACCCCCTCTTCACTTCTGCACCATTCACTTGCCTTAGAACCTCCCCTAACCACCTTCTTTTCTAGCCTAAAGACCCTAACCCGAAAATGGTTTATTTTTCTCCCTTCACCCCCTTCGAACCCTTTTCTCCCCATAATTTTGCATGAGACTCACGCTGTTCATGCAGCGTGAGCTCCCCTTCATTTTAAAAATTGTTTGGATAATTTGTAAGGTATAATGGTATTTTATGTTAAGTGTTTTATTAATTAAAATTTATAAAGTTTATACTTGGATTCTTATTTCTAACATAAATATGATGGATATTATTTTTAGGTGTTGAGTTGCTAATTATGCTTGGTAAGATTTGATATTTTGCGGGATTAAGGTAACCGTTAATCCTCCCTTAAATATATGGAAAAACGCATGCTAGCACATTTAGGGTTTAGTATGATTTTATGCATGTTTTGTATGCTTAGCATGATATGTTTATGGTTTCTTATATTGCTTGTTAAAAAGAAATAGCATGATAACTTTTGTGCCATATGTAGGTATGTTAATTAAGGAAGGAGTTGGAATATGGATAGAAATGTTAAACACTTGTTATGATGTACCATGTTGCTAATGCATGAATGATGTATTGTTTAAGGGTATTTTAGTAATTATGCTTATGAGGTATATAAATCAATGTGTGTAGTTGCTAATGAGTATTATGTTGAAAAATGACAAGTTGGTGGACTTAGATGATAAAAATGAAGTATTAATATCATTATTTTATGTAGTGTTAGTAAATTCATAAAAATGGTGAATAAAGGGGTTGAGTGGAAATTTTATAAGTGGAAAGGGTATTTCGGTAATTTTTGAGATAAAAGAACAATATGGAAATTGTATGATTAAACGGTTAAATGATAATTTACAAGTAAGGGATAAAATTATAAGTTGTGAGAAAGAAGGGTAAAATGGTAATTTTGGAAGTAGGGGTAAAATAGTAATTTTGGATGAAGGAGGGCATTATGGTAATTGTTCAAGTAAAAAGGGCATTATGGTAATTTTGGAGGTAGAGGGGCAAAATCGTAAATTCATAAGTAAAGGGTAATATGGTAAATTTTATAAGTGAATGGCGAAGTGGAAATTTATAAGTAAAGGGGTAATTTGGTAATTTGGAAAAGAAGGGCAAAATGGTAATTATGTATGGAAAGATAAAGATGGTAATCTTGGATGTGAAGGGGTAAAATAGTAATTTGTAAAGTAAAAGATGTATGGTGGTAATTTTCATAAATAAAAGGATATTATGGTAAAATTGGATGTAAGGGGTAAAATGGTAATTTTGTAAATAAAAGGATATTATGGTAAAACTTGGGAGTAAGGGGTAACGTGGTAATTATGATAACGACAAAAGATAATTTAGAAATTAAAATTATGATTGTAGAAGGGCAATTGGATAAGTATGATACTATAGAAGGGTAATTTGGTAAATTAACCAATTAAAGGGCATTATGGTAATTTTAATAATGGAGAAGGGTAATATAGTAATTTTGATTATGAAAAAGGGTAAATTAATATTGGTAATTATGAAGAAGAGTAATTTGGGATTTGTGATAATTAAAAAGGGTAAATGACAATTAAAATAATTTAGAGGGGTAAAATGGTAATTATGATAAAGGAGAAGGGCAATTTGGTAATTTGTTCAACTAAAGGGGCAATTTGGTAATTTAGCCGATAAAAGGGTAAAGTGATAATTATTTAGCCAACTAGAGGGGCAAAATAGTAATCATGATAATGAAGGAGAGTAATTTAGTAAATTATCCAACTCAAGGGCAATTTAGTAATTATAACAAGGAGAAGGGCGATTTAGTAATATAACCAACCAAAAGGGAAATATGATAAGTGTAGTAATTATGAGGGGTGAATGGTGGTCTAAAAAGTGTAGGAGACAATTTGGTAATCTAAAGTGGACAAGGGGTAATTTGGTAATTATGCAACCTTAAGGGTAATGTGGTAATTTATCAAGTAAGGAATGGATACTTAACAATTATATAAGTAAAGGGCAAATGAGTAATTTGTACCTAATATGTCTTTGAGATTGTGGAACATTATAATATGATTCAAATAATACTGATTAACCAAGTAAGAGTATTTGATAATTAGGATGGCCTTAATGGTTTCTCTGTGATATTCTGGATAATCATCTGAATAAGAAACGATTAATGATATCAGAACGATTGAAAGTGAATAAGTATCGGATTATCGTGCTTTTCGTGATCACCTTAACTAAGACACTATTACTTAAAGTGAAAGACCTCGAGATCGGGAATGGTGACTCCTTAGGGGTCGCTACCCTAAGGACGTGGTTTAGTCCACGATTATTCTGGTATTTGTTGGTGTGCCTTTGTGCCCCAGCCAGGCCCTATATCTTACTCTTCCTAGCTTTACGGACCTAGTTAGGGTGTATGCATACTTATGGATTAGGTGTCCTTGTCGGTAGGGTACTGAGTTAGCTTTATGCACCAGTACGACCAGGGTACCTTTGCGTCCTTGGGTTCATGGTTGAAGGGTACTGAGTAGCTGATATGCACCGGTACGACCGGTGTACCTTTGTGTCCCGGGTTATCGATCTCCCAATCGAGGCAAATAAATATGATTGATGTGCTGATTAAAGAAAGGAAAGATACTATTATTGAAAGTGAAATATTAATGAGCCTGGCCCAGTGATTTATGATATTGCGTACCGGTCCACCGGTTATAATAGTGGTCCAGGAGCGTGTTGCCCTGGTGTGTGATTATGAGTACCGATCCACCGGTTATAATAGTGGCCAGGAGTGTTGTGCCCTGGATGATGAGTTATTTGTATTCCGGTCCACCGGCAATAATAGTGGGGGTCCCGAGCTCAATAAAATCAGTTATGTATGTGAATAAGATTATGGAAAAATATTAATCACTTATAGTGGAACACCATGTGAGTCAGGGCCAGACCGGTCCACCGGCAAATAATAGTGGTCAGGTGCGTTCTGCCCTGTGTGTTTATCTTCCGGTCCACCGGCAATAATAGTGGTCAGAGGCGTTCTGCCCTGTGTGTTGACTTCCGGTCCACCGGCTATAATAGTGGGGTTCTCGTACTCACATGGATATAAAATATGATATTGATGGATTAATGACAGAATAATGGCTTAAGGCCCAAAGTATCGATCGTGACTTATAAAGTATTATGTTTGTCATTGTTATGTATGCATCTCTCATTATTTATATGTGTGTGGCTTGCATTGTGTGCCGTATGCGGGCCTGTCTTTAAGTGTGGTATTAAAGGGTTACTCAGTACCATAGTACTGAAGGGATTCCCTTATGGGGCCCCTGCCTATTCAATGGGCAGTGCCCTTGCAGGTTTTTCAGGTGCTACTCAAGTGGGTTACGGGAAGGAGAGTAAGGAATTTTCCGGTATCATGGCTTTTTCTCTTTCTCATCTAGATTCTTGGTTTTAAATTTTAACGTTGTTAAAGTAGCCACCATTGGTGGATTTTATTCCTGAAAACGATTTGATGCGCTACTCTGATTTAAATATGTTGAAGTTCTTGCAATTTACTCTGATTTATGCATGTTGAATGTCTTTCGATTTGTATTTTATTTTCTTAGCCTTAGCACTTGATACTGGAACGGTATGAGTGAACCGGTCTGGTACTAAGTGTGGCGGTAATACACCCAAAGTTCACGTTTTGTTTATCTGCTTCCGCAATTATCTTTTAATAAAACGAAATTTTTCAGTAGTGAATTTTGGAGGTGTTACAAGTCCCCTTGGCACACTACCTTGATTTATTCTTATCCTCCCAAATATTCTCTAATCATTACAAAATTACACCTTCACTAACCATTATCTTTCATCTATTATTCAGCCCCCGTCTCCCGTTATTTGTTATAACATATATCGCCCCATTTCATACCTCCTTATCAACATGTAACATGGAATTGAATTCCTTAATTAATTACAAGCAAGAATCCACCTACCAATTGTTGTAACAAGTGCACACTTATCATCTAACTTAGTTTATGTGTGTGTGGCATTTTTGTTCACCTAAAATTGACCATCCTCTTCTCTCCTTCATCTTTTTCAAATATCCTTAAATATATCCTCAATTTATTCAAGATTTTCCTCCATTTACACACCACCTACAAACCTTTATAGCTTCAAAAAAAACTTAGATTTAGCCTATATGTGTCTTATTGAGAAAAATATGAGTTAAATTATAGTTTTAGGTGAATTTTCCTAACAAATTCCACTATATGTTTGATTATCACAAGAAGATGTTAAATCATCTTAAAAGGTATGATTTACATCCCTCTTTATTTGGTTTTAATTTCTTTTAATTTGAATTCTACCTTTATAATGATTTTTGATAAGTTTGTTTGGTTTTAATAACTTTTCAAGATGTGTTTTGGTATGTCCTTATCTTAAGGCATTTCCCTCTTTCGGGTCATTTCCTTAACTTACAAGGATAGGTAATATAATTTACTTGTGATAAAAAATTATTTTGGCTATGATCACATGGGTATAAATTAATTTAGTGTTTTATGCTTTAGTTGACATAGTTATCATATTGTGATTGAAAAATGGGTTATATGTTGTTATTTGAAGTTAGAGAGCCTTGATTGATATTTCATTACTTTTTTTAATAATAAGGATCATTTGAAGTTTTTGTTTGAAATATTTTATGTAAAAATAATTAAGAAAAGCATAAAAAATCAGTTTTAAAGTCTTCATGTGTAATGATTACTTTTGGAAAAGTGTTATGATTAAAATAAGGACTCATAAGAAATATATGGGTTTCTAGTTTACCATGAATGTTATGGTTTGTGATTTTCTTATGTATGTAAAAATTTATATGGTTAATCAAAGTTTTATTCACTAATCGCACCCTTATTTCCACAAGTAGGGTTAGTGGTGAATTAATCGTGTTTTAGGGTTAATAGAGGATTGATCTTGATCGGACACATAAAACCCTAATTAGACTTAAACGCTAAAATGATTAATATATGAATATTTAAATTATTACCATTGATTGTGACTTTGACTTTGGTTGTATAAAGAGAATATTTTTAAAAACGGCATATGACATTGTTTAATGATTTCAGATCTAAATATTTATAATATTATGGCTCATTTGGCACTTATATGGTCATTTTGGGATTTTAATCTGTATGTGTTTATGCTAAGTTTAATTTCATATAAAAATATTGTTTTGAAATTTTTGTGTAATATATAAAAACTCATATTTTTATATATGATATGAGTTTATTATTATCTATAAACACCCATTTTGATTGTCTACTTGATGCGTGGTAGATTGGGTGGTTTCGTGAATAGTTAGTTTTATGGATGAATGGTTAGGGTTCGTTGGTCTGGGTTTTAATGAGTGTTGTATATGAATGTGGTTATTAAATAATCACAAACTACTCTTAATTAATCTCATACAAAAAATAATTAATAAGGGTCTAAATTATCACTCAAACATATAAATAATTTAGAGAAATATCTCATTTATGACTTACAAATATAATGTAAATGTATAACAAGAGCATTCACATAGGGTTTCAAAGAGAAAATCTCAATTGAAATATGATTAACAATGTTGATTACACACGATTTATATAGCTATATTACACCTCCTCATAATAACCACTTCAAAATAATATAAACTAAATCTACATAATATAAAACTCCTAAAAATATAAGATAAAACACGCTATAACTAACTAATGTTTTTAAAAAAACTAATTTTCTAAAAACTAAGTAATATTCACAATAATATTTACATAAATAGTAAAAAACTAAATTCTATCAAACTTTATTTTATATTGTCCAACAACACATGACAAAATTATTCACAATGTAAGATAAATGAACTTCATAACTAGGAAAATAATAATTAACTAGCTAAATATTCCTTAATAAGGCCCAACCCTAAGTTAATATCATCCTAGATATACTAACCCTTTCTTAGGGTTTATTATCCCTCTAATTGTACGACACAACATCCCTCAAAGAGGTTCACCTACCCTCTAAATGTAGGGTATGTTCTTCTTACATTAATACTAGCTTAAGATTAATGTTGTTCATAAACACTAAGTTGGAATAGTTTGATATTATAAGTAATTGCGTAGTTGGAATAGTTTGGTGTCTTATATAAATGCCCAGTTATAATTGTCTGATGTGGCCTATCAATACCTACTTGGAATTGTTTGGTGTAGGCAAAAAACATCTAGTTGGACAAGGCATTAAACCAAATGAGGTGGGTGTAGTATAACCTTGAAAGCTTGTTGGCTTTGACGATAGGCATTATTATGCATTAGGATTCTTAGTCATGACGGTCATGCATTGTTATGCATTGAAATTCCCAGTCTTGATGGTCACACATTGTTATGTATTAAGCTTTCTGATGCGTGCACGGTTAGAGTTTTAGATTTAGACGGAGTTTATATGGAGTGTTTGATGAGTATGGATTATGGAGGTTGATGATGGGGATTTGAAGGGGTGGATGATGATGGAATACGAGGTAGAAGGGTAAATTAATCTTTAAACCACACATAAATAAAGATTAAGGTTTCGAGAACAAAACCGTTCACACAAATTCGGTTTTATTTTGAGATGATTAGAAACAAATCGTTCATATAGATTCAACTTGTTACGAGATGGATCCACATAGAATTCAGGTTTAAACAATGCTTAAGGTTGTTCTTCTTTTTCAAGTTATGTATTTCTACTTGGTTTCCTATGGTTTATGTAGCCAAGTAACCAAGCATCTTCTCAAAAGATTACAAGCATATTCCCTCCAAAAAGCATTAATTCCCTTAAGACTAGCTATTTGATATTAAATCATCTAGCTACTAATAACCTTATTTGACTAGAAGTAAAAATATTAATAAATGACTTAAGACTAGATAGAAGATATTAAATGATCTAGCTACTAACAACCTTATTTGACTCAAAATAAAAATAATAATAAATGACTTAGGACTAGCTAGAAGACATTAAATGATCTAGCTACTAACAATGTTATTTGACTCGAAATATAAATAATAATAAATGACTTAAGACTAGCTAGAAGATATTAAATGATCTAGCTACTAACAACCTTATTTGATTTGAAACAAAAATAATAATAAATGACTTAATAATAAATGTTAAGCTACTTAAAGAACGTTGCATGCAACCCATTCATGCTCCTCCATGTTTATGTATCTACGTAGAGCAGTGTAGCCATCTTAGTTGGTGCCGTGTCATGTGAATCTGCTCCCGCATCATTCTCCCCAGGTTGGTTTGAATTTGTCCTCAAATTCACAACTTTGATGAGGAATAACAAACACCAAAGGACATATTCTTTGACGTGATACTGGTCCTTGTATTCTTTGAATATCTCCTTCACACTAAAGTTATCTTTAAAAATCCTCAAATGCCTCTTAAGCCTTGAGATTGGATCTTCATATGCGCACATCAATGAGCATAAACCGAATGCATGGGGTGCATTATGGTTCATTTGCTTCTTTATATCACATATGTCTTCAGGCACATTATACACCTTCGAACTCACCATGTTTTTTTATTCAATTTTCTTCGAATGATACAAGGTTTCCATGATAACATTTTCTCTATAAAAACACAAGGAAACCATGGGATAATAATGCACATCATTCTCCACATAATCAATGTGATGCTTGTAAAAACTTGGTTGCCCTTCTTCCGCTTCAATAGTAGTAATATCATGATTGTCTTCATAATTACATACTCGATTTTCTTCCTCATTCACGCTTTCCTTTTCTTCCCTTTTAATCTACTCAATCTCTTTACTATTCCGGCTCGAATTCTCTTCTTTCTCTCTAACAAAACTCTCCTCATCCTCTTTTGGTTTTAATTTGTACTTCTTTTGATCCTTACACATGATGTATTCATTGAGGACCCCATCATGTGTAACTTTTCTATCATACTGTCACGGTCTCCCCAACAGAATATGACAAGCATCCATAGGCAGGACATCGCATCGAATAGTATCTATGTAATTCCTAACTTTGAATGAGATAAGAGATTGTTTTGTTACCCGTATGCCCTTGTCGCGATTGAGCCATTGCAGTGAGTATGTCCTGAGATGACTCGTTGTTTCTAATCCAAGCTTGTTGACCATCTTCTCACTGGATACATTGGTGCATGAGCCGCTATCAATGATGATCTCACATACCTGATCTCCAACTCGGCACTTGGCCTTAAAAAGTCTTTCTCGCTGAGTAGGTAGAGGTCGGGTTTGCACTTCGAGAACTCATCTCAGCACATAACAATCTATGGTTCCTTCTTCCAAGGCGTCCTCCGGCTCTTCGGTTTCATCCTCTTTATGGTCTTCACTTTCCTCATATGTCTCCATATTGGCAATTTCCTTCAGGGATAACACTCGTTGGTTTGAGTAATCCTAAGAGAAGTGACCATATCCCTGACACTTGAAGCATTGCCTGTAGACCTTCTCCTCTGCTTGCTCCTTGCCTTCTTCCTCCCAAGTGAATCTTCTAACCGCATCGGTGTTAGTGGATTGCACCATTGGTGGCTTGGATCCTCCTTTCAAATTTGACCCGTACGGAACACTGATGGTGAAATGCCCCGAAAATTTCTAATTGTATAAACTACATTTAAAGGATATTTATTCTAAGAATTATTTAAATAAATTATTTTTAAATTGAATTAATTAGGGAAAATCAAGAAGAAATTTATAAGTATTTTTATTAGAAGAGAATTTGGGTATTTTAGCTAATTAAGCATTTTATTTTAGAAATTAATTAAATAAATTATTTTATTTAAAATAAGAATGAGAAAATAGTTTTAAATTAATAATAATTTTATAAATAAATTAATTGGAGAAATTTAGTGTGTTTTGCTAATTAAAATGGAAATTATGAAAAATCTTTTAAAAATCCTAATTTAGCCTAAAAAGGGATTTAAATATTATCTTATTTAAATATTATTATTTTTAAATATCCCAAATATTTTAATTAACTTAAATACCAAAACTAATTATTTTTCCCCTTTTTCCTTTTCCTTTTTCCTTTCTCTCTTTCTTTTTCTTTCTTTTTCTTTTTCCTCTCCTTCCCGTTTGGGCCTGCCCCTCCCGCAGCCCAGTTTTTCCCCGCCCTCCTTCCTTCGGTGCGGCCCAGCCCAGCCCGCGCAGCCGATTATCCCTCCTTCTTCCTCCAGCGCCGCGTTTTGTGTTTGTGTCTACCTGGGCGCTGCGTTTCATCCTACCGTTTTAATAACAACGCCCGAACCGCCGGTCTTCCTCCCTTTTTCTTTCTTTCTTCCCCGCGAACCGGACCAGCCCCCCATCTCCTTCTTTCTTCTTCCTCCTCTCTCCTCCGTCGCCGCAGCCTGCAACTCCCAGCCCGAAAATGGCGTCGCCGGCCACGACGAATTTGACCGACCGATTCACCCTTCTTTTTCTTCCTCCTGACTCACACATTGACTTGGAACGATCAATTATCCTCAACTCTCGCTCGTTCCTTCTCTTTTGGCTCGCAAAATTTCGGCCTCGACCCAAATGATCGACGGTCGATTCCTGCCACCGGCCACCATAACCCTAGCATACAATACCACCCAGGCGACCCCTAAAACCCTAATAACCCATCTAAACTCTATATATATCCTAGTTATGGATGTTTTTGAAATCTTTTCTTTCCCGAAACCCTAAGTGAGAAACCCAGCCACCGTCGATTCAGACGCCCCGTCCGCCGTCGATAGTCGACCTCAGCGTCACCTCTACATTCCAAACTCTTCCCTGAAACTCCATCTAGCTAACTAAACCATTCTAAACCTTCGATTCTTCTTGCACGGGCCTCCATAACCGTGCAAAGTTTGCTATCCATTTGGCCAGAATTTCTACCCCGAAACCTTAAGCCACCATCCGCCGCCACATTCTCCACTTCTACCACCATTTAAACCACCCAATATCTCCTTATAAGTCTCCTCCACCGAACTATAAGCTTGTTTTATTTTTCACCTTTCCCCTTCCCTCTTTTTCTTCTCTTTTACCCCTCTTAGATCCATTTTCCGGCCACCTCCGGGAACCACCGCCGGTTCCACCTACATCCTCCAACTCAAGGTGATGCCATAGACATTTTAAGTACTTAGTTTCGAATTATTTATAATTATTCTAATTTTAGCCAAAATTTTAGTATTAATTCAACTTTAATTATTATTATTATAATAATTATTATTAGTAATATTGACTGTATTCTAATTTCTAAATTTTGGTTACAGGTCTGGGAGTATTATTGAGTAAGATACAGTAATTATCTCGGCCTTTACCTATTTGCTTAGATTTTTACATAATTGATGTTATTATTAATAATATTTATAATAATAATATTATTAGTATAATTACTTGGTTGATACTTTGATTATTACTGGAAGAACAGAGGCATTAAATTTTAATTATGCCTCGCATTTATAAAATTTATTAACATTATTAACATTTTTCAACATTATTTTGATTATATTACCATTATTACCTTTATTAAAATATAATATAAGTATATATATACATTATTAATTTTATTGTCACAATTCTGAATAATATTATTTTTATCATTGTGGGAAGGTTATAAATCAAACTTTTAATTTTAAGAATTTTGATATCATTAATATCTAATATTCTATTTATAAAAAGTATCATTAATATTATTGTACTTTATTTATATTACTAATTATTTTTATTACTATTATTCTTGTTATTGTTATTATTATCATCATCATAGTTATGTTATTATTAAATCTATTTTGGGAGAAGGGTAGAAACCCTTAGTTTATCACCTTTTCAAAAGAAAATAAGTGAATTAATTATATTAGTTCCTATAGTTAATTATTAAATAGTAAAATGTCATCCTAAAACCAAACCTCGAAATAAGTTAGAATTATATAAGAGAGTATAATTCTAGTATGCTTTGATATAATAGGAACCCAATCAAATCCCTAAGGAGGCGTAGGAGCGTGCTCCAAGACCGGTGTCGTTTTAGGTAAGGAGTGCTAAGGCCTTTTATGTGCTTATGTGTATTATGTGTTTCGCATGTTATGTATCTAGTGTTTATTATTATTAAATATTTTATATGTGGTATGACTTGGAATTGAAGTATGTTTTGTATGGCATTTGTATTATTTATGTATGATAATTTGTGTTGTGTCCCTATAAGATATGCATGAGAGGATGTCGATGTGGTTGTGTGAGAGAAAGGATGAAAAAGGAGGATGGGGAAAGAGGTTGACCAAGGGAGGTGAGTTGACCTAACTATTTAGTGATTCACAAGTGACAAAATAAAAAGGAGAATTTTAAGGTTTTGTGGGGGAGAATACAATTTATGTTTTACTTGGGAGAAACTAAATTATGATGTTAATTGGGAGAATCTAATTTATGATGTTATCGAATTTATGGTGTGTTTTGGGAGAAAGTAAATTATGATGTTAATTGGGAGAATCTAATTTATGATGTTATCGAATTTATGGTGTGTTTTGGGAGAATCTAATTTATGATGTTAATTGAGAGAATCTAATTTATGATGTTATATGGGATAATTGAATTTATGATTTGTTTGGGAGAATCTAAATTTATGATTTGTTTGGGGGAATCCAATTTATGGTTTTGCTTGGGAGATTCTAATGTATGATTTTATGTGGGAGAATCTAATCAATTGTAAGGTAAGGATGAATCTTCGGTTTTATGTGATTTGAATTTAGGGTTTGTTAAGGATGAGCCTTTGGTTTGGTGAGGATTGAATGTAAGGTTGGTATGGATGAATCTTTATGGTTTGAATTTAGGGTTTGGCGTGGAAGAATCTTTATGGTTTGAATTTAGGGTCGGTATGGACAAATCTTTGGGTCTTATATGGTTTGAATTTAGGGTTTTGTATGACGGAATCTAGGGTTTACCTGGTGGTATTAATGGATGTATGTTGGTATTAGGGTTTGTATGATGATATTAAGGTTTGAATGGTGGTAATTATAGTTGTATGGTGGTATTAGATTTACATGGTGATATTGATGGTTGTATGGTGGTATTAAGGTTTGCATGATTAAATCTAGGGTTTCACGTGGAATTGTAGGGTTTGCATGAAAAAGGTTCGAAGGTTTGCATGGGGAGATTAATGTCTGCATGGGTATTAAATTTACGTGTGAAAAGTTGATTTGGGATGTAAGGGAGGAAGTAGAAGAGTTATTTGGGTGTTTGAATGTTTTGGGTGAAAAATAATACGTAAGACATTATAAGGGTATGGAGGTGACTGAATTAGGGTTTGGAGTGATTGACTATGGTTGTGGGGGTCAATTAGGGTATGTGGTGTTTGATTAGGGTCTTTGTGTTATCATGTGTATGTGGTGATAAAGTGTAATTATGATGGTGGAATTTTATGAATTGTTATGTGTGATGATTTATGCATGTCCAGGGTGAAAGCCTTTGAATAAGATACTTAAGACATTAATCACGTAAAGTGAAAGATGTTGAGCCGGGCCCAGACCGATCCACCGGCATAATAGTGGCCAGGTACTGCGGTAACCTGGAGATCGATCCACCGGCTTAATAGTGGTAGGGTATGTTACCCTAGTGACCGATCCACTGACTAAAATAGTGGGGGATCCCGAGCTCAACGAACCAAACTATACATGTTGATAATAAGTGGGAAGACATTATCTACTTACAGTGGAACACCGTGCGAGAAGGGGTCAGACCGATCCACCGGCATATAATAGTGGTAGGGCATGTACCCTAAGTGACCGATCCACCGGCTATAATAGTGGCCAGGAGCCAGAGTGCCCTGGAGACCGATCCACCGGCAAAATAGTGGGGTTCCCGTACTCGTATGGACTTGATAAAAGGCATGGTGTGAAACGAATTCTGATAAGAGATCAATTAAATGATTAATCCAGTCTACAATCGGGCCTTGTACTCTTACTTGGATGGTCGTAAGCACCTTATGTCATTGTGTTGGTAATTATGCCCTTCTATATTCTGCATGATTTATGTGTTTGTGTGTTGGCCTTAGTGATCAAGTTACCTTACTCAGTACTGGACCCGTACTGATACTACCTTGGTTGATGGGTCCTGTGATGATCCACTGATGGTGGGGAGCAGACCTCTTGTGCAGGTTTAAGATCAGAGACTGTTTTGGGGTGGCATGCCTGACTTGAGTGAGTAGGCAAATCCGGAATTTGACCCATCGGGTTTCATCTTGTTTAAATGTATTTCTATTTGGAAGTTACAAGTGTTATTTGAAACTTCAAGGGTATTGTAATTAACTCTTAATTTCTCGTACTTTGATTTTGTGTATGATCTTCGAATCCTTTTATGAATTGTTAATTTGAATTTAACGTAAATCTTTTCTTTAGCCTTAGCACTTGGTACTGGAACGGTTTGAGAGAACCGGTCTGGTACTAAGTGTGGCGGTAACATTCCCAGAATTCACAGGTTTTAAGTATTTCTATTTTAATTGCTTCCGCTTTTTTTTTTAAAAAGTAGTGAATTTTGGGGTGTTACAGATGGAGTTGCTTGGAACCTTGCCCTGCTTCAACTGTTTTTCGAACTTGATGGCTAGTTTAGCCAAATCTTCGAAAACTTCGTATGGGTACACTTCAACCTTCTCTCGGAGATTCATATTCAAACCTCCTATGAACCGTGCACATCGCTGCTCTTCTTATTCTTGCACGTCACATACAAGTGTTAGCCTTTCAAATTCTCGGATGTACTCTTCAACTCCGAGTAGGCGCTACCTCAGAGTGGTCATCTTGATGAAGTTCTCTTGCTCATATTCTCTCGAAACGAACTTCTTCCTTAGATGCTTCTTCAACTTTTCCCATGATCGGATTTTTGTTTTCCCTTCTCTTTCTCTTCTTTATTTCAGATTGTCGTACCATACTCTAGAAAATTTCTTCGACTTCAAGATTGCTATACGAAATCTCTTCTCATCATCGATCTCCTTATACTAAAAGATCGACTCCACATTTTGCAACCATTCAAGGAACAACTCCGGGTCGAGATTACCCTCAAAGTCAGGTAAGTCAAAACGGATCCCCTTCTCTACGTCATCATATGTCCTCCTAGAGGACTCATGTGCCCTTCCGTAGTCTCCTACACTTTCTTCTTCCCCTTCCAACCGATGCGATGTTCTCATCATATGCTCTACTTCGATTGGCTCTCTTCGGCAGGGTTGTTGCACATATGACCCTTATGCTTGGGAAGCTTCGATTCTTCTTATACGGATCTTGACATCCTTAAAATCTTTCTCCAAGGCTTTGAGAATATCTCTCAAATCTTCTTCTTGACTTGCCATGGTTGGTCTTGAAGAATTTGTTCACTCTAACCACAACCTTGGCTCTGATACCAAATTGATGCGTGCACGGTTAGAGTTTTAGATTTAGACGGAGTTTATATGGAGTATTTGATGAGTATGGATTATGGAGGTTGATGATGGGGATTCGAAGGGGTGGATGATGATGGAATACGAGGTAGAAGGGTAAATTAATCTTTAAACCACACAGAAATAAAGATTAAGGTTTCAAGAACAAAACTGTTCACACAAATTCAGTTTTATTTCGAGATGATTCGAAACAAATCGTTCACATAGATTCAACTCGTTACGAGATGAATCCACATAGAATTCAGGTTTAAGCAATGCTTAATGTTGTTCTTCTTATTCAAGTTATGTATTTCTACTTGGTTTCCTATAGTTTATATAGCCAATGAACCATGCATCTTCTCAAAAGATTACAAGCATATTCCCTCCGAAAAGCATTAATTCCCTTAAGACTAGATATTTGATATTAAATCATCTAGCTACTAATAACCTTATTTGCCTAGAAGTAAAAATATTAATAAATGACTTAAGACTAGCTAGAAGATATTAAATGATCTAGCTACTAACAACCTTATTTGACTCGAAATAAAAATAATAATAAATGACTTAAGACTAGCTAGAAGATATTAAATGATCTAGCTACTAACAACGTTATTTGACTCGAAATACAAATAATAATAAATGACTTAAGACTAGCTAGAAGATATTAAATGATCTAGCTACTAACAACCTTATTTGATTTGAAATAAAAATAATAATAAATGACTTAATAATAAATGTTAAGCTACTTAAAGAACGTTGCATGCAAGCCATGCATGCTCCTCCATGTTTATGTATCTACGTAGAGTAGTGTAGCCATCTTATTTGGTGCCGTGCCATGTGACTCTGCTCCCGCATCACTTTCTAGTCATGATGACCACACATTGTTGTGCATTTATATTCCTTTATGTGATGTTCCATACATTAAAATTCCTAGTCGTGATGACCTTGTATTACGATTTCTAAGCATGATGGTTAAGATTGAGCATTTGTAACACAATAATTTTCACACCAAAATATTTCATATATTTTGAAACATTTTGCAGGAGCAACATAATAAGAACATGAGTGCTGCCTCCGCATTTGACATAGGGAAGAGTCAACCTATACCCAACCTATTCAGGATGCAAAGCTAAACACAACTCATATATAGATATCATGTGTGGCTAGCACATGATCTAAAAGATATAAGGAACAACAATAACAAAAGAAATTTAGAAAAAAATATGTAACAAAGGAAATATTTATTTATATATAAATAAAGTAGTACGGATGCAACAAACTCGGAGCAAGTAGTAAATTCAAAACCCTAATCTAGGCCCCAACCTAAATCATACTCATGATTCCACGTCCCAATGCAAACAAGCACAACTAAACTTGCAACACTACATTTGAAGATAAAGAATAGTATCAATGTGATAGATCTACTGAATAAACATAATCTACGAAAAGTGATAACATGCAACATGTAAGACACATGCAATCATGCTCGTGGTAAATAATACTATAAAACATGCTATCAAATGACTCATGGTCAAATCTGCTTGATATAACTATTTATATTTTTCATGCCAAACCCTAATATCACATGAATGTCTTAAGTGAATCTGAAACCTTAGAATTAGGTACTGAATATATATATAATGATAGGACGCACTCACATGCAATATTAACTCATGCTTATATACTAACACATAATCATGCTTATACGCATATCAAACATAATATAACTTAGGGGAGCCCTAACTACCAAAAATGATCACATAACACCATCCAGGATACTTATGAGACATGAATAAGATAACTTATTATAAAGATGACAATAACAACCCTGGGCAGCGATACCATAGTAAGATAGACCACATAGACAACATAAGACTATACACCATTAGGGCATCGAAGAACTACGATATAATAAGCTAATAAAGTCATAATAATAGGTCAAATACTCAACCACATGACAATAAATCATGATAAACAAGATAAAAACTCCGTAAGATACAAATTACCTCCCTAAATATCTATATGTAAATAATACATAGAAATAATCACTGGAAAAGGATGTAAGCCATTCAAAGCTTGGAGATCTAGACTCAATAAATTTATACACCATAACACAAGGATTAAGTGATAACATATAATGCACAATACACATAGGATAACTCATATCTCATTGGATGCCAAGATACTTAAAAAAGACCCAATTGCCTAGAATCAAACCGTGACATGAAGCCTAAAACAAACAAAGACATTAAATCCACAATTTTTTTTGAGAACATAGGAACCCCCAAATTAAACTTAAAACTACATCAAAATATTATGAGGCCTAAAGACCAAAACATAACAAACCATCATCAAGTCAATAAACTCTAAGGAAAAACCCAAAACATAAAAACTAGATGCATATAAGTTAACAAAACAAATATTATTAAAAACATCTTTGGTCTGAAATCTCAAAAAGTGCTAATCATATTTGAGGCCAAGAAAGGATAAATTGAAGGCAAAAAACAACCGAAAATGCTAAAATAGGTCACATAGAAACTTTTTGCTAAAATGATATTTAGAAAAAAAAAACTATTCATGATCAATGAAAAATGTCATTTTATACCAAGAAACTTAAATCCAAAAACTATAAAAAAGTTATTGCTGAAAATTATAATTCACTGAGGAAAATACCGTTCATGATTGATTATATTTTGAGGTCACAGTCAGTAGCTAATGGTCAAAGGTTGATCATTGGCCCCTAATTACACTAAAAAGACCTTTCAAGGTTCAATATTCATTTTAATTATTTTTTTTTATCATAAACATGATTAGTTTTCCTCCAACCCTGCTTAGGATAATCAAAGGGGTATTTAGGCCAATGACAATTTAAATGTTTGAAGAACATGAAGAATATGCCTAGGACACTCAAAGTTTTAGCCAAAATTAAAGGGCCCTAAATATGATTTTAAGGCAACATATTACACATCAAAGTTTAGATAACAATTACAAGGAATGTCGATGTATCATTCAATTAAGCATACCTCATTAATTCATTGATATTCCTTTAATACACTCAAGAACACTAATAACGCTTTAAAGAATCTAGATTTGATGAGATTTTGAGCTTAAATTAAACTATCAAAATAATCTCAAATTAAGGCATGTTTTATATCAAATTTCATCTATAAAATATAGCAGACAACATGGTTACAACAAACTAAAAAAAACAAAGAATCATCATGAATTGATGCACTGTCGTATGCACAACAAATTTAATAAAAAAATCATAATTCCCAAATACGTAGTATATGGCAAGAAGGAGTCGAACCCACAAGGAATGGTATATAATCAATAATTCTGTAATCAATGTTAAAACCCTGGTTATGTAATAACATATAATTCTATCATCAATATCTAAACTATATATAAATAATAAAACATTGTACTCACTAATTAATGAATAAGGATAGGAAGTATTGATTATGGAATTAGGATATCAAATAATCACGGAGAAACGAAATATTCTAAATGATTTAACGTTGACCTGTAGAAACTCATAATAATTCATTTCTTTGCTTTCTCTCAATTCTAATAAATTAAATAAGCTCTCAATTTATCACCTAACCAATTAATAACCTAGGTTAAGAACGCTAGATTCAATTAATGGCAGCCTTATGAATAGAAAGCAGTCAACTACGGCCATAATCACATAAGTTCAGATCATGCAATCGTAAGAATTAATGGACAAGATTAGTAATTAATCTTTTGCTACTCTGGAAACGTTAATTAACAATTACGTATTAATTTCGTTATCCTAGCATAGATTAAGATCTAAAATAGATAGGTGATCAGTCTAATTAGTTTAAATTCTTAATCTATGATGCGAGATCATTCAATTCCGTCCATCAATTCAATTAAATTCCATCTAGAATCATGAATTCAAAATCCAAAACCCTAATTCCGTCATCAAATCCTCCTACCTTATACTATCTACATAATTAAATGCAATAATCTATAATTAACATCAATGCTTATAAATAAATTAACAATGAAACACTAAACACAAGAAAAATAATAATGCAACAAAGAGAATTGAATTGCATTCAATCAAAAATCAAAACTTGCAATTAATAGAGGAATGGAGAAGAACTTATCGAATTGAATTCCAGATTGTTGATTTTTCAATTGAATACAATGGAGAGAAAGAGAATTGGAATTAGAAATTACATGTGGTATCTAGAGAGTATAGAGAGAAAGAGATAATCCCATTCTCGAACTCCCCAGAACCACCTTTCGAATGTTCAAAATTTAGAAATATATCGGGGAAACTTTGCGCGAACGATTACAGAATTTGAGAAAAACACGGTCTGTATTAGAAAACATGGGACCCATGTGTTTTTCCTTGAACTCTCGGCCAAATGCTGAAATTTTGTGTGCTGATAGAAAAACACGAGCCATGTTTAGGAAACACCGGGGGGGGGGCGTGTTTCTTGTTCCTTCATTATTTCTTCATGAAATTTCAACACAATCTTCCCTTTGATATATACTCTTCATTTATAGTCTTTTCTTTCATTGATTCCATATCTCTTGATGTGTTCTTTGTTGCCTTTTCTCTTTCCATCGATTTCTCCTTTGAATTTCTTCATTTTTATCTTTTCCTGCAAAATCTATCCAAAAGAGAAAAACTCGAGAAAATATTACATGTTATAAAAGTAATGAGGAATAAATGACATTTTTACTTTGCAAAATAACATATAAATCTCATCTATCAGGCCTACATGATAAAGCCCTCAAAATAAGCCAAACATGGTATAATCAATCGTTAACACCAGACATCATGCTAAACATCAAAGCCTAACTACTTTTAGTGTGTATTATGTTTACTTTTAATTGTCTAAGCTCCAAAAATTAAGAAAAGACAACATAAAACATAGAACAAACCATAGAAAATATTAAGGAACAATATTGTAAAATCACAATAAAAGGATAAAGAAATTAAGAGAATATGCTAAAGAACTTGTCTTTGAAGTTGGAAGCAAGATCAAGCTTTACCAATGGAGGGAAATTGTGGATTAAGCCATGAAATAGAGACGAAGGAGAATGGGGAGGGGGAGTGGCTAGAATAGAAGAACAAGAAAGGAAGAAACCTCTCAAGCAAATAATTTATTGTAATTAAAATTCTGCAGTATTATATAGCATTCTATCCCTTACAAAGAATATAAAGAGAAATAATAAATATGGAAAACAAAGATAAAACATGTGAGTCATGAAGTCTGTTTGATTCAATGTAACAAAGCTCATACCATTGAATTAGGAGGAAACCAAGAACAATAGTATTTAGACATAATCACATAGTTAATTAGCTCATTTTTAGCTTATACCTTGTTAAGAATAACATGCCATTAATCATTTCTCAACCAACATAAATCAAAAATAGAAAAAAGGTAGTTAGGACTATACTATGCACCATATTTGCTCTTAATTTGCAACATACTATGTCATATTGAACTAGTGTTATGCTCGATCCTAAATTTACTCTCAAATGAAAAGAGAGAAAATAAGCACTTTAATGATGCATGAGGATTGATGAAAGGCTTGTGAAAAATGTACCAACCTTCTAATTTATTGCACATATTTCTCATTTTATATGATGAGATATTCAGTAAGTAACAATCTTTCCTATAAGTTACATTTGTAAATGTATGAAACAACAATATCAAACTTGAAACATCTCATTCCATCACTTTAAATTTGTCAAACTTGTGTAACAGGAGTACAAATAGGCTCCCTAATTTCCAACCCTATCAAATTATCAACCGACTCATGAGCCCTTGCCAAAGAACAAGTTCACCCATCTCTATTTTAGCACAAAAGACTAAATTTGGATGCTTGGCCTCTTTAGATGCCTATGATCAATTAAAACCTTTTATAATATAGTTTCTGATGAATTATCTATAACATGATGCCTTTTCTTGGAAACACAACATTTTATAATCCATATATGCAAATAAACAAGGTGGAAAATTGGGCTTATAATTTCAACAATAGAAACCCTAAGAGATATTGCTCTTTCAACTAGAGTCTTCTCATCTACGTCATAGAAATTTTTATGATTGTTGGAAGAATATTGAAGATAAAATAACATCCAATATCTACACTTTCCATGTCCTAGTTTGCAATACAAAAAACTAATAATAATTGGAAAAACATCTCTACACACAAATCTATAAAATTAGGGGGTTGTATTTTTAGCTATTTGGCTCTAATTTTTATTTTGCCTCTCGGCCTACGATATTCTTGCTATACTTAATATACTATAATGGAGGAAACTAGTTGTAATACCCCAATTTGAGCGGAGTGTTATAATAATTGATCTGGTTACTTATATCAACATGGTATACCATCATTTTAGTGATTCCATCCTAAGAACTCCACAATTAAGAGTGTTGGCCATGAAGAAAATTTAGGATGGGTGATCCTCCTGGGAATTTTAGAATTTTCTGAAACTTTCTTGGGAAGTGCGTGATTGATGACAAAGCGTCCTAAAATGACTCATGTTGATTTGTGGGGCTAGCTGATCAATCCAAAAGAGCTCCAAGTATCTCCTGTGTGGTCGTATCAACTCGGGGTGTTACAAATGGTATCAGAGCAAAATCGCGATTGTGAGCTGAACTTAGATGAGCCAATTAGCCACCTAGCGGGACGATTCTTGGAATAAACTGTATTAAGACTGTTATTGGTCGTAATGCAACGAGAACGTTGTATTTTTTGAGTGGGGGTGATTGAAATACCCCTAATTTGAGTTGAGTGTTATAAGAATTGATCTGGCTACTTATATCAAATGGTATACCATCATTTTGGTGATTCCATCCTAAGAACTCCACAATTAAGCATGCTAGCCGTGGAGCAATTTTAGGGTGGGTGACCCTCTTGGAAAGTTTTAGAATCTTCTGAAAATTTCTTGGGAAGTGCGTGAGTGAGGATGAAACATGCTAAAAGGGTATTGATTTGTGGGGCTCCAAGGTAGCATTCGCGTGCTCGTATCGACCTAGGGTGTTACACTAGCTCCAATTGGGATCAAAGTGTATTGGTTTGTATTCGCCAAAAAATGCTTTGCAAAAAAATCGTTGGCAAATATAAATATAATTTATTAGGAATATTGGTATAATATTTCTACAATATTTGATGACCTTATAAAATTTAGACACTTTATTGTTATGAGTGAATTAATTATGGACTTAAAATTAATAAAGTCTATTTAAATGCTTAAAATTAAAATATTGAGCTCTTACTGACTGTTTTTTATTTCACTCTAGTGAACCTATATCCATGATTTAATTTGAAGTAATTATTTATTTTTATTAATTTAATGTATTTCAAATTTTTTTTATTTTATTTTATGTATTTTTCTTTCTAATACACACACACATAATTTTTTTAGGGAGAAATATTTATACCCATATGACCCTCATTTTTATTTTGACTCCCTCGTAATAATCAATATAATATAATCAAGGAAACTAGCTCTAATTTGGATCCATGTGTAATGGTTTGTAGGGTTGTGTAGAAAATTCGGGAGCTGAAATTTTGATTTGGTATCCACAAAAATTCAAGTCAAAATTTATGACATTCAACGTTAAGGATATCTTGTTTTTTATTGGATTATCTGATCCAAAAAATTATTTAATATTTTATTGATTATTTCAACTATACATCCTAATATATATATATAACATTTATAATAATATTTTAAAACTTTTATTTTGATACAATAAGACATTTATATGAATATCTGAATACGTTACATATATGATCTATATTTTCCAGATATCAGGAATTGGTTTAGTCGGTCCAAAATACATGAGGCAGATATTCAAACAAATATGCATATTTGATTCTGCATACCTATATTGGTTTGTATTCACTAAAAAAAAGACTTGGAAAAAATTCATTAACAATTACACATTTTCTTACGGTTATATGCCTAAATAAGAGTTATTAGAAGTATTGGTATAATATTTATATCAATGCCTATTATCAATATTTTGATAAAAAATAATAAAAATTTTACAGCAAACTCTTCATTATTTGATAAAAAAAATGACAAAAAAAATTATCAATATTTTCCACCGAGTGTCAATGTCTTATTTATCAGTTAGCTTTTTTTTTGGATAATTTATTATCCTCGTTATTATCTTCACAATTTTTTTAAATAATGGATTTTGGAATCTATAAATAGATTGTCTCCATAACATATTTTTCACAGTATCTTCCATCTTTTATTATTATTGTTGTCATTATTGTTATTGTTATTATTATTAATTAGCTATAAATCTATTTGAATGCCTCTGTTTTTTTTAAAAAGATACTAAATTACTCTTATTTAGTTACTATTACTATTATTATTAATGTTATTAATTATAATTTTATTTATGTTACTCTTATCTGGTTATTGTTATTACTATCTAATAAAAATTTATTTAGTTACTCTTATCTAGTTATTATTATTATTATTAGTCTTATTAATTAATATTTATTAATAATAATAACTATCTTGTTAAAAAGTTATTTTTATTGTTATTATTAGTCTTATTAATTTATATTTATGTTAGTATATTTAATTTCTATTGTCATTGTCTTTATTGTGGTTATTATTAATTACTATTGGAAATTGTTGATCTTCTTTATTTTTACTACTACTACTACTACTATAAACTCTATTAATTTTTTATTTAACACTAATATTGTAATTATTGTAATAGTTACCTTCGAAATGGATTCAAATCGTACCATCAACAAAGGCAAAGGTAGAATTAAAAAGCAACTTATTCCACAAGCTCATCCACCCCATCAACAACTACAAAGTAGCAAACTTCGTTAAGGCACACAACATGCTCAAAATATGCAAAATTATAGAGTCTAAGTACCCAATATGGAATATTGGAAAAATTCTTAAATAAATTCCAATACCCCAAATCTTTCACAACAATTCCAACAATTTGATTGTTACACACCAACTCTAAATCAATCACAAGCTCAAATTTTTCCACCCACTCAATGCAGTTAGAACTCACCACCATTTTCTCAACATCAACCTCAACATCCATCATCTAGACAATTTGATTCATACTCGCCAAACCACTCTTATCCACAAGCTCAAACTTTTCTACCCACTCAATCTGAGAGATGGAATTTTAATCAAGGAGGTTATTCACCAGACTCTTCGATAGATCAACACCCTATGACCCCTGGTTCTAGTAGAGGTTCACATATGTCAAAAATGCTTTTTTTCTACTTTCTCGACACAACTTGGTATGAACGATGTCAATGAAGAAAATGGTGGAAATGTTGATGGTGGTGGCCTTTATGATGATGAGGAGGAGAAGGAGGAGGAGCTGGAGGGGGAAGAGGAAAGCCCTATTGTTGACATACACTCGAGGAAAAAAAAGCACCCAAAGTTTACTTGGTCCAAAGAAAATAGCAAGACATTAGTCCATACATACATTAATGTGATGAATAATATCTTTGTAGGAACTAATCAATCTTCTGATACTTTTTGGGGTAAAATCGTTGAAGGCTATAATAAATTTAGAGGCTCTAGTCATGAATGAACCCCTAATCAATGCAAGAATCACTTAGGACGAGTTCGAAAGAAGGCACAAAGTTTAGTGATGCATACAATCAAGCACTTAGAAAGCAAAAAAGCGAAGAATCATAAATTGATGTTCTCGATAAAGCACGCCAATTCTATGTAACTACTAATGGTAGGAAAATTAACCGAATACATGTTTGGGAAATATTGGGGCATGAGCCAAAGTGGAAAGCCAAATATCATGACCCACCATCTGAATATGCTAAGAGGAGTAAGGTGAATGAAAGCGGTGCATACTCGAATATATCCTCAAATCCCAGCACTCCAACTAGTGTTTCCCCCTAATAGAAGAATTTCTGCATCGTCCTCTAGTCAAGCAACAAACAGGAAAACGTGTTATTGTTAACGAGGTAATTAATTCAATAAATGTAGCCAATCAATCAATCAATAAATGATGTGTCTTACACAGTTCAAAATTATGCCAAAACTGTAGAGGAAAAGATGAGGTTGGAAGCTCGTAATGAAAACATTGATGAGGATAGGATCAGGATGAAGAAGTGGAGACGATATGAGAAATTATTATTACTACAAAATACAACACTTCAACAATATAGGTGGTTTGCACAATTGCAAGCTGACTTTTGCCCTGAAGATGGTGAATGAGGAAGACGCCTGATTGATGCTCCTATCTATTTTTATTATGTTGTTGTATGTTTTAGTTATCCGCATTTTAACTTTATGTACTAGCTTTTGTTTAATTTTTACGCTTTTGATGTATTCCAAAGTAATTTTCAACTTGATGGTTGTGTTCCAAAGTAATGTGTTGTATTCCAAAGGATCGTTAATGTTTAGTTGTCTAAACATCAATAATGTATGCACATGGGTTTCTTTGTCTTTACATAGCTCATTATTTGTGTTATGCTTTTTAGGTAAGAATATACATTATTGTAGGCATGTTGGATGACTTTGTTTTTATCCAATGCATCAGAACACCATTATTATACACACATGGGTTACCTTTGTCTTCACCCAACACATTATTTGTGATCTACATTATTACAAAATCCACAAGCTCTATATATTTGACATGAAGTTAGGCCAACAACCTAAACCATCTACCACTATCTATTCTTACCAAGCATCAAGTTTCACAAAAAAATTAAGCAAAACATGTCTTCTAGTTCATCCACACATTCTTCATCGAAGTCTTCATCAAATGATGAAGAGTACAATACATCCAATGAGATAGAAACTGAAATAGTGAAAAAGGTCAATGATTGCATATTTAACCTTGAAAATCAATTACGCCACCAGCATAAGTTAATACAAGAGCTTTCACAATATACACAACCACGAAGAAGAGTTAAGAAACGTAATTACATAAATAGGGACCGTTAAGGTGGCCATAATCGCTTGTATGCTAACTACTTTTATGAGAATCCAACTTATACAGATGTACAATTTCGTCGTAGATTTCGAATGAGGAGACCTGTTTTCCTTCATATAGTGGAAGCTGTAGGTAACCACACTCCATACTTTACTCAAAGATTTGAAGCATCAGGGAGGTGTGGTTTATCACCATTGCAAAAATGCACAACCGCTTTGTGTATGTTGGCATATGGAATGTCAGCTGATAGTTGTGATAAATATGTTCATCTTGGAGAAACCACAACAAGAGAATGCGTTGTGAAGTTCGCTGAAGGTGTGATAAATATTTTCGGAGGAGAGTACTTGAGGAGGCCGGACCAATCAAACCTCTAACGGTTACTTTATGTGAATGAGCAGCATGGGTTTCCAGGTATGATTGGTAGCATTGATTGCATGCATTGTAAGTGGAAGAATTGTCTAGTTGGTTGGCAAGGTCAGTATGCTCGAGGACATGGGAAGCCGATGGTCGTTCTTGAAGCTATTGCTTCATATGATCTATGGATTTGGCATGCATATTTTGGTACTCATAGTTCGTGTAATAATATTAATGTCCTCGATTGAACTCCTGTATTTGATGATATCTACAATGATAATGCTCCACATGTAGCATTTACAGTTAATGGTAACCAATATAATTTAGGCTACTATCTCACAGATGGTATCTATCCACCATGGGCTACATTCATCCAATCTATACGTCATCCACAAGGTGAGAAAAATAAACTATTTGCTCAAGTACAAGAGTCGGTTAGGTAGGACGCTGAGTGTGCGTTTAGAGTTTTGCAAGCATGCTTTGTCGTTATACGGGATCCAATACGATTTTGGGAAGTACAAACATTGAGCAACATTATGAATGCCTGCATCATATTACATAACATGATCGTTGAAGATGAATGTGACACATATTTACTTGCGGTAGATATGTCTCTGTTTGATCAAAATGACATAGATGACCATATTTTTGTGAACGTATAGTAGAACATGAACAATATATTCAAAATATTATCCAAGTTCGATATAGAGATTTTCATCATCGATTATTACTGGATTTGATTGAGTATATCTGGCAATGTTTTGGTCCCCGTAGAAACTAAAATGTTTTTTGTTATTGTATTTTTAGTTGTATTGTTGCACTATCTTTAAATTATCGATGTGTTTCGACTATGTAATTTCAATTTCTAGATAATCATTGCTCTACTTTGAATATGTAATTTCATATTTTGGTATACTCATTGTTGTTGTACCAGTAAAATATTTTATGTTGTACTCTTTTAATTAAAAATATGACTTTTTATTAAAATAAAAACTTATATATATAAAGATCCGTTAGAGAAAAAATAGTCGTTGATGGTATTTTAAGAATTGTTTAAACATTTAAAATGTAAAATAAAATTTAATTACGTCAAAACAACATAAATTAAAAATATTAAAATATTAATTTTTATTTTAATATTTAATATTAATATTATACAAATATTATTGAGAAGATAATTAATTAAAATGATAAAAATATGTTAATGTGTGTAAAAAAATTATATCATTTTATTAAAATTAAAAAATTATTTTTTAATAATAGAAATTAGCATTTAATTAATAATATAATTAATTAAATAAATATTTTAGTTGTTTATATTCGATATAGATTGATAAAATAATATATTTTAATGTTATATTATTGAATTTTTGTTACGTAGTTAAAATTTAAAAAAAATAAAATAATATTTTTTTAATTTTAAAAGATGTATTAAATTTTTTTACTCCGTGGATGCTGTAATAGACTACATATTTTTACCGATTCGACCCTGATTTTTATCCTGTCTCGGGCCTTCGATATACTCGATCGCAATAATCAATATAACTATAATTGAGGAAACTAGCTCTGATTTGAATCCAAGTGTATTATTGGTTTGTATTCGCGAAAAAAAAAGCCTTGGTTTTGGGCGGACCGGAAAATCCGAAAGCTACAGCTGTGGAACGGAATGTTGGTGCTCAGCCAAGTAGCCTCTCCAGCCACCAGAGCTGTTGCCTCTGTCACCGCCAGCACTAGCGGATGTTGCCGCTGCTCATCTTCATCTCTCTCTTCGTCTTTTAAACTGGCTGGCCCCAATACGAACCTCTTCGCCAAAAGCAGGTCCAAATGCAATCCCAGGAAAAACTTGTCTGTTACGGTGGCGAAAACCGACGGTCCTGCAACCAAACAACCAACTGCTTCTATTTCCCCTCCATTTAGCAAAGACGAGGGACCAGTTTTGGTTGGCCAAGATAGTGTCCCATTGGAAGGCGTTATTCAGTTCGAGAAACCGAATTCTTCTTCACGCATAGAAAAATGGGGGTAATTGCAACTTTGTTAATTTCTACCCTAGCTCAGCCGCTTTAATTTAATTGCTTTTGTTGGGCAAGTAGAATTGACTTATGTTGTTACGACTTATGGCAATTCAGAAAGATAGCGCTCTTAGCCGGTGGAGATGTCATGTTATTGCTGTTGTTCGCTGCAATTGGCAGATTCAGCCACGGGTTTTCTGTTCTCCATGTGGAGACGCTTCGTACTGCGGATCCTTTTATTGCTGGTATCTATGTATAAATATGAGTTGCGTGAATTTTAGGCATATGATGGGTCTCGTGGTCATTGGTTTGGTAGTTTGATTGGCTAATTTGGGTATTGGGATGTCATGTAGGATGGTTCTTGAGTGCGTACTTTCTCGGTGGCTACAGTGACGATGGTCGAGGAATGAATGGTTTGGTGAAAGCTGTGGTTGCTGCTGCTAAATCTTGGGCTGTGGGTATACCTGTAAGTATTCCAATTTTAGTGCTTCTCATAGTTGCCAATTTGCCAAACACCCCCCCCCCCCAAAAAAAACCTTCTTATACGTTGCTTTTAGTAAGTATCGGAACGAAAGCATCTTAATTTTGTACTCCGTCCTTCGTTATTTTACAATAATAAAAATTATTATTAGAAAAGTCAAAATTTATTTTTTATTTTCACAATTTCTTTTCCTATAACTTGTGTATTAAATGTTTTGTTATTTGCTATTTTTCAATGAAAGGCTACAATACTGCTGCTTATTGAATTTGGGCTCCATAGGACCCAAAATTACATGGCCTGGGACGATGGGTGGACGCCGTATTAGCTCCTGCATTGACCTAGTTGTTGCAAATCATAGTTGGCAAATTACCCACCCTTATGCTCAGGTTTTGCATTTGGTATGAAGTCACGGGGATTACCACCCTACTCCTTTGAGTCTATGAAATACCCGATCACAGCATCGACTACAAATATTTTGTTTTAAGCCAGATTGTCTAGTTGCTTTGGAGTATGGAGGGGGATTTGAGCCAAAAATTGAGCCTTTGTGTGTCTGGTTTTAAGTATAAGAATAACAGTAGATTTGGTAACAAGTTTTATGGAAAGAAGAGATTATGTGTTCGGTTGCGAGGTATTCAGCTTGCTTTAGCAATCTCATATTCTAGAGGTTTAGTCCAACTTGAAAGTAAATTGGTGTGGTAATATAATGAGAGCAGGATCTTTGGTTCCAGAAAGATCTTCTGGATACAATGGCCCTCCAAGACTGCAAGACAAAATTTTTCCATTTGCCGAACTCTGAACTGGCACCGGAAAAATCATGCGTAAGTTGGTGGTAGACCTTTTTAGGAATATGTTTATGGCTGAACAAGACCAAGATCTCCATCACTTGAGCACACATGGGTTCTCTCTCATTTCAGCAGCTAACAGTGAGATGTTGGCAAGCTCGGTGACAAACATAAGCTTGGTAGAGGTTAAGGGAAGAGTTGAAGGAAAACAAAGTATAGGATAAAGCATGATTATCAATTCTTATTGGACTCATACCTAGCTCTCCTTTGCATTTGGGACCAATCCTTCCTTATATAGACTTCTAATAACGAAAAAGATAAGATACTGAAATATAGCTAATAGATATCATGTGAGCAGTAATTCGAAAATTCGTAGTTAATTAACTGACCGAAAGATAAACATGCGATGCTTTTTTTTTGTTGAATTTCTTCCTAAACTATAACTTGCACGTCTGATTCCCATCACTTGGTCAACTGAGATGAAGTTAAAACGACAATATTTTCCATGGGACCATACAAAAGCCCGATATCAGAAGGTTTTCTACCGATATTCTTTCAAAAGTTTTGGCCTATAGTGGGGAAGACATTTTTCGATTAGTGGCTAGAGCATTTAGTTTGGGTCATTTTGGCTCTTGCTTGAACGAGGCATTGCATTTTCTTATCCTGAAAGTTGATCGTCGTATTTTTGTGAAACAATTCAAGTCTATAGGACTCTGCGATGTAGTGTATAAAGCATATAATGAAATAGTGGTACAACAATTGTCTATCGGCTGGGTTAATTGTGATGTGAAAAATTTGAAATCTAATCGTTTCAGAAGATGACATATTTAATGTCACTCGGTATTGTGGTATTTAGTAGGGCAACTCGGTATTGTGGCCGCCTTATATATTTTTTGCTTATATGAAGCAATTGTCTCATATGATTCAAGAGAGCGTGACAACCTAAAGTTGGAGACCCTTTTTGGTCTCCCGATGAGGTCCCAAACATTCCCACTTGATTTTTTTTTGCGGATGATTTATTGCTCTTTGCTCAAGCTTCTATTCTGCAAATTATGAATGTCCTTGATATTTTACAGACTTTCAGCGCTGCTTTTAGACAAAAAAACTGATTGAAAAAAATAATCGTCTTCCCAACAACATGGCTCGTAGTTAAGCCAGACACATTATCTTGGCAGTTGGGATTTGCTAAGCTAGATCTTTAGGTTAAATACTTGGGAGTATAACTTTGTGATGGCCATGTGTCCAAGGGTTTGGTCTAGCACGTTATAGATTAGGTGTAGGAAAAAGTGTTCTCATTGAAGCCTCATTTAATCTCTCTGGTTGGGTGGGTGACCCTCAAGTATTATATGTTACAACCATAGTTACGGTATCAGGGTGTCGTGAATGGTATATTATATGTCATGACATTATTTTTTTTTAAATCTTTTTTCACAACAAATATTGGCCAATATCCGATGTTCGCCAAAATTGCGGCGATAGATATATGATTTTATGAACCGGTTGCATTTTGGGAATTTTGTTTCACGACTAGCCTAGAAACCATGAAATTGATGCCCATATGCAATTGCGGTATTGATATTTCATTTTATGGCGAATCCTTATTCAATCAATGAGCTCTATTGTACTGTAATATAATATGCAAACTTACGAGCTTCCAAAATTAGTTAATAAGCACCTTGACAAAATCAATAGAGTATTCTTTTGGGAAGGTTGGCTAAATAGCAATAGACCCACCTTCGTCATTGCAGTATTGTTAGCTTACCCAAATAGTGTGGAAGTTTGGGGTTGTGTAAGTATGGGGAAACTAAAAAGGCTATTTTGCTGAAGTTAGGATGGGTTTTTTTGTGGCAGAAAAATTATTCTTGGGTCAAATTTCTCTCCAACAAGTATTTGAAGAGCTAACCCATTGCTAAGGCTTCCAGTTAACTCAGTTGCTTACCAATTTGGAGACAAATTTGTTAGTCAATTGACAACTTGAGATTGTGCATTGATTGGAGAACTTGTTTTTAGTTGGACTGGTGGTTTGGGAGGGCCCCTGATTAACCAAATGTTCTCATATCTGCATGTGCTTGAGCTGGAACAACTTGTGGTTAATTATATAGGTTTGAATGGTTGGAATTAGGCTATGTTTGCTCACCTGCTTCCTCACTGAATGCTGACAGAGATCACAAGTATGTGTGTCCAGTTAAGTAGGGGTGAGCTAGACATCCCCTGTTGGGGCGAAATAAGTGATGGTAGTATTACTGTCAGATTAGCCTATGAGATGCTATAAGGTGAAATTGGTCTGGTTTCCTTGTGGTGGTGGTATATTTGGACACTCCAGGTGCAACAACGAGTTAAAACATGGCTATTGATGTACAATTACTTGTTGGCTAATCAAGTTTGTAAACACCGACATATGATGGACGAAGACACCTGCGACTTTTGTGGATATGAAGAGGCGTTGCATGCACTTTGAGAGCGTCAATTCAGGAACACATTTTGGAGCGAGTCTCTTCCCCTAATGGACCCAGGTTTTTTCAAACAGGGCCTTCATGATTGGATCAGTTTAAACGTGCCAGGAAAATTCAATTGAGAGCAAGTACCCTAGCTCAGGCACTGGCTATATGGCTTTTCCGCCAACATTGGATTCGGCCACATTTGCTAGCTGAGCTAAGAGTGAGATTTTATGGGCTACTAGAGGTGCAGGCAAGGGTCTACCGTCACTTCCAGATCCACTAGTGACTTGTTGATGGCTGTGCACTTGATCAACATCATTCACTCATCCCATGATTGCCATCATCCGCTTTCTCACATTGTGGATGCATGTGATGCTCTCATTAAGGAGTTTGAGACCTGCTGTATCATCCACACTTATCGAGAGGCTAATATAGTTGCTAATATCCTAGCTGACTTGGGTCACGCACTGCCCTTAGGATGTCTTGTTTGTGAATCTGCCTTGCAGGATGGTTCCCTCTTCTTGATGTTTGATAGGATTGGGGGCACCTCTCCCTGTCATATAGACCCTTTGTAGGGCGTCCTTTTTCAGGTTTCACCCCCCCCAAATCTGATCTAAGAAAATGTACTAAAGTGACTTCTTTTTTGATATGATATGGAGGGACTATTATTTAGCACCTCCTTGTTTCTGGAATTGTTAAAAGAACAATTTGTGTTACTTATTATTGGTATCAAGTTCATCATTCATCAATGACAGCAGCCTTTGTGTTTTTGCTTTTTAGTGATGGCTCAAAGTTTGCCAATGACCAACGTGTTTTAGTGGTTTTAAACATGAACTGTTAGCATAGGATATTGGCAAAAAGTTTCATTGTTCATTAATGCATTCTTGAGTACTGTGATTACTCATTTGAGCATGCCTTTTCTTTTAATAAATGATGTGGAAGAGTATAACTAGAAGCGTTGACTATTAGTGTTTTGTCATAGCTAGAAAACTGGGAAAATAAAAAAACACAAAGAAAGCATGACAGATTAATTTATGGTATTGATGATTGGTTATTTTCCAATCTAGTGCTCCATGTATTTCCTGGTTTTTGTTTGAAAACCTTATGAAGATTTGAGAGAGGCACAAGACCTGGTCAAAGCTTGAAGGGTGCCGGCCAGAATTTATTCTACCTGTTAGCTTTTTAGAAGTTTGATGAGTGAGAAGTAGTTTAACATGAATCCATTTTCATGTAGACATGATATCAAGAGTCTGTTGAACTTTATGGAAGTTTAGGATACTTTATATCAAACCTCTAGGCTGATAGCAAAAAATTAAGTTTCAATTGTTGCACTATGCGCTGACTGGTGCCTGATTATATTTAGAAGTATTCTTAACTTGATTGACTTTGAGAAGTTGAAAATGTAATTGTCAATTAAAAATAAGTCTGATGTTTAAGCTAGTAATGATAGTAAGAGGCTGTCTTTGAATGCAAAAAATATTTTTCGTCAAGTCCATTCAGCTGTGATCTCTGGCTTAAATTACTAGTTTGGTCAAGTCCATTCAGCTGTGATCTCTGGCTTAAATTACTAGTTTGGATTAGTATTGGTTTGTTGCTTGTCACCACTTTTTTGAGTGCTGGTTTATTGAGCCAACTTGCTTGTTGAGCTGGGAGAACTGGGTAAGTACTGCAGCATGCAGATAAAGGGATCAAATGTGCTGTATCTTAAGCATAAAAAAGAAAAAGAAAAAAAAGAGTAGTTGCATGAAATTTTGTTCCATTTCCTCCTGACTCTAGATGAGGATTGTTGCTTTCAGTTGTGTAGCCATGATGTATATTTGATGGTCTCTGTAATAACAAGCCCTCTGTCTTTTGATTTGTGGATATTATTTGGAGAAAAATGTTGAGTTGGATTATGTAATCCATCCATCACTTACATCAGTTTCGGGGAACATAATAAGGATCATTTACGCTTGTTTCATTGGACAGTGTGTACCCATTGGCCAGTGATGAAATGAGCCACTCTCTATCTATATGACATTTCCTACTTCAAGGTGTTCAACCTATAGAAAAACCAGTCTTCCTTGGAGAGTTCTAGTGGTCTTTCTCTTTCCTACTTTCTTGTGTTTCCTTGGTATCTGAAGCTGTTAACTAACATTCTATCTATCTATCTATCTATATTTTCTGTGTGAATGATAAACTAGAAAAATCTATGTTAATTATGTGTGTGTTAAATTAGAGTAGAAACCCTCTTTATTAATTGTGTGAGTTAATAAAACAATACTAGAGATATCCTAGTAAGTCTAATGTGTGTGTTCTTCATGAGAGATCATTTAAAAGATAATTATTTGTGTTATTTGTGTGAGGCTTTCAAAAGTAGTTTGAATAGTTACTTTAATTCATCCTTCGTCCATATCTTAGTTTAGAAATCATCATTCGTTCATCAACATAAAATTACATAAAAATCATGAACCTTAACCATCAATCATATCCAAGGACTCATGATCATCAAACATTTATGTCAATTCATCCATTTAGTGGCTGATTCATCATGTGCTGAGGGATGATAAAGTATACGCTAAGGGATGATGCTTCTCTCCCGTGGAGCCATTCCTTGTGCAGCAAACAAATTTCTTCATTAAAATTGTGAATACTGTAGCGTACAAGTACCAATTTGTATGCTGTCATTGAGGTAGGGTATTGTGTGGTGAGATAGGCTCGGGATTGGTTCACATGTTCCATTCCTCCCCTCCTCCCTCTTTTTTTCTTCTTGTGGAAAGGTCATTTGCATCAAGCTTGTTTTTATTGAATCCATATGCAAACTTTCTCGCACAAATTAATCCATAATTTGGGCTAAATTTGATTATGAGCTTGTTTGGTTCTCTTTATAAAAAGTAAATTTTATTCAATTACTAATGTTTGGTTATGTTTTTAAAAGCATATTACAAAAAAATAATTACTAAAAACAACTATCAAAAAGCTATAAACCAAAAGTAAATCTAATATACTTTTACTTCTAATAAATTTATTGTTGAGAAAATTGAGGTACGATATGAGTTTAATGAAATTCTCGTTTAAAATACTTTGCCAAGAAAAAAGCACTCATGTTCTATTGACATCCCCGACCTATTTCTCCATTTATGGATTTTGTGTCCACCTCTTCCTATCTTCGTTGTCAATTGATTTTAGTGTCTCCTCTTTCATCATGCAAAGAACCTGTTCAATTTCAGCTACATTCGACTTTCGAACAAATTTTGGTTTAAAGCCCCAAATCTAGTATGCATTTCTTGTGCTGTATGGATCGGGAGGTTGGAGGTGGAATCCTAGATCTGACTCTCCCATGGAACCGGAGGTTGGTTGGCTGCTTAGATCAAGAAATCCGTCAATGGCTCCTCAAAATATTTAAGTTGAATTCAATGTCTGTTCGACGTCGATTATGACCTTGCTTTGTTATGGTTATTTGAATTGTTCTCGAAATGCCCTTAACTCAGATAGGAAAATCCACGGCTCAAGATATTTTGGGTTAGCAAATCTAGATCTAGCTTGTGTTTTTTGGATAGCAAAACTCTTTTTTTTTTGGCGCATGGATCTGGAGCCTTAGATCTATGAATTTTTGTGCTTGAATCCGGGATTTTCAATGGTTGTATGGGTAACCATGGGTGCTCATTAGATGTGAACAAGAAGTTCAAATTGATTTGGTGTCGTTGAAATTTGTTTCAATAAATTGTAAAAATTATTGATAATTTCATATTTTTTTTTCCTTCTGTTACTCGGACTTTTTTGGGTTATGAAATTAGCACATTTCAATCTTTTTTCTAAGGTTTTATATTTCTTAGCATTTTTTTTAGTTTTGGGATTTTTTTTAAAATTTTAAATTTATATATATATATATATTTTATTTATGTTTTATTTTATCATTTTTTATAACTTTTTAAATTTTTTAATATATTTTTTTAAAGTCTTCTATGTTTTTTGGTATCTATTATTTAAACATTTAGATAATATTTGTTATTAAAAAGTATAACGATAAGAATATAAAATATGAGATGGAAAAAATAAAAAAATAATTATGTACAATAATGAAAATCAAAGCCTAATTAAATAAAATGAGTATTTTTTTTTGGTAATAATTACTTTTTTAAATAAAGTGAGAGCAAACATTTGTTTTGTTAAAAATGTTGTTTATTAGAAGTAATATTTTCTAAAAAGAAACTATTTAAAATTAGTTAAGTTAGATAAGGGCTAAGTTACAATGTAACTAATATTCCTTTCCCCAACATTCTCAAGTTATAATTTAAGGCATAATCCAAGAGACAGGTGATGCAATCTGTACTCTATCCCATCATCAGACTTATAGATTGAACCCAGTAGCTTATTGGAAAGTAGACTCACATATTCATGATATACCTATTTTTGTAGATCCGATAGGTTTAAGAGTGTTATTTAGTAATTAGATACTATTTATCATTATTTATTATTATCTTATTAGTTTTAGTCATTAAGTATTTAGTAATTGATATCTTTTACTGATTACCTATGTTTATGTTTTTGAGCGTTTGGTTTATAAATAAGGATCTATGTATGTTACTATAATTGGAGATGATTAATAACATTTATGATTTTTGATAAACCTAAGACTAAGAATAGCCTTGCATTAGTTTGGTATCAAAACCCAAATCAACCCTAGGTGTCCATTAATGTTCCTAGAGATTACTGATGTGATAGCTAAAAATACCCAAATTTGAAAACCCCAATTCCTAAATCATTAAAGAAACCCTAACCCTAGCCACCTATCACAGACTGCATCGAGAGGCTTGCAATGAGGTTCTACAGGCTCTGGAATAATCTAGCATTTCCTTGTATAGTCCGGATAAGTGTAGAAAGATGTATAGGATTTTACACTCTCCTAGATGATTCTAAAAGGTTTTGGAGGGCGATGTTTCTAGATCTTTCTACACTTGTATAGATGAGTATAAAAAATTCTAGAAACCCTAAAGAAGCATTCTAGAAACTCTAATGGATCCATTGGGAGGAAGGGGTGGAGCTTTACTTATAAATAGAGGGGAGTAGAGGCATTTGAGAATCATCCAACAAGAGTAGTATTCAGAGCTTTTCTCTCTATAATACAATCTTATTTTTCTCGCTAAAATCTCTCTCTCTTGAGTTCGTTTGTGAGGGGTTTGGAGTTTTGGTCTTGAGGCATCTCTTGTCAAAGTGTTTAATACACTTGAAGGAGGAAGACTGACTTAGTCTCTCAATGAGTGAGAAAAGACTAATGCCGCACGTATCTAGGCTCGTTGAAAATGTTGGTGTGTGAGACACAGCTGCCTTTCTGCCACCGCCATGTATGAGCTGTTGCCACCACCCATTCGCATAACCACTGGAATCGCTACCTTATCTCTGGTTGACAGCCATGTCCATGCCACACCACTCAATTGAAGTCTCAAACGGCCACCAATTACAAAATTCAAGAACCCTAATCCTAATTCTTCACCCAATTGCCATGCAGACTGTTGTCACCTCTGTTTGTCCCTCCAGCCATGTTGCCTATTTAAAAACACCACGTCCGACTGACTTTGTTAATTGAAGCCCAACAACTTATGTTACTGGTTGCTGATAGAAGTCATACACCCAACTGGACTTTGCTCCCTTTCTCACGTCATTTGCTAACCACCACTTAGCAGGCTCTTTCCAGTACTTTGGCTGCCATCTAATCCAGTCGCATCACCATCTTCTTCGCCACTCGCTGCTACTTTTTTTCCTCGTGTGTGCTGAAGCATTGTTTTTTCCGTTGGTGAGTGTCTTTTGCTAGTGTTAAATAAGAGTCAGACTCATATCAACATTTTTTTTATTGTTATTTATTCTACAGTCAAGATGGTCAAGAACTACAAATTTCAGGCTTTTGAACTCAAGGCTAATAAATTAGTTGAAGCTCAGGTCAGTACTAATGCTCAACTTGATAGGTTAGAGACTACGGTTGCTAAGAATGTTGAACTTGTTTGACATCTGACCGAGCAAAAAGGTCCTATAGAAATAGGTCAACTCGCTCCTACTTTTGCCCTTCTCACCACAATTCATATTCAGAGTGCTCCGATTTCAATTCTTACTGCACCTAATCATCAACAACATTCATACTTTGTGAAGTTAAATTGCCTCTCGAGTGAGTAGTTGTAATGTGTTGGATTGCAGTTGAAGGTGATAAACATGCAAGTTTTTTCTCATGTTGGCCAAATTTTCCCTTATCCTTTTATTTGACAGAAACACGAAAACTTTAACCTTGTCCACAAAAGGAACCAAAAAAGGAAAAGGCCTGATTCACTGGCTTATACAATATGCATATGTGATGTGGATAAAAAGGATTTTTATAGGAATAAGTATAAACGTAGGAATAAAAATTAGATTCCTATCTTATTTTCTTACCTTAGTAATTATTTTATTTACTTTAGTAATTATCTTATGTTGATCTCATCTTAGTTAGTAATTAGTAATTTTTACTATCGTTATTTTTATGGCCCTTACTCTATATAAAGGGGTCTTAGGGTTGTTATTTGGATACGAATGAATGAATATTAATTAATCCCAAGTGATTTTCTAGTTTCCCTCTCAAATTCTCCTTCTTCCCTCTCAAACTTGCATCAGTTTGGTATCAGAGCCCAAATTCAGATCCTTATAGTTACTGTGATGCACTGTTCACAAAAAAAAGGGGCAACCATACTCGTCTTCCCAGCCGCCACCCAAACTCTACCCCTACCACCCAACCGCCGCTTTCGCCGACCCACATCCAACCCCCACTGGTGTAGCCGTCGTCGAGACCACCCCCATAACCCCAAATTTGCTAACTTATCTAATTTCGTGTTTGCAGAACCCCAAAATTAGCCCGAATCGAAGCCAAATTCCTTCAATTTCGAGTGTTATTCATGCAAAAACAACCCCAATCAAAAACTGAATCGATCAATTTCCGCCCCAATCGGCCGAATTCGTTCGAACCCTAACCCTAGATTCGCTAATCACAAAAATCGACGGAATCGGAGAATATTGAGAGTGCAATAACATCACTTACAGTCGCAATCAAGTGTGAGAGTGATTTGAGTGATTGTGAGGGAGTTAACACAATAGATTAGGATAATTTTTTGTTCGATTCGTTGGGAATCCACGCGCCACAACGCCTGTCTTTCGCCGATTGTAGCATCAGTCGACTTCCGGATTTCGCAGCCACCGAGCGTCGCCGACGACCGCCGAAGTTCGCCGCGTCGCCACCACCCTCCCCGAGCAGCTTGGTTCCTTGGTTGGTAAGCCTGGAGTTGCTCGATCGACCAGCACCGCACTGTGGGCTGTGTCTCGTTCGGTTGACTAAGAACCGAACCGGGCGTCTTTAGGTTGAACTGAACCGGGCGTTCTTATATTATTTAAAAAAAAGGGTAGCTGCGTGCAGCCAATTAAATAGCGGAACGCTAAATCGGTAGCGCCCGCTAATTAGCGGAAATTTAGCGTGCCGCGACGCTAAATAACCGGTTCGCGACGGATAATAGATTTCACGTAGTTATTGCCGATTTATTGCCGCTAAATCGGTTATCGGAATTTATTGCCGATAAATTCCTGATTTATCGGCAGGCAACAACACACTCAGATTCGCACAATCCCCCCCACTTGCCTACCCTGCCCAGCTGCCCTACACCCATCCCTTCTCTTCTGCACCATCACCGAAAGCATCCAAGATGAAAAAGCAGCACATACACAGAATGACAGAAAGCAAAAGTAAAAGGGACGGAGTCACGGAGGTCACGAAACATGTGAATCAACAGAGACAAAAATAATTGAGGGATTTCATTTTACTTATAAATATTAGGGAAGAATTCGTTCGAAATCAAAACAAAAAATTCAAACTAACCTTCCAAAAAAACGTAGCTTTCATTTTGCATGGAGCAGCTGGAGCTCAGAGCAAAAAACCTCGTCTTTCCTCGTCAGTCGTCGGAGGTGGCTCGTCATTCTTCCTCGACTGGCGGTTGGTGTTGGGTACGTACGTGGCTCGTTGCTCGCTCTTGGTGGCTCGCCGGTGTGGTGGCTGTGGAGTGTGGATAGGGAGTAGGGTGTGCGGGAAAAATTCACTGCGAACCTGAGGTCTGAGGACTAGAAGTGAGGACTGACTACTGAGGACAGAGTGAGTTGTGGAAAATTGAAGTCGAATAGTAAAGTTCGAACTTCGAAGAACACAAAATTTTTAAGTTGCGAGGCTGAGCCGGTGAGGGACGGCAGTGGACGGGTTTAAAGGATTAACCGGCCCAATTTTACTATCAAGTATCAACTACACATATTAAAAGGTTAGTATTTTTTAATTTTTTTTTCTAATGTTATTTAGTTGTAATTAATATATTACTTACATATGTTTATTTGATTAAATTAAAATTTAGTTTAGTCTCTTTTTTTAACTAAATAATCATACTTTTCTTGAATAAATATTATTAGTTAAGATTTAAGTGGTGTTATGTTAATATTAATTTAGTGTGTATATATATAAGTTATATAATTTAAACTAATGGATAACAATTTTTAGAAATTTAATTTTTTATAAATATGCATAAATATAATATAAATTATAGTCAATTAGTGTTAATTTATTATGAATCAATATAAATATATTATATAACAGTAATTTATTATCGATAAGATAATAACTTAATAACTTAATAAAATTAGTCCTGTAGACTTTAGGTTAATTTATTTAGTACATGACTAGGACTAATGCCTAATAGATAACAATTGCTATAGTTTTAATTTATTATATTTATAGATCTATACAAATATAATATAATAATAAAAATAATATTTTTTATTATTAATTTAATATTATTAATCGAGTTGTCTTAAACTTAAACTATTAATATTGATTTATGTAGTACATAACCTAGACTAATAAATATCAAATATCAATTGTTATAGTTTTAATTTATTATGAATCAATATAAATATAATATAATAATAATTTATTATCTATAGTTTAATACCATTACTTAAGTAACGTTAATTATGATTTATTTAATGCATGATTGATAATTGATTACTATGACTAATGGATAATAATTATTATGGTTTTAATTTATTATAAGTTTATATTAATATAAACATAACAATAATAATTTATTATCAAAATTTTAATACCATTAATTAAATAATGTTAATATTAATTTATTAATTATATCACTGTATCACTATTCACTAGGACTAATAAATTATAGATAGCAATTGTTATAGACTTATAGTTTTAATTTTTTTATAAATCTATATAAATATAGCATAATAATAATTTTTTATCAATAATTTAATACAATTAATTAAGCAATGTTAATTTTAATTTATTTCTTACATGACTAAAACTAATAGTAATAGATTATAATTGGTATTATAAATTTATATCTATATGACTATATAACATTATATGATAAATTGATAATAATAAATTTTTATCAATAACTTCATACCTTTACCTTTAGTCAAATAATGTTAATATTAATTTATTTAGGATATGAGTCATATGACTAAAACTAACGATTAACGAATAATAATTGTTATAATTTTAATTGATTATAAATCTATATACATAAATAATGTTAATAATTACTTTGTTTTCAGATAATAATTTTTATTTATAAATAATTACTTTAATATTAATTACACTTGTCATGACTCATATATGTATTTTATTTTCAGTTTAATTAAACATGTCTTATCGAACAAGTAGTGATGCTGCTAGTGGTCATGATAATCGGGGTAGAGATGTTGCATGGAATTTTGGGGAGTCTGTTGATGGAAGTCGGACAAAAATTAAGTGTACTTTTTGTGGAAAAGTTATTAATGGAGGAATAACACGATTAAAAGAACATTTAGGTCATGTTAAGGGTAATGTTGCAAAATGTAACAATGTGACAACCGATGTTAGAAGAAATATGGAACAATTGTTGCAAGAAATGAAAAATAATAAGATGGAAAAAAGAAGAAGAGATCTTATCGTCAAAGAAGAAATTACAAGAACGACACTTCGCGGTGAAGATGAAGACGAAGATGAAGAAGATGAACATGTTCAAGCGATTTTAAGGAGGAGTAGGTTAGAAGCAGATTTAGAGTATGAACAAAATAGGTATATGATGGATCATCATGAACATTATCATGAAGGTGGAAGCAGTCGTCAACAACTTCTTCGACCAATGGGCCGGTCATCTAGCTTAAGTGTAAGGGGAAGTCGTGGCTCATATGAATATGCACCCTCATCGACTCCTGTCGAAAGGTTAGCAACTATGGATGCTTGTCTAGAACGAGAGCATCAAAAGATGAAGCAAACCAAAATCAATCCGGGTACAAAGGCATTTAAAATGCTCAAAGGAAAGTTGAGAAAGGCATGGGGACAATGGATTACGCATAATAATGTGCAATTCAGTGCAATAGAATCCCCATTCACAAAGCCCTTAATGACAACTATTCGTGAAGTTGGAGAACGTGTGCCACTACCCAGTGCTTACGAGCTTGCAGAGGTATATCTTAAAGAAGAATATCAGTCGCTGAAAAAATGGACCGATTCTTTGTTACCACAATGGAAGCAATGGGGAGTAACCATCATGTGTGATGGATGGACCGGACCAACTAAAATGCACCTTATTAACTTTTTGATTTATTCAAAAATGGGGACAGTTTTCCACAAGTCTGTCGATGCCACCAATGTTCCATCAAAGGACGCAGACTATTACTTTAGGTTAATGAAAAAGGTGGTTGAGGAAGTTGGTCCTGAGATAGTTATACAAGTGGTAACAGATAATGAAGATGCAATCAAGGCTGGAGGTAAGAAATTGATGCAAGAGTTTCCACATCTTTATTGGACAGGTTGTGCTGCTCATTGCATAGATCTTATATTGGCTGATATTTCGAAGAAAAGCAATATTCATAAAGTACTTCAAATGGCTCAAAGCATCACCCAATTCATATACAGATATGATAAGGTGGTGGCGATCATGTTGCAATTTACGAATGGTCGACAACTTCTTCGACCTGGGATAACAAGATTTGCCACTAATTTCATTGCGCTAGAGAGTATTATCAAGCATAAGAGTAGCCTCAGAAACATGTGGGAATCAGAACAGTGGAAATGTAGCAAATATGGTCAAATGAACGGTGATCACACGATCCAAGTCCGAGACATTATTCTCCAACTTACAGAAGAAGGAAGAAAGTTTTGGAGTAAGGCGAATGATGTTATTAAGGTGCAAGAGCCTCTCGTGAAGGTTCTAAGACTAGTGGATGGAGATCAGAAGCCAATAATGAGATTTCTTTATGAAGCAATGGAGAGAGCAAAGTTGGCCATAAAAAAAAATTGCCGATATTGGGAGCGTTATTGGCAGATCATTGACCATAGATGGGACTTCCAACTTCACCATGACTTGCATGCAGCAGGTAAATTTTATTTCTAATTTTATTTAATAATATTAATGCAAATATATATATTACTAAATTTTTATTTCATTTACATGTGAATTTTAAAAGGATATTTCCTCAACCCTCAATTCACATACGAAAGACATGATTATAATATTAGAGAGGATGAAGAAGTGATGAGAGGAGTGAAGAAAGCTATACAACTGCTAGAGCCAAACATTGATAATCAGATTCGAGTTCTTAATGAGGTAAACAGTAAACTATAAACATGCAATTCATTTCCTTATACAAAATAATGATCATAACTTATTATTTTTTTTAACTTAAATGTATAGTTGGAGATATACAGCTTAAAACAAGAAGATTTTAGTGATATTGTCACACAAAGAGCTGTTAAATTCACCAATCCAGGTATATACTTATCTAAGTTATCCTTATGTTATTTTAGTATTTTATGATCCATTATTTATTCATTATCATATAATTTATAACTTTATAGTTTATACTAATTACAAAACTTTATGATTCCAGCTGAATGGTGGAATTTATATGGAGGTTCTACTCCACATCTCAAGAAGATTGCCATGAAAGTCCTAAGCGCTACTACCTCTGCTTCAAACTGTGAAAGAAATTGGAGTACTTTCAGTTTGATGCACACTAAATCGAGAAATAGGTTGAAATATAGGAAATTGAACCTTCTTGTCTACGTCCATTACAACATGAGGCTAAAAGTAAGATGTTTTACAAGAAAGACCCAAGCAGAGTTGGAAAAATCATATAATCCAATTAACTTGGATTATATATTTCATGAAGATGATCATTTGGATCCTTGGCTACAAGAATTGGAGGATCCCTTACTTAATGTTAGACATGAAAATAATCAAACATCTTCGTGGAATGGCATGTACGATGACGACGACAACGACGATGGTAATGAATATGAAGGAGGTAGTAGTAGCTTTCGAGCACCAGAATTAGGAGAAGATCCTCCAATCCAATATGGTGTTGATCTTCACTCACTAGCTACAGATGAACTAGATCCAGATCACTTATCTCATGATTTTCATTTGAGTGGAAGTGATAATGACGACGACGGTGATGATAATGGTGGTGGTGGTAATGGTGGTGGTGGTAGTGGTGGTGGTGGTGGTGGTGGTGGAGGAGGAGGAGGAGGAGGAGGAGGAGGAGGAGTTTATGGATATGAAAACATTCAATCATATGGACAAAGTAGCTCTATTTTTCATGGAGATGCTACTGATCAACCCACTCGTGGACGTGATAGAAGAGGTCATAGAAGTACTAGTGGCCGCCACTCGGCTCGCTCTAGCCAGAGATCTCATCAATTTGATCAAAGTGCCCATCAACCTTTTGAATCTATGTTTCCTACAACTACGTATGGAGAATATGGTACTTTTTCTAACTTGAGAGATTATCAAAACATATCTAGTGGATCAGAAAGAGAGAGAGATCAAAGACAAAATCCATATTACGATTATCAATCTTCCTCCAGCTATGATAACTATGGTAATATTAAGATACCATCAGGACATCCATCAAATCTATATCCAAATTACTACTACCATAATCTAAACCCAAATCAAAACTCATCTCAAGATTCTCGACATGCTGCATCATCATCAATAGATGAGAGTTCTTCTTCAACACAACATCCACAATTTCAAGGTGGAATTTACAATTTTGGAACACTCAACATAAGAGATGTTCATAATGACTATAGTACTTACTATAGAACAAGCCAACAAGATGACTCTTATGAAGATCCTCCACGACATTCTTTTTGGTGGTAGTCGTTGTAGAATATTTTATTTAGCATTTTAGTTTGTAATAATTTTTTGTTATTCATTTGCTATTGGATTTGTAATAAAGTATAGTTGTTTTTTTTAATCGATTAAAATTAGTATTCTTTTTTTTTTATGAATGATTATTAAACCATACAACTAATATGATACAATTATAGAACTTATCTATGCAATACACAAGTAACAAATAAACCAACATATATTTTTCCACTATTAGAATGGGAACATCTAAAGGAAATAATATTAATTATAGCAATAAGTCAATAATGAATAAACTTAATGAATCTATGATAGTTCATGCTCATATTTGAATACAATAATTTATTCCTTGCTCTCTAAACATCATATAAACCTACAGCTAATAAAGCTCTGAAAACTTGCATCTTCACTATCAAATGGCTTGTCCTCCTAATTGCTGATGCAATCCCACGATTCCAGCTACAACTTAGTCGTGTACAACCGCCATAACCTTCTTTACCACCTTCCAAGTTCCAAACCCAGCTCATGATAGGACATGCAAGAAAAGATAATGGGATCTCTCTACCTGATCAAAAAAATAACAAGCATAAAATTCTGTTATTCATTAATTTCATATCTATCGCTAAATAATACATCTTGTTTTCATTCGAACGCAAATGTAGTGTTATTAGAACAATTTAACATCTAATAAGTCATTTAAATGCTTCTAATATAATATAGAACACTAGTTTATTGAATAATTATATTTAAATGAACAATAAACAAAAATTCAAGCATGATGTGAAATAAAAAAAAAATTCACACCGCGACGACCGCGACACATAATTTATCATTCGCGACGCTCCGATACCGCGACACCGCTAACGCGACCGCTATTTAATTGCATGGCTGCGTGTTCCATTGATAAAAAAAATGGTTGTAGCGTGTTCCGATCTTCCAACATTCAACAAAGTCTACTTCAGCCGTAAAGTTAAACTCGGGTTTTGACAGCAACTTTTCCGTTCCTGAGAGGTTAAATTTCTCACTTGAAACTCGACTCTTATTTAAATTATTTGGTTTATTTAGTATATCTGCTTAGGTCCTTATTTTTTTATTTTAAAAAAAAAATCAGGATACTTTTTACCTAGCTTAGTCCCTTTTATTAACATTCTTATCCTTGTGACGTTCATAGGGCATGTTTATCATCATTATTACTTAGCATAATTTAGCGTTTATCTTATCTTTCATATTATCTGCTAGTATCCATTTTATTATTATTAATTCTTTTATCATATCGTCCAAAAAAAAATGCCTTCATCTTCTAAGAGTCAAGGGTCCGATGATTGATCCGACCCTTCCCGTATGGACCAACTAGAACAATTGGTTTTTAAGCTAGCTAAAAATATAGAAAGGATGATGGAAAAGCGCCCCATTGATGAGCCTGACCCTCAATCCGTTAGACAACCCATCTTACCTCCTTCCAATTTAGTTGACTCAAATAGTAGTATTCTCGGTTCCTACAAACAAACCCCTGGTTACGTCCCTCCACACCATAGAAACCTTAGGTCTCAAGGCCTCGTAGACCCGCTTAATCTCAATTATTCAGAGGATGAAACATCGGAAGATGACGTGGCACATCTTCGCCATAGGAATCGTAGAAATTCCAACCATCATGATAGATAACCTTATCATAGATATGAGGACGACATTACTCGCGAAGTCAAAGTTGATGTAAATTCCTATGATGGAACTCTTGACCCAAACCTTTTTACTGATTGGTTAGAAGAAATGGAGGATTACTTCAAATTTTATAACATGAGTGATATCGAGCGAGTCCGTATTACTAAGATGAAACTCTTTGGGGCCGCAAAACGGTACTGGAAAATGGTCCAAACCCAGATGGACCGTTTAGGAGAACCACCTATTCGTCAATGGGCCGTTATGAAAGAGAAGCTGAAAGAAAAATATCTTCCTACTTTTCATAGAAATCAGCTCCTAGAGCAAATGTACAACCTTAAACAATCTTCCTCCAGTCTCTTTGAGTATACCCAGAAGTTTGAGGATTATTCAGTAAGGTGTGACTACCCTGAACCTACCGATATTACCCTCTTTAGATACATTAATGGCCTTAGGGAGTCCATCAGGGAAGATGTTAAGCTCCATGGCCCTACATGTGTCGAAGATGCTTTTAAGTTGGCTCTTGAGTTTGAAAGACGCTTCAAACACTCGTCCACTCGATATTCATCTCCTTATTCCAATGATTCACGTCAGACCAAGTCCTTCACGCCTACATCCTCCAAGTCTAACCCCAAGGGTGCTTCCTAATCCAACACCTATAACTCTACTCCTAGTAATCGGTCTAACGTCGTTAAATCGACTGCTAACTCTATCCAATGTCATAACTGCCATGAGCGAGGGCATATTGCATCTCGTTATCCCCACCGTACCATGATACTAGAGCATGAGGATGAGGGTGATGAGCCACCTATTGAGGATCTTATAGTTGACCCCTGTGAATATTCAGGTGATGATGAGGAACTAGAAGAGGAGGACACTCCACATTGTAGCCTTGTTCGGACTATCAACCCTCAACGAGAAAAACATTCTAATGTGGCTAGATGTGTTCTCTCGCAAGGCACCCATCTCGATGAGTGGAAACAAACTTCCATTTTTTGCACTTTCTTTAGGTGTAATGGAAAAATCTGCCAAGTTGGTCATAGATGGTGGTAGTACCCTTAATGTCGTATCTCGAGCCGCCATAAAAAGACTAAACCTTAAGCCCGAACCTCATCCTAATCCTTTTACGGTAGCTTGGGTAAATAAGACCACTCTCCCCATTGACCAAAGATGCTTAGTTCCCCTCTACTTAGGCCCACATTATAAAGAAGATCTTTATTTTGATGTACTTACTATGGATGTAGCCCACGTTTTCTTAGGTAGACCTTGGCTTTATGATCATTCAGTTAAGATTGATTGCCGACCAAATACTCACTATTTCTTCTTTAAAGGAAAGCGTATCATTCTTAATCCTGCAAAGCCATCTGATCCCTCACCCCCTAAACCCACTTCTACGCCTAAGGAAGCTCCTATAAATAGGGTTCAAATCATCACACCTCGCGCCTTTCATCAGGAGAGTAGGAACACCAATTTCATGTTAGCCATAATCGCTCAAGAGATCTCCCCAAACTCCACTTCACCCATTCCCACTGAGTTTCAAAAGTTATTGGGTGACTTTTCGGATGTAATTCCCGAAGAATTACCTAAGGAGTTACCACCCATGAGAGACATTCAACATGCCATCGATCTTATTCCTGGGTCTCAGTTACCTAATCTTCCCCATTATAGGATGAACCCTAATGAGCGGGCCGAATTAAATAGGCAAGTTGAGGAGCTCCTTCGTAAGGGATTTGTGAAGCATAGCATGAGTCCTTGTGCAGTACCCACCTTACTCACTCCCAAGAAGGATGGATCTTGGAGAATGTGTGTGGATAGTAGAGCCATTAATAAAATCACGGTTAAGTATAGATTTCCTATCCCTAGACTAGAGGACATGTTAGACACTCTAGCTGGCTCCAGTTACTACTCTAAGATCGACTTACGTAGCGGGTACCACCAAATTCGTATTTGGCCGGGGGATGAATGGAAAACAGCCTTTAAGACGCAGGATGGACTCTTTGAGTGGTTAGTTATGCCTTTTGGGTTATCAAATGCCTCTAGCACATTCATGAGGTTTATGACCCATATCCTCCAGCCATTTATGGGAAAATTCCTCATGGTTTATTTCGATGACATCCTGATTTATAGCAAGTCTAAAAGGGATCACCTGTCCCACCTTAGACAAGTCTTCACTACTTTATGGGAAGCCAAGCTTTATGCTAATCTCAAGAAATGTTCCTTCCTTCAGTCTCAGGTTCTCTTTCTAGGCTTTATTGCTTCTTCTCAGGGCATTTCTACTGACCCTGAGAAAGTCAGAGTTATTAAGGAATGGCCTGAACCGAAATGTGTTACAGAAGTGCGTAGCTTCCATGGCCTAGTTTCCTTCTATCGTCGGTTCATCCGCAATTTTAGCTCTATTATGGTCCCCATCACTGATTGTTTAAAGAAGGGATCATTTCAGTGGACTCCTAAAGCTTCTAGAGCCTTTCAGGAAATTAAGGAGTGTATGACTAAGGCCCTTGTCCTTAGGCATCCCGATTTTAGTGAAGTCTTCGAGGTTCATTGTGATGCTTGCGAAACAGGCATAGGAGGAGTGTTAGGTCAGGAAGGACATCCCATAGCATTTTTCAGTGAGAAAGTCAACGCGTCTAAACAAAATTACACCATCCATCTTAAGGAGTTATATGCTGTGGTTAGGTCCCTCCATCATTGGCGGTATTACCTTTTACCCCAAGACTTTGTAGTCTATTCTGACCATCTAGCACTAGAGTATCTGCATTCAAAGCGAGAATTGCTAAAGAAGTATGCTAAATGACTTGAATTCTTAGGCGAATATACTTTCGTCCTAAAACATCGTTCAGGAACCGAGAATCGAGTAGCTGATGCTCTTAGCAGGATAGGTGCTATCCTTCAACAATGGAATATTAGGGCTACTAACTTTGATAAAATGAAGGATGATTACTCTTCTTGTCCTGATTTCGGTCATATCTACCAAGAAGTCTCTCATGGTAACCGTCAGGACTTCGTTGATTATGTCATCCATAATGGATTGTGCATTCCTCAATCCTCGTATAGAGACTTTCTTGTTTGGGAATTGCACGCCGGTGGCCTTGCGGGTCACTTCGGTATGGATCGTACCATCACCTTGGTCCGTGATCGTTTCTATTGGCCTTCTTGGCAACAAGACATTAAGAGAGTCATATCCCAGTGTCGTACTTGTCAGTTAGCTAAAATTAAAAAGCAAAACACGGGCTTATATACTCCTTTACCTGTTCCTCATGAGCCATGGAAGGATCTTAGCATGGACTTTATTCTAGGTATCCCCAAAACATCTAGAGGCATGACTCGATCCTTGTAGTCGTAGATAGATTCTCCAAGATGGCCCATTTCATACCCTGTAGCAAGACTTCCGATGCTGTTCACGTTGCTAGATTGATTTTTCGTGAGGTAGTCGGACTTCATGGTCTTCCTTCGTCCATAGTATCTGATAGAGATTCTAGGTTCGTCTGTTGGTTCTGGAAGACACTCTGGACTCTTAGCAAAACCCAGTTAAAGTTTTCTACTGCCCATCATCCCCAGACCGATGGTCAGACTGAGGTGGTAAATCGAGGTTTAGGTGACCTTCTTCGTTGTCTTGTCGGAGATCGACCTCGTACTTGGGATTTAGTGTTACCCACAACTGAGTTCGCTTATAACCATGCGTCTAATCGGTCCATGGGAAAGAGTCCTTTTGAAATTGTTTATGGTTATGCTCTTGTTGACTTTGGCCCCCTATCCCCACATGCACGTGTGTCTGCGTCTGCTGAGTCCTTTGCTAATCATATACATTCCTTGCATGATGAGATTAGGCGTAAGATTATGTTGAGTAATGTGGACTATAAACTTGCTGTTGATGTGCATCGTAGAGATAAGGGTTTTAATGAAGGTGACTTTGTCATGGTACGCTTGTGTCCTGAACGTTTTCCAAAAGGATGTTTTAAAAAGTTACATCCGCTGGCCATGGGCCCGTATGAGATTTTGAAAAAACAAGGACCGAATGCTTATGTGCTAGATCTACCCGATGATTTAGGTATTAGTCCTGTTTTCAACGTGAGTGATTTGTCACCTTACAGAGGCAACTTTGAGCCTCCTGCCTTGCCTTCTAGTGTGCCTGCAGGTCTGCAGGAGCCGACAGTGCCACCTGTTCAGCTGCCCAAAGATGAGATTGCTTCTATTGATGATGTGGAGTATGTTACCTCTCTCAAGGAGGGTTTCCCCGATTTTGGATTACGTGGAAGAACCGCCCAGATTGTGATGCTACTTGGATTCCTGAGGATGATCTTCGAGATTTGGCTCCAGGATTGCTTGATGACTTTCTTCGATCTCACTCGCCAGAGTCGAGTACTTTTCCGGTGGGAGAGAATGATGTGGATAAAAAAGATTTTTATAGGAACAAGTATAAACGTAGGAATAAACATTAGATTCCTATCTTATTTTCTTACCTTAGTAATTATCTTATTTTCTTACCTTAGTAATTATTTTATTTACCTTAGTAATTATCTTATGTTGATCTCATCTTAGCTAGTAATTAGTAATTTTTACTATCGTTATTTTTATGGCCCTTACTCTATATAAAGGGGTCTTAGGGTTGTTATTTGGATACGAATGAATGAATATTAATTAATCCCGAGTGATTTTCTAGTTTCCTTCTCAAATTCTCTTTCTTCCCTCTCAACCTTGCATCAATATGCCGAGGAGACTTAGAACATGAGACCTCCCACAAGCCAGGATGATGCAAAGAGCTCTAATTCCACTGTATCATATATGTCCAGCTCTCATATTGGTGATTCTGTCTGCTGGCTGTTGGACTCTTATCCTCTTTTTTCCTCAATTTTGGCAGCTTGGGATCGGCATACGAGCAGCAACGTCTGGTCATCTGCCACCGGCCAGTTTTATTTTGGTCTCTATGGGAAGCACTGCTGTCTTACTCATTGGATGGAGGACACTCTTGTTTAGCCTACTTCCTGGTGATAAGAGCAAGAAAAATGATACGTATAAAAGAGGAAGCCCGTTTGAATTGTTTGAGGTAAGAAAACTTGTCCGCAATTGCCCAAATGTTTTGTATTTCTACCATTGTGCGAGTGTAATATATTCGCAATGCATTCCTGGAACTTACCGGGCTTTTTAAACTATGTTTTGCAATGTAAATTATTCAGCCTATGCTTTTGAATATTTGACAAAGATAGTACTGCATGAATCTATGTGACGAATGAATATCTCGCCTTATTAGGGTGGGTTTGGGGGTTGGTGCCAATGTCCTGCAAGTCAACATGCTGTTTATGTTTTGACCAGAAAAGGGAACGTACTGCGTCGTGAACGACTGATTGGATACTCTGCAGAAAAATTCATTATAATTATGTTTGTCAGATATGAAAAGAAACCAAGTAACATGATGTTACGATGGTAGTAGGGATTGTAAACCGCCGCATGTGTAGATAAACCATGGCTATGTAGGACAGGCCTTTGACGGAGTTTAGTTTTCATGACATTTGTATTTCAATGATTTCACTGGAGTTACAAGAGATGGATATAGCAACATTATGCTAGGCGTATGTCTTTAATGTGGCGCTGAATCTTTGTGTAGATTTTGTGCAATATGTTAATCCGCATCTTTGTCCGCCTCTTGTAGTTGCTGACATCTTTGGTGAGGAGGTGGTGATCGTGTACCATTACTCAAACAATCAAAGTGCCCATTCTTGCTGGCTCTCCGAGAGTTATCGAGGGCTTAACAAGTAAATATCGTACGAAATGCTGTACAGGTGAACACTAGTGAAGGGGTGACAAAGAAAAAAGGAGGTTGAGGCTTATGTTATGTCCCTATATCTGTAACAGGTGAACATGTTCATATTGTTTGCTTCTATTTCATTGCTCGTGTTCGGTTTCTCTAATGCTAGTGTGGAACACATCTGCTGCTTTATCAAGGATATAAAGATAACTAGATCTAATTATTAGTATTGTGCTGAACTGACGCTCTTAATGGACTGAAATCTTCGTTGGGGTCTATCGAAGAACGGTGCTGAGGCTGTGGGGTGTGATATATGAAACATAAATTTAAGTTTGGGATTGATCCAACTAGTATTAAGTTGGTATTGAATTCTAAACTGGGGGTGAAAATAGAGGGAATGAAGGTGTATTTTCAGGCATAGTCATAAACATAACCGTTGATGACAATTCATTCAGTCCATGGGGGCAAGGCTACTAGCAGTGGCCTGATCCACATCGCCGGTACTTCACCTGGTCTAATGTGGATAAGTGGACAAACGTGGAACGTATAGGATCAGGTATGAAATCGAAGTTGAATCCACTCCTTCCTTCTGTTAGCTCTCTCCTCAATTTGCTTTGCTTTGAATCTGCTTGAATCAAAAGCGTATTTAATATTTTGAATTTGTTTTTATTATGACAAATGTTTTTGTATTTTTTAAGAAAGAACAAAAAATTAAACAAAGGCTAAAGTGTTGTAATTTGTTTTTTAATTAATACTTTTTGAGGCAATTTTGACTTTAATAATCTTGCGGTATTTAGGTGATTGAATGACTTTTTTTTTTAAAATTTATTTTTTATAAAAAACAAAAATATATATTTAAATAAAATAAAATTTAAAATTTTATGTTTTACTAAGAATACATTTAAATTTTTAAATATTTTTTTATGAAAAATTTGAAAACAATTATATTTTTATAAAAATAAATCTAAAATATTTTTTTGTTTATTACAACCTCATCCTGGTAAGTCTAAAAAGTTGCATTCGATTGTCTCGTCGTTTATGTGGTCGTTGATTTCGTTTGTTTTATTATATACGAGAAAAGATGAAACTAAAATGTCGAGGAAATATATGGAGCAATATTTTCCGAATTCTGTTAACTTTACTCATCACTATAAGACGTTAAACAGTAAGAATGAAAGATTTATTTTGTCACCTTATAATCATAACAATTAAATTAGATTAAATAATAGTAATTATTATTATTTAAAGTAATATTTATAATAAAAACTTTAACAAGAATGTTATTATTATTATCATTATAATTATCAATAAAATAATAATTCTTATTATTGTTATGATTATTGATCTTAATGATATTTTTCATAATATTATAATTATTAATACTATAACTATTAAATACAATTATTATACTTAGTATTATTAATTTAACTATCGTTATTTGAATAATAATAATAATAATAATAATAATAATAATAATTACAATTACAAGTATTAATAATATTATAATAATTATAAAGAAAAATATTATTAGTAATATAATTATTATTTTGGTTACTATAATAGTATAATCAATTAAGAATATTGTCGTCGTCGTCGTCATTATCATTATTGTTATAACCATTATTATAATAATTATAAGAATAATTAAATTAATGATAATAATAATAATAATCAATATTGATATTAGTAATTATTAATATTATAAGCATTAATTTTTATTCACATCAATACTAATAGGATTAGTTCAAATCAACACTAATTAGATTATGTTATATCATATGAGTATTAATTAAATTATATCACATCCAAAAAATTAGGTGAGGAAAGCGTAACCTATCTTATAGTGTTGAACAACTTAAAATTGTTCACTTCTAGTTTTGTCAAATTATACAAAATAATGAATAGTTGGTTGAAAACACATCGTTGACCATTTTACCATGCACCCAAGTTTTAGCCACATAACAAGCCATCCAATTACATAGTCGACGAACATATTTTAATTTCCAAACTTTGGATTGAGGATTTGTATTATACGCTTGTGAGAACATACGAGGAAGTTGTAAGTACAAAAAATAAATATTTATGGGAGGAAGAGTATGGTATTTTTATTGAATATGAATAAAATGGGAGATAAACTTAGGAGCTACTCTTCTTTTGTATATTTCTCTATCTATGTGTTTGTGTATACACACACATAGACATACATATATATGTATACATACATACATATATACATATACACACATACATATATTTGATAAGTGGTCAGTAGAGAAACTTTTATACTCTCTTTCATCCTTGGTTGAAACACTCAACAATCATTCAATTACAAGACAATGTTCACAAATCTATCAACACTAGTTGGAATAAGGAAAAGTTACAAGTTAACACCTAATAATTAATCTTATGATTTGACCTCTATTAACTTATAAGCTATCATACCGATGAGTACGAAATCCCTTATATTAAGGGATTTCTTAATTGCTTCTTGACACCTTTGATAGTTGCCTCTGATGGACAATTCTTAGTTCAAGACCTTAGTTGATTCCCATTGCTAGTTACAGCTAGCTGGTAGTCTATGGCTCAAGCCCTTGGTTGATACCCTTTTTCAGTCACCTCTAATTGATGCCTTATGCTTGCTACCTTGGCTAGCACCCCTTGTTTGTTTGTTTTTAACCGACAACCATTCCATTCTCCCTTTGTCGAGGAAGCCCCAACAATTCTCCCTCTTTTGATACAAGGGAAGAATTCCTTTCTTCTCTATTGAGAACAATTATGCTTACTAAGCTTTAGTACAACATAGGTCATACTTGCTTTTAGGCAAGGGTTTTGTAAGCATGTCTGACCCATTTTCATATGTATGGGCTTTCTTTAGATAAATTTGTCTTTCCTCAAGCACATCTTTTGTCCACTGATACTTGACTTGGATATTCTTCAATCTTAAATGAAGCTGGCATTATTGCTTGGGTGAATGACACTGTGAGTCATTAAATACCACAAACTTGTTATGCCTTAAGACTCTATCCATAAACAAACTTTTCATCCACAACATCTCCTTACATCCCTCGATAATGGCTATATATTTTTTCTTGGTTGCAGACAAAACTACACACTTCTGTAGTGCAGACTACCATGAGACAACTACCTTACAAAAGTTAAACAAAAATCCTAATGTTGATCACTAAATATCTACATCTTTTGTCATATCCGAGTTAGTATAGCCCATCAAGACATGCTTAACCCTTCCAAATAAAGCCTAATTCTAGACGTCCCTTGTAGATACCTTAATATCTGCTACAATGCCTCCCAATGATCTTTACTTGGGTTAGATATAAACTGACTAACTACGCCGACAACAAATGCAATGTCAAGCTTGTATACACCATTGCATACATCATATTTCCAATGGATGATACATATAGAATATGGCTCATCTTCTGTCTTCATCCGTTGGACATGTTACCTTGCTCAGCTTGAATTGCAGATCAAGAGGATAACTGACTGGCTTCACCTTGTCCATGTTGAATACCTTAAGTATCTTCTCTATATACTCCTCTTGAGATAAACATATCTTGTCCTATCTATGGTCACGCTTGATGTGTATACTTAGGATTTGTGTAGCACAACCCAAGTCTTTAATATCCAAATTCAAGGCCAAGTATTCTTTGAAATTTGAAGCCCATTGCTAATCCTAGCCCACTCTGAGCATGGTGTCCACATACAAAAGTAAAAGGATGAAGTTGCATGGCCCAAACCTTTCTATAAAGATGAGCTATATGGTGACATCTTATTGTACTTATTTTGAGCCATAATCAATTCAAACTTCATGTAACTCTGTTTTAGTGCATGCTTCATTCCATACAAGCTTTTCACAATCTTGCACATCATACCTATTTTTCCTCTGACCTCAAACCCTTCCAGTTATTCCATGTATACATCCTCTTTGAGGTCTCTGCGTAGAAAAGTTATCTTGACATCAAGTTGCTCCATCTCTGAATAAAAAGCAGTAGAAAGTCCTAGAATCATATGAATGGATGCAATCTTCACAACCTAAGAGAAAAGTCTCATTATAGTCAACCCCATGTCTCTAACTAAATACTTTAACCACCAACCTTATTTTGTGCCTCAGTTCGATTTTTCCCTCCTAATGCTTGATATTAAAAGCCCACTTGTTCTTCAAGACATTTCTCATGCTTGACCTCTCCACAAGCCTGTAAGTGTTGTTCTTTTAAAGGGAGATCATCTCTTTCTTCATCACAACAAACCACTTCTCCTTGTGAGCATTGCTAAGGGCTTCATCATAGCATAGAGCTCTTCCTTCGTTCGAGAGTAACACATAATTTGTTGCAGGGTACTTTTTGGTTAGTCTTGATATTTTGGTGAATCTTTATACTTCCTATGGAGCTTCAGGTGCGTCGGACGCTTGGGGTTTTATTGGCTCAAACTCACATTCTTCACTCTCTACTCTCTGATCTAGCTTCATTGGCCACTCCTCATCTGAGTTAGAATGTGTCTCGTTCATCCCTTCTTAACCAGCCTTTCTCATCGAGTCTTATGCCTCTATATCATCATTGGATTCATAAGATCATTGACGTAGGCCTCTAATCTCTAATGACCTTTGCATTCTCCGTTGGTCCAAGAATCCCCAACACGTAGTATACATGGTACAAGTTTTTGGCACTAATCTTTAATTCAATGATCAATTTTGACCGTTGTCATATAATAATTAATGTTGTAAATGAATTGAGACAAGCTAAATATATTATGATTTGGGTTTAGCTCGTTTAATAAACCAACCCTAACTAAGGGTTAAGTTCAACTCATCTGACTAAATGAATGAGCTAAAATGAGTTTTTAACGAGTCGAGATGAGTCAAACTTTTTTAGGCTTGAACTCTATTAGTTTGATAAACAATCATAAAAGTGAGGTTTGATCTCATCTCATTTTTTATTACCCTAATGACAATAGTAGTCCCCCCACCCCCCCTAAAGAAAAAAGTCCAAGGATTTTTTTTTATACAAATGAGTGGCCTTTGTTTACCTTGGAAAAAAATTCATATATTTTACACCGAAAAGCATTGGATTCTTACCATTTCATATATGGTTGAGGTTTGGACAAAGTTTGCCCTGCATTTGGACATAACTTATTAAAGATACCATATAAAAATACAATGATAATTTTATAATTAAATAAAAAATTACATCCAACATGGGATTTTCTCATTATTTTGTATTTGGTTTTTGGGGCATAAAAAATGATTAAGGTAAGCTTATAGATGAAGTTATTTTTAATTTCATCAATTAAAATGAATAAAAATATTATACTAAAAAATTTCTGCAATTTTTTCTAATAAATAAAAATTAATATTCATATACTATTGATGTGTAAAAAATAAAATTCATTAGTTTAAATGGTAATATTTATTGTTGAGTGCTTGAGTAAGATATGTGAATACATCATTCATGTGTAGTACAAACATATTACATTCATCATTGTAATGATCACTATTTATTATTTCAAACACATACATTCATCAATGAATATGAAATATTATACATCATACTTTCATAATAAAGACATGTCACATTCTTCCCTTTTTCTTGTGCTCTTTCGGTGGAAATATCCATCCCAAAGATTACTCATGCTACATATATATATGTATTGCAGTACTACTTAATACTCAAAATTTCCAAAACATAAATCTTATATAGATTAAGGTATGTACACATTTAATTGGATTAGGTTGGCACATAATGACTAGTAACCCTTCGAAGTTAGTCCCCTTTGATGCCCTCTTATTGGCGATACAGAAATAGTGGCAGTGGTTGAGGCTGAGGTGGAGGTGGTGGATGTTTAACGAATTAAATGAAGGCCTTAAATGCCTCCTTCAAATGACCAACATGACCATTGAGTTCTATGGTGATCTAGTTGTAAAACATAAAACATGTTAGGATAACGATTCCTACTCACTAGCTAATATTATATATAAGCACATTCAAGGGCTTCCCAAGCTACCCTTTCTTGATTCATCACAAGTTAATCTAGGTTTTTACAGAATTTGATCTTTTTAAAATATGACATAGACTGATAAAAAACAAATAAAGGATCGTTTGATAACTAATTTTTGAAAACAAAATACAGTAATCAAAACCAAAGCTTTGATGCCAACATGCAACACCGCAACATTTACTATTTAAAAACTTCAATTGTGTAAGAGTAATATTTAAGATAATTAGGTGTTACTGTTGTACTCGACATGAGTTTGGGTTATCATACTATCCTCATATCGAATATAAGGTAAAATATTTACAAATTTAAATAAGATGAATAAGAGAAAAAGAGAAATTTAATGAATCTAGAATAAGATTTTGGAGACTAAAATTCAAGTACAACATAATCAAAATATGACAAAAGGAATACAATGGGACTAACGGTCCATAAGATATCCAAACAAAAAGTTAGTAGCCAAATAACACTCACTCTACACCCAAAATCCAACAAGTAAATCAATCTTCCAACGGAAACGCGGAAATGCACTATAAATAGAAAAATCTTCATGGTAGTCCCCATCAACCTATACATCATAACATGGGTTGTCTACTCATAGAAAGGAGCATCATCCATACAAAAGATGGTCAACACCTATATATTGAGTAACACAATGATACATTCATAGAGGAGGACATACTGTAATACCCCTAATTTTTAGAACCAAAAAAATTTATTTTGAGGATAATGTATAAGCATTATAAAAGCAAAATTGGGGGACATTACCACCACATCAACTATAAGAGAGGTGTAATCATTACCTAACACATGCTTGATGCAAGACAGAATGGAATAAAGAATGCATGCTCTACTATTAATTCAACAATACTAACAACAATCATGAGAATAATAATATAGAGAGAAAAGAGTATACAAGATCTAAATATAGGAACCAAAGCTAATAGTTTAAATAACCAAAAAGAACTAAAAATTCTAACATAGTAGGCAAAAATATCTAACTTGTTAGCCTAATTCTTAACTAAATAGGAATGTAACTTTCAAACCCCAAGCAATGATCAACTACTGGCCCATCACACCATCCTCAAAATACTCCACCTAAGAATCATATCCCTGAAAATCTTCCTTTATTCATCGAACCAAAAGCTAGATCATTATAGTGACCATAAAAATGTAGTATCAATATGGTAAAGCATTGGTAAAACAAACTAACTAAAACATGGTAAGGACTCATGTTGCACATTGAGGTCATGTAATAACATGGAATGCAACATAATTAGAAAGATAACACATAATACACACACACACACATTTTTATACATGCACGAGTCTCTATAACAAGCCATATAAAAGTATAACATATAATATCATTATTTCATGATGGAACTAGCATAGGATTGCCTCTCTCACACATTATGCTGGTGCCAAAAGGATTTTCTCAAGGATATTCCTAATCCATCAGACTTGGTCTCCTAGGCGAGAGGGCATACGCTTAATTTTGGGTCTGCCTCACTCAAATTACATTACCATGAAATCAAACAGTTATTAATATTCCAAGGCTAGGATGAACGTAGGATTGTAACTTTCACCACCGTATCATTCTAGTGCCTAGGGGATTTTCTCAGGGATCCTCAATGTCCACAAAACTTGGTCTCCTAAGTGAGGGGACATATGTTCAATTTTAGGTTTGCCTCACTCACCACACTAGTGTTATAATGTCAACAGACTTTTATTAGGAATCTTCAACATCCACCACACTTGGTCTCCTGAACTAGAGACACTAAAAGATATATAAACCTTATGCATGCATACTGGAAAAGCCTCTAAAATTCCATTATCAAATTCTAAGTATCAAACCAATTGGGTTTTTAAGTGTTGACACCAAACACTAACTAAGTCATACAAGCCACCAAATTGGGTGTTTTAAGGGAACAACAAACTCAACTAAACAAAGCACCACAATATTATCATTTTTATCCATATCAAAATGTTGCAATTATATATAACCATTAATATAGAAGGCCCAAAGGAAAAACATTAGATAACAAGCAAACATGGCAAAAATTAGGTGGACTAGACCTAAAAAAAACAGGGGACCAATCAATTGGTTGGTTCTACCAGTTAACTATGCATGGGAACTAGTTTATTGGTTTGACCAAACCAGTCGAGGGGTCTAAGCAGAGATGAGGCCATTCTAGTTACAAGGAAATTATTTAATGGATTTGACAAACCGATCGATTGCTTATAGGAACCAATCGACTAGTTCATCAAACCAATCGATTGTTCTAGCAATTAGCCGATCAAAATATTTTCAAACCGAGTAGCTATTCATGCAACCAGTCTATTAGTTCAACAAATCAATTGATTGGTCCAGGTAAAACAACACCCATACCTATGATACACTTAGTAGAATTTCACCAAACTTCACCATATTAATCCTAGCATACTTCTATATTATAAATTACATACAAGACATACTCCTCATATGAATTCACATAAAACATGGGAGTTCACCAAGATTATTTTGGAAGTTCACCAACTCATGCATAATATTAAAAATACTCAAACATGCTCTAAAACTTCATAAATTAAAATATAGGAACATGCTCGAAATTAAGAAATCAACATATTACATAAGCATTACAAAATATACCAAGCACTCAAAACCGCAACAAATAACACAAGACCTTATTCATATTAGAGATAAGAATGCCTTACCTTAGAAAAAATATTCTATTATGAAACTCTTCATTGATGGCTATCCAGAAGGAACTCAATTCCTAAGATAATCAAAATCCAAAACGATTAAAACTCCTTTTTTAAAAATATATTAAAATCAAAGAAAATTAGAAGAAGAAACAAAATCCCAAGAAAAATGAAGCTAGAATCTTCAAACTTTCTCAACCTTAATCCTTCACTGCTTAAAAGATTAAGGGAAAACTAAAACCAATATTAGAAGAATAAAAGAGAGATAATGATCGACCAAGGAAGGTAGAAAACATGAGCAAGCCTCTGTTATCTCTATAGAGAGAAAAAAGGAAGAAATATGGATAATATCCAATGCTTAGCAAATTTCACCAAAGGAGAGGAATAAGAGATCAAGAACAATAGGCAAGAAGTGAAAATGAACCAAGAATAGAGTATGTAGGAGATAGAGCAGGTCAAAATCCACAAAAGAGAGAGAGTGAGAAAGATAAGGCTGGTATAGTTGAGTGTGGGTAATAAAGGTGTAAGAGAAGATATGATGGAGTGATGGACATTGAGTGTAATAAGGGAAGGGAATAATTGTAGAAGGTTGGTAAGTTAAGAAGGATGGGCAACAAGTCAAGCACGCAACTTAGCTACCAGAAGAGAGAGAGGGAAGTGAGGGAGAAAAAAGAAGGTGAGATATGCCTCAAAAAATATTCTATGGGAAAATTTAACCAAATAAAATTCTATAAGGAACTAAATAATGTAAAAAATAATCCTAAAGCATCAAAATATGCTCAGTATCGCAAATAAATTCTATTTAGAATTTTTTTATAAACATTAAAAAGAGATTCGAATCAAAATAACAAAAAGGATCTAAAATCGCAGGATGACCAATCGATTGGTTTAATTAAACCAGGCAAATAGTTTGTCGAGAATAAAATTTTCAATCTCTGAGTGTACCTATCGATTGATTAGACAAACAAGTCAATCAACATACCTTAAATTCACATTTTTATTAGAATTTCAATTCCTTCTCATAACTAAAACTAATTTATTTTTACCAACATCATTTTAAACACATTTTGAAGGATTTTAAGATGAGAAAAACAAGAAATAATACTTTTTGTAAAAATATTTTGTTGCCCAAGAAAAAATATTTGTTGGCCAAACTTTGTGCCATAAAATTTTTTTGTCACAATTTTGTCGCCAAAAGCTCATTGCCCTTGATTAGGGAGACGAATAACAAATTTTGTTGCCTTGAACCTCTTTTTGTGCAACAAATATGTTTTGTGGCCCTAAACCTCTTTTGTGCAATGAATATTTCTTGTCGCCCTAAACCTCTTTTGTGCCACAAATATTTCTTTTTGCCATAAGCCTCTTTTATGCGACTAATATTTTTTATTACCCTAAACCTCTTTTGCAATAAATATTTTTTGTTGCCAAGGCCCACTTTTGTGCGACAAAGCTATTTTGTCTGTGGCACTATTACTTCTTTTGCAACAAAATCAATTCCTAGTATTTCTTTCAAGCTACAAAAAAATTTTGTAGCATAAAGACGGGTAATCTATATTCATAATAATAGATTATGTTGTAATGTAGTATCATTCATATAGATAATCCAACATATTTCATTACCCTGTATAATTATGTATCATTCAAACTATGCATAAATTATGATATCATTGTCTAAAAACAAATGTCATTCAAATGTCAAAGTATATGACACCACAATATACAAATTAGAAAAAATCATGCCTCAAGGGTACCACAAAAATTAATTATGCTATCTAGCTTAAAAAACCACAAAAATGGATATTGTTATCTACATTTCTACATATTCAACTTCATCAACTATATTTTAGTGCCACAAAAAATTATTTAAGTTAATATGAAATTCATGAAAAAAACATAAATTAAGAATATAACGAAATGTGCAATGTTATCTACTTATAATTGGCCACTTCCCTTCAACTAAAAGAAGTTGTAAGCCATATTACAAAATTCCTATTTTTTGAATTATGTGTTTTTGGCACACCTCACACCTCTTCAACACCAGATTTCTAATTAAATTACAAAAGATGCATAAAATCAATGCCCAATTATACTAATTGAAGTTCGCATTAATATATATTAAATTTGAGTCGAAATCTAACAATCATGTAAAAAGGAATATTGGTTCACACTATTTCCTACTTCCTAGCGTAAGAAACAAAAACATAGGTGGGTGAGGGAAATAAAAATAAAAATAAAAATAAAGATTGACATATCAAGGCCATGAAGCCAGTGCTTCAATTAATTTATCCTAGACAATGACATTATTCAGAATCTAACTCAATTTTATAACTCTGACAATAACTTAAACATGACCAATTGCACAAATGAGATTTGAATGTTATACTAAATCACTCACCAACAGCATCAGATAGTGGATGAGAATAGATACAAAAAAATTTGATTAATGAAACTTGACACAATCACTAAGAGATAAATTGGACACTTCTTACAATGAATATGTTAAATATGAATATTGATTGATATGTGCAAATATAGAAGTCATATGATATTACTCGTGAATTCCACAATGATGACCATCCGAAGAACATAAGCACTGATCAAGTTATAGATAAAGGATGTTCTTAGCATTCCCAAATATCAGATTATTCTATAGCTAGTTGTATTGTGCATGTTAGCATTCAACAGACACGACAAACTTCACATTAAGGTTTTAACGAGGAGGCATATTACTCTATACTCAAACATGCATATGAATACGGAAGGTATTAGTAAGGAACCAAAAAGGATGATGGTATCAATAAAATCAAATTGTATAATATATTATTGGTAAAAATGATTACAAGAAATAACTTACATTTATAAGTCTAAAAAAGCTCATTACTAATAAAACTCTATGTCAAATTAGAACTCCTAGCTATAAAAGAGAACAAATAACATAGTTAGAATGCCCTGATGCAAGAAGTCATCCATCTCAATTTCAAGACAATGAATATCACATGTCTAACATTCAAACTATAAATTTTGGTTCCATAATTTGTCCACACTTATGGTGCAGAGTTCTGAAGTTCAGACCATTAAAAAATGAAAAATTGGAATGCATTAAATATACTTCACACTACTTTAGTGAGTTGTAAAGAGTGTTGTGCTCCTAAAAAGCTTGCAATTTGATCTCTCACAACTTACATCATTTCAGCCTGCAACTTTTGGGCAGTCTCACCAGCACCTGCTCTAAGTTTCCTCTCTCGTTCTTGTACTTCCTCTTTGAACTTTATCTCTCTTTCTTCAGCATTTTCCTTTATCTTTTCCATTTTGAGTCTTAAAATTTCCTCCATTAAGGCATTTCAATATTTAAGCTCCTCAATTTGTTGATGAAAGCTAGCCTCAATTTCATTATATTTTTGTTCCTTAAAGGCACATGTCCAGCTTCTAGCCCTCAAACATAGCCAGAACGATGCTCAAATGCTTGGATATATGCTTCTTTTTCATTAGGATTATCAACTCCATACAATTCCTTCTACTCAGTATGAAGTTTAGTCAACTTGTGGTATTTTGCATATGCACCATCTACCAATGTACCATATTTTTTCCTATAACAATATAAAGTAAGCCTTTCAAAAACCCTTAAAAATTTATATAATTTAACTTATATTTAAGTACTTCTTCATATCTGACACACCTTTTGGTCTTTCCCCCTAGTTTAATGCTCTTCAATTGACTCATTAACATTTTTAGCTACAATAGAAGGCTCTTTTGATGGTTGATGTTCCTACATATAATGAATTTAGGTGAATCCTTAACTAAAAGCATAAGATATCAAGAGTCCAAGAAGACAAGCCTTTGCATTAACAATAACAGTTTATTCCATTACAATACTTTACATATACCAATATATATAATTGAATAACCTTAATATTTTTGATAGAACAACAACAATAGCAACAAAAATAGAAAAATACTAGCAAAAATTTCATTAGTATACTTACAATTTTATGAAGATAGCATGCTGTTGACTTTCCTCCATTTCTAAGAATTTCGGTTTGTCTTAATTTATTTCTACGATTCATTTCACTAATATGCTACATGTGAAAAAAAAAATACTTAATGATTTTGTTACCCTTTTACATCTCCTTAGCCAATGCATATACATCAAAAAAACAAAATTTATAAATTAGAGTGGAAATACTTATCATCGAAAACTTTTTTTTAAATAATAATTAAATAATAGAACATTTTCTTGGAGGAACCCCAAAAATCTACCACTAACCAACTCCATACAATAGCATTTATGGTTTGAGGTCAGTTTACGATAGCATGTGACATTGAAAATCCATTAAAATATCTCTCTTTTAGCCTAAAATGTTGTTGTCTATCCAAAATTTTACATTGCATAGATAATGCTTTGTCAACATAACTACCCTTTGGAAGTCTCCACTCAGCCTAAACCATATATAAATATCAAACTAATCAATTGGTTATGAATAAAATAAAACATGTAACTGATATGTAATATTGAAACATTATCATTAAAATTTATCTTTATCTTATTAAAAAGCCTTTCTTTTGTGATAGAATCCATATGTTTCCAATATCTATACATATAATTCAATTTTCCAAAAAAAAATACAACTGATGAGAAAGTTTTGTAAAAAATAATCCTATGTAAATAGAATTAGAATAATAAAAATTAGTTTCACTGTGAATCAAGAGGGTAATAATTTTTTACCCGCACTCCCAACTCCATGATGAACTAGTTTCTGTTATTACCTACAATTCTATTCATTTCTTCAGTGATTTTATATGGCTTTGTAGCGTGGTTATTTAATTTTGAATTAAAATATTTTTTTTCACGAGTGGACCCCCACTTTGGCCTTACATCACACAAGTATATTGGCTCAAAAAATAATGATAGATATGCATAGAAAATATATTATATAAAAATAGGCATTCTTAACCTAAACCTGTCCTTTGTGATTTTTGCAACCAACGACGTTGCCTATATATCATATGATTAACTAAGTTGTCGGATCTCTTATAATGATCATCCGGCGAAGTCTCCTAATTTATATGCACCATAGCTTGTGATGATGAAAGATTAGATGCCATTAACCTACTAAATTCAACACCAATAAAATAAATTGATTGATATGCTAATTAAATAAATTGGGACACAACAATTATATTATTTGGAGATTAATCACCATCACCTTTGGCTTTAAAGGAAAACTAAAATAATGTCAAGGAATATATTCATCTAATTCTAAATTTGAATAGTAATTAACTTTATCATTTTCATCTTTGAGTCCCTCCTCCTCTTCCTCCTCCTCTTCTTTTTCTTCATCCTCCTCCTCTTACTCCTCCTTTTCCTCCTCCTCATTATTCATATCCCTTTCAACGTCACTAATATCAACTAAATCAAGTTCAATATCATCACATACCAAATAAATTTCATCCCAATTTAAATCTTGCATATCAAAAATCGTAGTAGTCATCTCATTCTCCTAATTTGCTTTTGAATCATCATCAATGCCCTTAACAATAGGAAAATCAAAATGATTTTGAGGACTTATTTTAACAACTATCCTCCACTAAGATTCTTTATGGGCCTTTACATAAAAATCTTGCCCTACTTGAGAGGCTAGTGCAAAGGCTCATATATTTTAACCTTCTGTTGTCTTTCATTGGCATTTAAATACTTCCTATCATAAAGAACAGTTATTAATCTTTGTAGGCCTATTTAAATATTTAATATTTTATATAAATTTAAAATAATTCTTACTTACTCATAAAATGGTTGAATTTATTCATAATTTCTTAGAATGTACAATTGTGCTTGCTCTCAATATTTAAAGCTTAACTCTTTAAGTGTATCATTCCCCAACGACTTACCATACTTACAGAAAATAGATAAGCTATAAGGAAGTGGGTGATTTTCATCGTCATTCCTCTCTTCATGATTGAATTGTGTCTCTATTTTACTCAAATACTATGAGAAAAATGTAAGACATTCATCGACAATTTCACTTTCTACAATCAACCTTTCTTGACATGCTTTGTTGTCTACAAAATATTTATAAGTACATATTTCCCTACAATAAGAAAAAAGTCACAAATTTATGTTTTACATTACAAAATATATTATATTAAAATATTGTAGCTAGGATACTATTACCTTTCAAAGTGCCACATTGAATGATAAGCTACAAGTCCCACTAACTTTGCTTCACTAGCCAAGTGCACAATTAAATGCACCATCACATCAAAAAAAGAAGGAACAAATACTTGTTCCACTTTGCAAAGGGTGATAGCTATATATCCTTCCACTTTATTCAACACATCAGTATTTAACATCTTTGAACATAGTTGTTTCAAATATCTACTCAACTCTACCAAATATTGAAGCACTTTATCATCTAGTATACCTCAAAAAAGCTGGTAGGAGTAAATCTTGCATAAACATGTGACAATCCTGACTCTTCATCCTAGAACTCCTACCATCTTCCAAGTTTACATATCTTGAAATATTAGATAAATAGTCATCGAAAATTGCCAAATTTTCTAGTAGGGCAGATACCTTCATCCTCTTAAATAATGTTAAACTATATGATGCCTTTGGAATATGGAACTTTCCCCCCACCAACTCAAGTTGCAAATGTGGATGCATCTTTATCTTCTCAAGGTCCAATCTAGCATTCAAAGAATTATTTTTCTTGGGTATATCTAGCAATGTGCCCAAGATATTATCACAAATATTTTTCTCCACATGCATCGCATCTAGATTATGCCGAATTAATAAATGCTTCCAATACGGGAGTAAAAAAAATACTCCTTTTCTTCCATTAATATACCAATATACCAAGCATTGCTTAGATTATATTTACTTTTTCCAAATGCTCAGAAAGTGATTCAAGTGGGGGGCCTCTTTCAGTCTGTCCAACACCGAAGTCTTTTTCTATTCAATCGTCATTTATGGTTCGGTTCCAAGAATCTCCTTTGTCCTAAATTGTAGTACTTACGGGAGTGCTTCAATATTTGAGACCAATTATCCTTATGGCAATTAGTACAAGTAAGGGTTCCTTTTGTGCTCTATCTAGACAAATCAGTGTAAGATGTGAAATCACTAATTGTCCACATTAAAACACCATGCATATTAAATACCTTACCAGTATGTGCATCAAATGTCCTAATACCATTCTCCTATAATTCCTTTAATTCATCTATTAGTGGTTGCAAAAATATATCTATATTATTGCCTAGTAATGTTGGTCCATAAATTAATAAAGATAATATAATGTAAGCACTTTTCATGTATATACAAGGAGGCAGATTATATGGGACAAGATTAACAAGCCACATGTTTGGGTAATGCTCTATGGATCAGCGGAGAAAGTAGGAAATAATTCATATAGAAACTTCCAAGCTCTTGAATATGCAGGATGCCTCATAATTCCATCGTTTGGGTAATGCTCTTTATGCCACCACATATGTTCTTCTAATTTGGAACACATATACATCCTTTGAAGCCTAGGGATTAAAGGAAAATGGCATAAGACTAGTTGAGGCACCTTATTTCTCATATCATACTTCCATCATCTTGATTCTAAAAAAAATATTATAGTGATTATAACTAATATGAGTGACCATCAAAAGTTATGGGCACCACCAGATATTGGTAAGTCCTTCCATATAGAGCATCCACAAACTAGGCAACTATTTTACTGAGATTATTCTTTCCAAAAAAAATGCAATAATTAATGCAAGGATCAATTTTCACATAATTCAACCCAAGTTCCTTAGTATATTTCCTTGCTTCATACTTTATTAGAGTGTTATGCCATATTATGTACTTTATGCTTAATGATTAATCATTTGTAGCACAACTTGGAGTGGATGTATGCTTATGTGACTTTATTATGGCATGTGGATGATGATTATTTATGTTGTGTGTATGATTTTATATGATGTGACCCTCTAGGACATGCATGCTAGGATGTTTAATAATAAGATATGGGGTGAAAGGATAAAAAGGAACAAATGGGAAGTGAGTTGACTAAGGGGACATGAGATTGACCTTATTATGATCCATGAAGGAAATATAAAAGGAGATTATGATCAAAATGAATGAGTGATGCAACTCTTGCATGAGAGATTTCTAGGGTTTACATGGGATGATCCTTATGAAAGAAAGGTGTTGGGGTTTGAGCGACCAACTTGGGTTTTACAGTCACGCGTATATTTGGTGAGTAGAGTGATAGGACTTGGGTCGAATCTAAATGATATGAGGTGTGGGATGATAAAAGAAAGGTTGGGCCACATAGGTTCGATTAGGGTTTCAAAGGAAAACCCTAGAGAATGGTAGTGAGATAATTTTAATGTCATAAGGAGATGGGTCTCAACCCAAACCCTTAGGAGTTGGGTCTTTGTTATGGGTAGATGTAAGGAGGAATGGGTGTCGGGGTGTGATTAGAGGCGCGAAGGTCTCAAGATATGGGATGGACCCTCTCAGGAGGATAGAAGTAGAGGTCGGTGACATACATGTCAAGGGTGAAATACTTTCAAATAAGACACTAATCACTTAAAGAGAAATATTGTTGAGCCGGACCCAGACCGATCCACCGGTGAATAATTGTGGCGAGGAGCCGAGGTGCCTTGGAGATCGGTCTACCGACGAATAATAGTGGCCAAGAGCATTTTGCCCTGCATGATTTCCTGTCCACCGGCTTTAATAGTGGGGGATTCAATGCTCAATGAACCAAACTTAATAAAGCTAAGACATGAGAAATACACTAATCACTTACAGTGAAACACCATGTGAGTCGGGGCCAGACCGGTCCACCGGCGAATAACAGTGGTCAGGAGCATTCTACCCTGTATGTATTCCGGTCCACCAGCTATAATAGTGGAGTTTCCGCATTCATATGGATATTCATAATCCGAGATGATTGATTAATGATGGACTAATGGCTTTAAGGCCCTAAAAGTATCGATTGTTCATTATGACCTATTAATATTTGATTGACTTGTTAAGTATGCGAATGTACAAAAGTGAATATTATGTATGCACCATTAATATATGATTGACTTGTTAAATATATGAATGTATGGATCTGAATATTATGTTTACACCTGTCGTTATGTATGGGTATAGTGGTATATCATGTGTTACATTGCGGGCCTACTTTTAAGTGTGTTTTAAAGGGTTACTCAGTACCGTAGTACTGAAGGGTTCCATTCCTAGGGCCCCTACCTATTCAATGGGTAGTGGTCCTTTCAGGTAATTTTCAGGTGTTATTCAAGTGGGCTCTAGGAAAGAGCGTAAGGAACTATCCAAAAAAGTCCTAGGGTTTTCCTCTTTCTCTTTTAAAATTTTGTTTCAATGTATTCGTTGTTTTGTAACCACTACTAGTGGATTTTATTCTCGTAAATTGTTTTCTACGCTACTCTAATTTAAATATGTTTGAATTTCTCGTAAGTTGTTTTCTTCTCTTTTAGCCTCAGCACTTGGTACTAGAACGGTAGGAGTGAACCGATTTAGTACTAAGTGTGGCGGTAATATCCTCAGAATTCATGGTTTTGTTATTTTTGCTTCCGCTAATTATTTTAATAAAACAAAATTTTTCAGTAATAAATTTTGGGGGTGTTACAATTATAATCACTTTTAATGTCATACATCATCAAATGAATCCACATAGTACATTGATTTTGGGCTAAAATAAAATCATAATTTAAGCAAAGGCATTTTAGAATAATTTCCTCTCCAGCTTACTTCTATCATTTATTCCTTTATGGTTCATCCAACTTTGATCCGCAGACATTATTGAAACAGTAACTATACATGCATAATAAAAAAGGAAAAGATATATTAGGAAATGTTCATCAATCAAATACAATCAATAACTATCTTCCGTTTTTCTTATTGATTAAGGTGATTTATGTGTTAGTTACTAGTTATTATATGTATGAAAAACAACCATTTGAATAATTTCCAAAGGAATATTTGTATCTTAAAATTTGATGCTTTTTGTATTAATTAATTGTATAAGAGAACATAAGTTTAAGGCTATAAACTTATGTAATAATTTCTAAGAGCTGATTTACAATGCTTAGGTAGCAGTATGATTGATTATTTGTAATATTTTTCACCTATATTGGATGAGCTTATCCACCTATATCCCCTCAACTTTCATTTTTACAAATTTTCAATCTATAAAAAAAAATTGGTCACAACATGCTCTGTAAGATATATGGATAAAGAGAAGAAGAAAAGGAATATGCACAACAAACTCTAAATCACTACTGCAAACTTATACATGAGTGTTTAGAAGGATGGTTGTCTAGTTGTATCCACTGCCCAACGAAGAAGGATCCTCTAACTTTAAATTATATTGTGGCTTGGTCTACATTTTCAGTTTTAGATAATAATTTATTATTTATTGCTCTAAATTTGCTCAATATTGTGTAATCCTTGTAGATTATGTCCTGACTACCCTCTCTATTTAACCCCAGATTGTGAGAAATATATTGGCCGTATCCTTTTTTAAAAACAAACAATTTGATTCTGCCTTTATAGAATTATCCTTATTCAACAAAATTGACAACAATTTAAATGATCAACATTTAAAGTATTTTTATATGTACGCAAGTTTCAGGATGTTTTATTTCATGATTGTTGTATGATCTTGTATAAAAAACTTGGTGATAAACCCCACTTTATTTCATGCTGCTAAGAAGCATGAAGTTGAAAAGGAGATCAAGAAGGATAAGACCAAATCTGTTGAAGACAAAAATGCTAGCAAGTAGTCTAAGAAATCCCCTGCCATGCCCACATCAAAGGATGAAAGTAAGTTTCTATCTGATCATTTTCTAAAGATTTTGTATACATTTTCACCACAAGTATTCATGTGTATAGATTTTTTATTTTTTACCATTGAATTGCTGGATTAAATTTTATATAGATTGAAGCTCTCCCTTAACTTACAATATGAGTTTTAGTCATTGAGACATTTAAGAATCTTAACAACATTTGAGCTTATTGGATTACAAGTGTGTGCTATATAGTATTGTCCCAGCTCTTTAAACATTAATGACTTCTCCTTGTGTAATGTGTATTTAAATTGTGTATTTCACATATTTACATGGGAGTGTTTTTAAAAGTTAAGTAGTAGATAACAATTTCCTCCTTTCTCTTTATGCCTTTTAGGTGAAGGTAAAGCAATAAAGAAGATCGAACCAGATTACAGCAAAGAAAATTTGCATGCTGTAGTTGCAAATATTTTGAAAGAATTAGACTTCAATACTATAAGTGTCTACCATTTGTACATTAAGATTGATGTAGCAAGAAGTAGACTTAAGCTATTATTTAGTAACAACATAGTATTGGAATTTTTGATAATGATGTTGTGAAGGAATAGTAATGAAATAAAAAGCTATATATGAATCATCTACCAAATTTTTCTTATTTTCATTAATTTTCTTTTCTAGTAATTAAATTGCAAAAGAGGAGTGTAAAATTCAAACTAGAATCAAAGATGTATCAACAAACTTGATGCTCAAAGAAATTATAGTTAAGTAGACATCAAAGAGCTTAGCAAAAGTAACATTTGTTGGAATCCATTTAAATAATGTATAGGCCACGTTAAAGACACACCCTCTTTCAGATGTTTAGGCATATCCTGAGTAAGATTTGGGTGTATAACCTAGACCTATAGACATAGCATTTTATGTGTGGTAAAATATTAAGAAGTTTGATTTCATCTAACATTCCTTGTTGTTTGATTCAGGCTACATTATTTGGTTTGATATCTTGTGTCAGCTTATTATGACTCAAACCTTACTCTTTCCAAAACACCCCGTCCCCCAACTGAAGGAAAAAAATGAGATACATACATGCACATACAACACTAAAAGACGCACCTTCAAGGAAACTGAAATAATTAAAGAGAAAAATGATTAAGCAAAATAAGACTTACCGTTTCATGCCTAGAAGACCATAATGGAGCCACCAACGATGGAGGAAGACGAACATTGTTGAACAAGACCTGCACATGCAAAATTATCAAACTAGAGAAGAAGATATAGGATAAAGCACTCTTTCTATAATAAAGTTAGAGAATAGGGTAGAAGATTAACACATGAATTGAAATGAAGAAGACGGACCAAAGAATAAATTGTGAAGGATCAGGATAGGGGTGAGACAATGAAGGAATGGAAGAGATCTCCACCTCATTTAGTTTCATTTATTTATGTGTGTGTAATAAGCCTTGCGCCAAGGATAAGAATTTGGGGCACCAGGGAAAAAAATTAATGGGCCACAAAATACATAATTGTAACCCAAAATTAAATATGGTGAGACTAAAATAATCGTGTTGCCCATATAGTATTAAGCGAGAAAAACATATAATATTGTAGCTCAAAAATAATCTAAAATAATCTTATGATGCCCCTGGACCCCTTCAGGGGTGCTTCACGCCCCATTGTTTAAAATAAAAATAAATAAACATTCTAAATAAAACATATTTGAACATATTTTCTAAATTTTGAGTTTTTGTTTGAACACATAATGAGCACACTTCCTAGTTTTTTGCTAGAAAAACAATTCCCTCAATTTATTAAAAATGAACATAATTTCTCAATTTTCCTTGGAAAATAGTTTCCAAACATAAAAGTTAGAAAATGAAAAATTATTTTCACATACTAAACACACGCTAAAATGACGGGTTTAAAACTTTCAGCAGGCACTTACTAAAGTTTTGGCGACAAAAAAATAATATCGTGGCCCAACACTAAATTATGGGCAACAAAAAAATAATATCGTGGTCCAAAACTAACTTATGTGTGATAAATAATAATATCGTAGTCCAAAACTTACTATGGGTGACATAAAATATATTTTTTGCCCCATATTTTCTCCACTGTAATAAGGGCAACGATTATAAAAATATGTTACCCGAAACCAAAGAAGGGCAACAATATGTTTCTGTCTCCCAAAGCACAACTAATGGCAACAAAACTTGTTTTGTCACCCTATCGTCATAGAAATTGTCGTTCAAACTCACTTTTATTATTAGGAGGGTATCACACATACACAACACATAATGTTATATGGAAGGACTAACCATGCACATAAATTACACCTAAGAATATTCTCGCGAGGAAGGGAAAGACTTCCAAGGTAGATAATTATACATTGCCATTTACTCAAACTCTGAAGTTTATGGACCATACTATTCATAACTAGTGTAACAATATCAACAATAAAAAAACCCTAGACATAACACCCCTAGCCACTATTTTCATTTAGTGGAACAAATTAGTACAACCCTAAGGCATAATGCTCTTGGCTACTATTTTATTTGGTGTAATGAAATGGTATAGCCCCAGGGCATAAAGCTCCTAGCCACTATTCTCTTTAGGTAGAACAAACCGGTATAACTTATTCTTATATGAAAACCTTGCACTTTAAATATTGATGTCTTATTAAAATATTGGTTATCTTGTTAATGTCATGAACACACTAGCATGGTACATGAGACACATCATAAATAATATCACATAAGCTCATAATTTACAAAATAATGATAATCTCATATTATGATACCGCAAGATAATCAAATAACACCAAAAATATGGTTTAAGAAATAGAGATATACTAGCATGATATTAAACACAATTTACATAGCATCAAAATCATGTTCTAAGACATGTATCCTTACCCCAATGTCATTGGTCTCTAAGCAAGAAAAATGACCTAAACCTCTTCCTCTAGAGTCATCAAGGAATCACCTAAGGGATAAGAGAAGATAATGCACAATTAGGAGAGTAGGATAGGTGAGAAAAGAAAGGTAAGGTAAAACAAGAGGGAATATATATGATATAGAAATTGAGGGGGCTAGTCGAGAAGAGTAGGAACGAACAATGTGCTTGGCAATAAATAGTACATGCTCAACAAGGGACACACAAGTGCTCAGAAAGGTACAGTGCATGCTCAATAAGGTACACACACACTTGGAAAGGAACAATAACTGGTTGAGGCTTAGGGAGAGTAAGCAAGTTTGAATGATATTGAGGGAGAACAACGCACTCAACAAGACAACCAATATTGAGGGATCTAGTAATATTGACTCACTTGGTAGGACCAATCAAGACCAAGGAAGAATAAAGCAACTCAACTGAGAGAGAGGGTAAATGACACAATAGTTGAGGGTTGTTTGGATGAGCGTCTGAGTTATAAATGGTGGTGGTTACAATGGATGACCAAAAAAATGGGTTAAAGATGGAGGATTTTGGGTGGTGTTTGATTGTGTGAGTTGCGAAGAATGACAATGATGATGACCTGTCGGGCAATGGTAGATAATTTGATCAAAAACAGGAAGATAAAATTTATAATTAAAAGGAAAGTTGTTGACTACAATAAATGACTACAAATGATAGGGGGTTTATATGGTCTATTTCATGAGGAAGCAAGGCATGGGGAGTTGGGAAGTGAGGTCAAGTATTGGAGCTGGGATAAAAATAACAAGGGGAGAAGAAATAGGAATATGATAATGTTGTGCACATGTGAATATATGGAGATGATGATGAGTAGAGGTCTAGCATAGTTGTGGAAAGTTTGGGTTTCTTAACCAAATAGAAGCAAACTCGAAGAGAGAAGAGAAAGTCATGCTGGGGGAGGAGAACCAAGAAAGAAGAAAATGAAAGAAAAAAATAAGAATGAAAACAAAAAGGGGGGAAGAAGAAGAGGAGTTTAAAGTTAGAGTTAGGGTTAAAAGTGATATTAAAGAATTGGAAGAAAGGTTGAGGTTTTAATTACCCTAAGATTATGATTAGATTAAATTCTATGCATCATAATTTCCTTCTTTATTATTACATTCAAAGTTCTATATTAGATCTATTTGATCTGATCGTGAAGTAGGATATAGGTAAGCAAGGGTTTTTAACTTTGATGGCCCTTTAGTAACTTATGATTGTAATTGAGATATGATATGTTCCCATCATTATATAAATAAATATATTAGAATAAATCATTCATCACGAACATTCAACTATTTAAATGATAACAATCATTAGTAGATATGATATGCATTATATCATACATTTGTAATACAGATATATTACGTCTATTAATGTAAAAACAAAATTCATTGTTACAAAGACCAATATTTATCTATTTGAAATATAATTTTCATCAATGAATATGATATTGATATACATTATATGAAATGCTCCGAAAATTTTTAATTTTATAAACTATATTTAAAGGATATTTACTATAAAAATTATTTAAATAAATTGTTTTTAAATTGAATTAATTAGGGTAAATCAAGAAGAAATTTATAAGTATTTTTATTAGAAGAGAATTTGGGTATTTTAGCTAATTAAGGATTTTATTTCGAAAATTTATTAAATAAATTATTTTATTTAAAATAAGAAGGAGAAAATAGTTTCAAATTAATATTAATTTTATAAATAATTTAATTGGAGAAAATTAGGGTGTTTTGCTAATTAAAATAGAATTTATGGAAAATCTTTTAAAAATCCTAACTTAGCTTAAAAAGGGATTTAAAGATTATTTTATTTAAATATTATTATTTTTAAATATTCTAAATATTCATATTAATTTAATTGGCCCAAACCTAATTTTTTTCCTTTTTCCTTTTTCTTTCTTTTTCTTTCTTTTCTTCTTTTTCTTTTTCCTTCCCTTTTCCCCCGACTGGGCCTGCCTGCGGCCCAGTCTTCCTCTCCCTTCTCCCTTCCTTCAGCCCAGCCCAGCCGCGCAACAGCCTCCTTTCCTCTTCTTCCGCCCTGCGTTTTAGTGTTTTTCCCATCTATGCGTATCACTTCATTTAATGCCTCCTCCCTCGCACCGACCGACCAAGTCGTTCTTTTTCTTTCTTTTCTTTTCCCGGCCGCCCGGTCCAGCACCCCCATCTTCTTCCTTCTTCTTCCCCGAGCCACCGTCGACCTGCAACAACGCCGCCCGTCCGAGATTTTTGACGGCGATCTCGCCCGTTTTGATCAGCCGATCTCCTCCCTTTCTCTTCCCCCTGTTTCGGTAGCCTCATCAACCCAACCAAATCTCAGCTTTCTCGCGCTATCCTCTCTCTCTCTCCTGCGCACACCCATGCCCATTTTGACTCCTACCGGCCGACCTCGCCACCGTTGACCCTAACCCTACTCGCCTTACCCCGTAGCTGACCCAAAGAACCCTACCTTATCTTATTTTCCCTATAAATACCCTCGTAAGCAGCTCTGTATCGAGTTTTGGTTGTTGCCCGTAATTCTCCAACCTTACCACCACCTCCGACCAATTTCGCCGCCCGTTCTGGCCACCCGTGTCATCCATGCACTGCCCTCTATCTAACCAAATCTATCTCGCCCTTCGATTCTTCCTGCACAAGCCGCCCCAGCTATGCGAAGTTCTCTTCCCGATCAACCCTGTTTTTTGCCTCCGCCACCTTGGCGCCGCCATTAGCCACCTCCTCCGCCGCTAAGGCCGCTTCTTTCATCCCAAAATGTGATGCAGACCCTGCCCTACCTTCCCCTACCTTTAGTTTCCTTTTTCTCCCTCTCCTCCTCTCTCTTCCTTCTTCTCCTCCATTCGGCTACCGCCGCCGCCGCCGTGCGCCACCATCTTTGGCTGCGCCACCACCTCTATTCCGTCCCTCTCCTTCTAGGGAACTCAAAACACCCCAGCTCCCATTTTAATTCTTCTTATCTTATTCCCAGCATGCAACTTTCCCCTCTTTCTTTCCTCTTTCTGGCCACCGCCGCCACCTCCGTGCGCCACCGCCAATGCCGCCTATCCCCACCAACCTATGGTTGAATCCTAGACCCTCTCAGCCTTTTTCCCTATTTATATAACCTTTAAATTATTTTATTTTAATCATTTGCATATAAATACTATTATTATTATTCTTAATATTATATTTTTAATATGCATTATTATTATTATTATTATTAGTATTAATATTTTTATTATTATTTATGTTGAGGGCTAAAGCCTATTGTATTTTAATTCGATTTTATTATTATTCTTCTTATTATTTATATATTTACTATTATTAAAATGTTATAAGTATAATTATTATTATTACTTCCTATTTCGAATTTCCATTATTATTAATACAAATATTTTAACATTAGTTTTAATAATAATGTTTTTGTTAATGTTATTATTATTATTATTATTATTATTATTATTATTTCTAATTTTGGTTATTTAATTTACAAATAATATTTTTAGAATTATTTTGGTAAATGGGTCGAAATCCTTATTTCACTTTATTTTTGAGTAATGCCTTTTTATTATTATTTTTACTATTTTTTTATTACTCTTATTAATATTAATATTGATATTATTTTGGGTATCTTTATTATTATTATTTTATCAAAAGCCTAGTCTTATATTAAGTTAGTGTTTAATATTATTTCGATAGGAGGGATTATAATTTTAGCTTTTCCCTCATAATAGGTAAAACCAGTTAAAGCCCTAAGGAGGCGTAGGAGCGTGCTCCAAGACCGGTGTTGTTTTAGGTAAGGGGTGCTAAGGCCTTTTATGTGCTTATGTGCATTATGTACTTCGCATGCTATGCATCATATATTTATTGTTATTAATTATTTTATATGTGGTATGACATGGAGTTGAAGTATGTTTTTGTATGGCATGTGTACTATGTGTATGTGACAATATGTGTTGTGACCCTGTAAGACATGCATGAGAGGATGTCAATGTGGTTTGTGTGGGAGAAATGATGAAAAAGGAGGATGGGGAAAGAAGTTGACTAAGGGAAGTGATTTGACCTAATTTTATGATTTTATAAGGAATAATCTAATGTATGGTTTTATGTGGAAGAATATAATTTATGGTTTTATGCGGAGAATATAATATATGGTTTTATTTAGGAGAATCTAATTTATGATGTTATATGGGAGAATCGAATTTATAGTGTGTTTGGGAGAATCTAATTTATAATGTTAATTGGGAGAATCTAATTTATGATGTTATATAGGAGAATCGAATTTATGGTTTGTTTGGGAGAATTTAATTTATGATGTTATTTGGGAGAATTTAATTTATGATTTGATTGGGAGAATCTAATTTGTGATTTGTTTGGGGGAATCCAATTTATTTTTTTGCTTGGGAGAATCTAATTTGTGGTTATGAATGGGAGAATCTAATCAATTGTATTATATGGAAGAATCTTTGGGTTTTATATGGATGAATCTTTGGTTTTATATGGTTTGAATTTAGGGTTTGGTGTGGATGAATCCTTGGTTTTATATGGTTTGAATTTAAGGCTTGGTAAGGATGAATCTTTGGTTGTGTATGGATTGAATATAAGGTTCTGTATGGAGGAATCTAGGGTTTTAATTATATGGAAGAATCTAAGGTTGCATGGTTGAATTTAGGGTTCACATGGGATTTTAGGGTTTGCATGAAGAAGTTCGAAGGTTTGTATGGAGAGGTTAATGTCTGCATGGGTATGAAATTTATGTGTGGAAAGTTGATTTGGGATGTAAGGAACGTAATGTAAGTGTTGTTTGGGCGTTTAAACACTTTGGGTGAAAGATAGTACGTAGAGCATTATCTGGGTACGTAGGAGACTGAGCTAGGGTTTGGAGTGGCTAATTGTGAATTGTCGTGATTAATTAAGGTTTGGAATGACTAATTATGGTTGTTATGGTTAAATAGGGTTTGGAGTGGTTAATCATGGTTTGTGGTGATTGATTAGGGTTGGTGTGGCTACTTAGGGTTTTTGTTGTATCATGTGTTTTTGGTGATTAAGGTGTAATTATGAGAATGGGATCGATGATTTGTAATGTGCGGAGTGTCAAAATGATTGGGTGATGTGAGGTGGAGTAAGAGGGGATGTTAAGGCCTAAATTAGGGTTTCGGGATAAAACCCTAGAGTGAGATGTGGAGTAGAATTGGAGGATAAGTGTAAAGGGAGTGATTCATGCATGTCTAGGGTTTGGTGGTAGCACATGTGTAATTGGTGAATAAAGTATGATGATGAATATGGAATTTATGATTTATGATTCGTGCATGTCCATGGTGAAAGCTTTTGAATAAGATACTTAAGACACTAATCATTTAAAGTGGAAGATTATTGAGCCGGGTTCACCCGATCCACCGGTTAGGAATAGTGGTTAGGGTTATTACCCTATGTATGATCGATCCACCGGTAATAATAGTGGTGATGACTTTGTCCCATAAGTATCCGGCCCACCGGCAATAATAGTGGGGTGACTCGAGCTCAATAAACACAAACCAGAGTTTGCTAAAGATACTTAAAAAGGTACTAATTACTTACAGTGGAACACCATGTGAGCAGGAACCAGCCGATCCACCGGTAAGGAATAGTGGTGAGGACTTTGTCCCGCAAGTGACCGATCCACCGGCGAATAACAGTGGTGTGGACTTTGTCCCGCAAGTGACCGGCCCACCGACAATAATAGTGGGGTGTTCCTGTGCTCACGTGGACGTGATAAAAAGTATGGTGTGAAATGAGTTCTAATCAGAGATTAATTAAGTAATTAATCCGGACTATAATTGGGCCTTTGTACTTTTACCTGAATGATCGTATGCTTGTACATTATGGTGCTAGTCTCTATGATCTCTTGTTATCCTGTATTATTTTATGTGATTCTGTGTTGGCCTTAGTGCTCGGTTACCTTACTTAGTACGTAGCGTACTGATCACCCCTTTCATGGGTGCTGCTCATTCCCACGAGTAGTACGCCCTTATGACTTGTGCAGGTGGGCGAGACATCAGTCAAGGCTGTGTGTTGAGCTTATGGTTGGCTCAAAGTTCGAGAGAATTGTGGCCATATTTCAGTCTTTATATGATCTTAATTCTTTTTGTTAATATTTTATCGGTTGTAAGTTTAATTCTCTTTTTAATTTGAACAATAATTCTGTATGCGTACTCTGATTTTGTTTTACAACTGTTTAATGCTTTTGGAGTTTAGTTGTCTTGATTTGTAATTGATGGATTACTATTTTCTTTAGCCTTAGCACTTGGTACTGGAACGATCGGAGAGAACCGGTCTGGTACTAAGTGTGGCAGTAACATTCTCAAGATTCACAGGTTTTAAGTATTTCTATTTTAATTGCTTCCTCTTTTTAAAAAAATTAGTGAATTTAGGGGTGTTACATTATACATCTATAACAAATAGATATTATAAAAGAATGTTGGAAAAGAACGCGTAGTCACGTGCCCCTCTCCTCTTCATTCCTGAAACCTAACCCTCAACCATCTCCCTTATCCCTTCCTCTTCTATGCCAAACCCCTCGATTAATCTCACAAAACACTTCAAATGATATTCTAGTGATGCAATGATATCTTCTAATTCATGGAGGAATGATTCTGATTACTAGTGCGATTAGGATCAGCATAACTCAGATCCTGCACATATTGGCAATCCTTGGTCTCGGGGCTTCTCATTCAATGAAGTCTTGTCCGGAAAAGTCTCAAGAGTAGTTTACTTAGCCTCTGATGATGATGAATGGAAAGAGATCAAAGACATGGAAGATGATTCATATGTTGATGATCCAGTCATGCTAAATGCGTATTGGCCCCAAATTCGATTATCTGCTTTAGAAAAGCTCTCCCTTAGACAACCTTGGAGAAGATGCTTGATTATCAAGCCCTAGGTCATGCTACACGATATGAAACACAGAGCTCTAAGGTGCACAATTTATGGTCCCTTGAAGGTACCTAAGAAATTACTGATCTAGGACCAATTTTTTTCATTATCAAACTCCAAAAGAAGGATGATTATGAACACATATTAAGCGGCGGTCCTTGGATGATCAATCATCAATACCTCACCATCTGTTGATGGAATCCATACTTAAAGTCTTCACTACTTTGATTACATCTACATTGGCTTGGGTCTGCCTCCCGGAGATCCCAATTGAATACTATAGTAATTACGCCAAACTCAAAGAGATCGGCAATGTCATTGGTAAGTTTATCAAAATTGATTCCCATACATCCTTAATGTCGAGGGGAAAATTTGCAAGAATTATTGTTGAAATTGATTTAAAGAAGCCGCTGACACCAAAATTTTATTTGGGGACAACCTTATATAATGTTGAATATGAAGATTTAAGGATGGTTTGTTTCGAATGTGGACATGTGGGTCAAACGCTTGAGCAATGCTCTTTTCCCCTGATCTAGGAATGATGGAGTCCCTGCTACTGAAGTGGAAGTGATTATAATGGTCGATGAACCAGCCAAGACTGTTATAATAGAGCAGGCTGACCAATTACCATATGGACCCTAGATGCTAGTGGCTAGGATAGGTAGGAGACTATCAACAATGAAACGATCAGTTAATAGACCTAATGGAACTAAAATAGATTTAGCTCCTCAATCATGTAATACTCAAAACTCTAAAAACACTACTTCTTCATCTCATTTTGAGGTGCTTGAGGAAATGAATGACGAATTCTCTACCGATGAAGGAATCATTGCCACTAAAGCTCCAAATCAAGGAACGGTGGTTGATACTGTGCAACACAGAAATATCACCTCAACAACCCAAACCAAGACAAATAGAACAGGTGAGCCATTCATTAAGAGGCCTGTGGACACTCGATATGTTGGTGTGGGAAGAAGACTTGCTAATGGACAACCCAAATCTGGGCATGTGGACTCACACAAGACTATTGAAACCAGGCAACCAATATCTAATATTGAGAACTATAAAATTTAAAACATTCCTAGAACTATCCCCTCACCTCAAATCATGAAAAGCCGGATATCCTTGGAGGAAACTTTGATTCGGAGAACTGAAATCCCCCTTAGGGCTCCCCTCGATATTAGAAGAGAGAATGATAACTCTGCTTTAGGTATGAAACACACCCTTCGGCTGCTCGAGATGGTAACTTATAATTTATACTGTAATCCCAAAATTTTAAAATCCTATATTTTAATAAATAAATTTTATTTGGGATAAATTAGCCTTTAAATCTATTTATTTTAATTATTTTATAGATTTTTTAGTAAATAAAATTGGGTATAAATATTTAATAAATTAGAATAAATATTTTGCTATTTTATTATACTCTTATTATTTAAATAAATTTTCAAACCCTTATTTTACTAAAATTATCTTTTTTAACCCTTATATTTTAATTGTCTTAAATTAAATTATTAAATCAATTTATTACCCAAAATTATTCTATTTTATTATTTTATCAATTAAATAGTTTATGCCATCTTCCCTTTTCTTTTTCCTTATTTTTCCCTTTTCTTTCTCCTTCCTTTCCTTATTTGGGTCGCTGGCTGGCTGGCCTGCCTCTCCCTCACTGAAATACCCCAAAAATTCTAATTTAGGAATTATGGCAAATAATAATTTATTAGAGAAAGATTAAGAAAATAGGTGAATTTATTAAATAAAGAGGAAATTTATTAAGGAAAAATAAGGAGAAAATAATAAATAAGTTATTAGAAAATTTTGGACATTTTACTAATTAAAATGGAAGTTAAGGACAATTTATCCAAAATAGCCTAACTAATTTAAAAATGGATTTAATTATTATAATTAAAATAATTATTATTAAAATTAAATATATAAATTAATTATATAAATAAATAAATACCCAAATACCTCTAACCCAACCATTTTATCATTTCTCCATTTTTTTCCTTTTTCCTTTTCTTCTTTCTTTTCTCTTTTTTTCCTTCCTCCTCCTTAACTTCTTTTCTTTTTCTTTCTTTCTTCCCCCCCCTCGGACTGGGCCGGCCTGTGCAGCCCAGACCCCCCTCCCCGCCTCTCCTTCCTTCTTCTCGCCCGCGGCCCAGCGAGCTAGCTGCCCGTGCACCCAAACGCAGCGTTTCGGGTCTCCTCCCGCTGAGACGCTGCGTCCGATCGCTGAAGATAGCCATTGCCAAACGGGCAACGCAACGCGGCGCTCTGTCCCCCATACCGTTGAAACGCCGCGTTTAGTTTTAAAAAAACCTTATAAACGCCGAACCGGCCGCCCCCCCCCCCCCCTTCTTTTTCTTTTTCCCCTGGACCGCTGGTCCTCCTCCTTTCCCTTTCCTTCTTCTTCCCCCGCACAACCACCGACCTGCAGCTCGAATTTTGCCGGCGGCCACCAGCCCAGTACCGGTTGTCTTTCCCTGCCTCTCTCCCTGTCGTTTTCTTTCTCTTTTTGACCCCGACCAAGTCCCTCTCTCTCTTTCCCACGTGCCCACCTCTTTCCCTTTTCCTCTCCCCTTCCCCGACCCAGCCTGCCATGGCAGGGCCTGCACCACCTGCCACCGGTCGGCCACCTGCACACCTACCTCGCACGCCTCCTTCTCCCCTTGTCGTCTTCCCCTTCCAATTGCCTATAAATACCCCCCATTGGCAGCCCCGATCAGCTCCCTTTTCGTTTTTTTTGCCCTGAAACCCTGCCTCTCCGCCGCCTCAAAAAGACGGGCTTTTCGCCGTCACCGGAGACAGCCGCCGCCACCTCTAGCCACCGTTACCATCCCTGCACCTCCCTCGACAAAACCAAGCCGCCACCACCCTCCGCCTTGCTTTGCACGTGCCGCCCTCACCGTGCAAAGTTCCTATCCCGAAAACCACCACTCCCAGCCTTCGCCGCCCTTGCGCCGCCTCCCACCGCTAGCCGAGCCGCCACCAGAGCCTCTTCCACCCTCCAAAATGCCCAGCAGACCTCCCTCTACCTTTCCCTGCCTTCAACTTCCCCTGCCTCCCTCTCCTCCTTCCTCCCTCATCTTCCACCTCTCTCCACCACCCTCGGCCGCCGCCCTTGCCACGCCACCACCCTTACTCCACTCCCCTTCACCTGTTGCTTCTCCCACACCTCAAACTCCTCTTTTCCTCCTACCATCCAGCCCCCACCTTGATCTTTTCCCTTCCCTTCCTCCTCCACCGCCGCCGCCATCGCCGCCGCCGGACCACCACCGACCCTAGGTGGTTCTCCACTCATCCGAACCCTAATACCCCTTTTATATAATTGCTACTATTTCCTACTAATATTGATACTAATATACTTATTATTATTATTATTATTATTATTATTATTATTTCTTTCATTACTATTACTATTATTATTATTATCATTATTATCATTGTTGTTATTACTTTTATTATTACTATTATTATTATTATGATTATTATTATTATTGTCATTATTACCATTATTATTGTCTTTATTATTAATGTTCTTATTTTCTTACTAATACTAACATCCCTTTTAAACCCTAACTTGTATTATACTTAACTTTGGTCATATTCTTATAATTATTAGTATTAACATTATTATTATTATTATCTCTATTATCCTTACTATGGTTATTATTATTACTACTTAACCTTACTTGGTTGTATTATTGTTATAACCATTACTACTAGGAGTATTATTATTATTATTGTTATTATTAGTATTATTACCATTATCATTATCACCCTTAAGAATAGTTTACTTGTAATATTGTGACCTTATAATATTAGTATTTCAAACCTAACACCATTGTTGGACTTAATCTTAAAAACGCTAGAGTTCTATTACTTGAAACATAAGTATCACTATTAGTAGTCTTATTATTATTATTATTATTATTATTATTATTATTATTATTATTATCACTATTTCACTATGACTAGTGAACACTAGTATTATAAGAATGGAACCAATGGGCTTAATAAAATAAGTGTAACAATAAGTATCACAAATAACTATATTTTGACTACTAATATTTAGTATACTAATTCTAAGGTAAAAACCCTAGTTTTTGTATAAAACCCTTTTTAGTAATAAAAACCCTAACCTTAAACTAGAATGAGGAGTGATAGTAATTATAAGGGAAACTAATACTTAGCATTTTCCCCTTTTATAGGTAACCCCGACCAAAGCCCTAAGGAGTTAGAGGAGCGTGCTCCAAGCCCGGCGTCGCCTTAGGTAAGGACGAAGCTAATGGCCTTGTGCTATGTGTGACATGGATGTGTTGAATGTTGTGTATACCATGCTATGCCATGTATTATCTGATTTGTGGATAACTTGTCTTATGTGTAGCGCAGCTTGGATATTGAGGTATGTTGTATGTGCTTTCGTGACATGAGCATGAAATTTATATGTATGATGTTTATGATGAAATATGTTATGGCCCACTAGGACATGCATGTTAGGATAAATGGCCCACTAGGACATGCATGTTAAGATTCCCTACGTTATTTCATGCACCGAAATAAGCTACTACAGGTTAGACTTTTATGTGAAACATATTTCAAGTAGGGAATCTTACACCTTGGCCAAACTCCAGCTAATGCCTCACCCTTGTGGAGAAATTTGATGAAAGCATTGAAGTAGCTTCAACCTAGCATCAAATGGGTTGTTAGGTCACATGGAAATGTTTGCTTTTAGACTGACTGGTGGCTAGGGTATGCTCCTTTAATAAATTTAGTTAGAATTGACCTACAAAATAATGAGAAAGGAAAATTGGTGAGTGACTACTTTGGCCTAATGGTTCGTGAATTTGTTATAGGATCTCTTGCATGCTTGAAAATTAATGGAACTTGTAGTGTTCTATCTAGATCCTGATAGAGGCCTAATTGACTATCATGTTTGGGTTCTCACGAATGGTGATTATTTCAGCTTGAAATCTACCTATAACCTGCTCAGAGAAGAGACCACCTCTAGCTCCCCAAAGTGGTCACTCATTTGGAAGCTAAAGGCGTGTCATCGTATTAAGTACTATGCTTGGCTCGCCATAAATGACAAGCTCCTCTCGAACGATGTTTGGTTTTGATCCTATTTGGCCTCAAATATAAATTGTGAACTTTGTAGCCATCAAGTAGAAGACATCCTTCATATCCTTCGGTACTGTCCTTTTAGTAAGGCAGTTTGGGATAAGTTGCTTCAGGTAAGGGATAACAACAAATTCTTCACAAATGAATTACATAGCAGGTTTTAGGCCATTCTATGCCAAACATGTAGCATAGAAAGTGATGCCCCCCGGGCTTTAACTTTTATAGTGACCTATTGGAGGTTGTGGTGCTAGAGAAACAAAATGACCCTATGTGGCTAGGACTATTGCCCTATTAGGCCAGCAACTTAGCTCCATAAGTTTGTTCTTGAAGAATAGAGAGCCTAAAATATCTTGCATGAACTCCATCACCCTAAAAGTAGGAAGCATTAGCATGCTCTTGCATGGTCTCCCCCTAATGAAGAAGTGGTTAAAATAAAAGTTGATGGTAGTGCGTTGTCTAACCCCGAAAGGATTGCTGCTGGTGGAGTGACTCATGATAATATTGGACATTAGGTTTTTAGCTTCTCAACTAACTTAGTCTATGGCACAATCTTGTTGGCCGAATTGTGGGCTATATGCTATGGTCTTGATGAGGCTCTTAGAATAGGCCATGACTGGATATGGATTGACTATAACTCTATGGTGGTTGTATGCCTCTTAACATGATGATCATCTAGCTCTTAACATGTATGTCTCTCTCGTGATAGTTTGTAGATAATTGATGGGATAGTTTCGCTCTTGTTGAGTCACTCATAATTTCAGGGAAACGAACACAATAGTGAACCTGATGACTCACTTAGGTCATCGCCTTACTTTTGATGTGGAATTTTACGACATTCCCCCTTCCAGAGCTAGGGATAATTTGTTGTTTGACCGAGTTGGTGGAGTTAGCTATCGTTAAATTTGTATGGAGTGAGTGCTACTCATTCTTTTTTAGATTGTATCCTCCATTATTAAGTAATAAAATAAAGATCTATAATATTTATTTTTAACAATTATATCCATAGCTTGAATGTTAAGATTCATCGTTGAATGAAACTAATAAATGTTCTACATAATATTGTTTTAGGGAAAAAAATTATCGTACGGTTGTTTATTTGCAAAGAAAGAAAATAGTAAATATTTTGGCATAATTTTATTTTTAAATAATTAAAGTTAAGCATAAATTAATTTATAATATTATAGTGACTATTTTTGTGCACGCAGGAAGAGAAACGCAAAAACAAAAAGGTAGAAACCAATTGATGAATATACATTCTTATTTTATTACAAAACTGTCATCGCGTTAAATAATGGTGGTAGCCAATGAGCTACTATGAAATGCATAGTATAAGGATTGCAAAAGTTGAGAGTATTGATCAATTATATTTGTATATATTTATTAACACGAGACTTATCGGACCAAATTTATATTTAATCAATGCATCGATAAAAAATTAAGCTACCTTAGGTATCAGGATGTCTTAGGTCAAAGAACACCCGTACCCAAGAAACAACAACCATATGCCTACAATTTTTATTTCATAGATATTCGAAAACATATGCTTAATTTATTGAAAATATATGTTTTCCAAATTCCAAACTTACCCCGGTTCTTAATTTATGCTCAACTCAAACACACACATAATTATTCTCTCACTCTCACACACTTTCTATCAACAACTCCCAACACACTCTTATTCTCATCAAATCTTGGAAACTTCAAGAAAATATTTTAGATCTATGGTTATTTTTGTTGGAGGGTGGGGGAGGGATAAGGTAAATTGTGATTCTGGGAGGGGGAATAAATGGCAAAAAGTGCTAGTTGGAGGAGGGGAGAGGGGAAGGAAAGAAATTGTCACTTAATGTTGAAAATAAAGTGAAGAATGGGGAAAGATTTGAGAGAATAAATTTTATTCTTGGTAACCCCTTGAATCAATACTCACAAGAATTACCTAAGGTGTAAACTCTTAGGATAAGTCTTGGAATATTTTTGCAAACTTCAAACTCTTACACTTTAAAGGGGGATTCTCGATTTGCTAGAGAGAAAAAGGTGCAACCAATAAGATTTGTGTTTCTATTCAATTCTATTCTTGAAACTTTTAGATGAAGTGTAGTTCTTGAAACGTATAGATAAATTGTAGGCTTAAAGGTTATAACTTATCCAACTAATGCATGTGATTTGATTTAGAACAAAGGAAGAAATCTCCCTAATAACCTATCCATGAGTTTTAGTCATGGGTAAGGGTACTGTGTAGATTTTGAACATGATGGTCTCCTTAGCACCTGTCTAATTCATAAAGCAACCACATGCAAAGAAAGAGAAAAAGATTATTTTAATATTATAAGAAACAAAAAAGAGTAAGGAATTTCTTTTATCCTTCCTTGTTCTTTCAAAAATTCGCATTGTTTTTCCCAAGTTCTAAAAAGAACTTGACATCAAACTTGAGAGAAACCTGTGGCTGTTTTAAGTGGATTTTATGGGTGCATAATTTGTTGCGTTTTTGTGGAATTTTAGGGCTAAAATATTGAATTAAAATTGGTTAAAAAGGGTGGGAAAATTAGAGAAAAAGCATGGATAAATGTGGCCTATTTTTAGGATGTTTTGTGGGTGGTTAGAAAAAGGTTGACAGGGCTTGCATGGATGGGTTTTAAGGAATGATTAATTTATCCAAGTAAGGAGATTTTTATATCTCTCGAAAATAGAAAAATTAATGATGATAATGTGATCATCAAATGGGGATGCGTCCACATCATCATGTTTCTCTTAAAAAGTAGCCCCTTGTCTCTGAATTGATCATCATGAATGCAAGGAAGTATATCTCCCACGTTAAATGTGTTTGATATATCTCCCATTTCCTTTGGTAGCTCTAGTTTATACATTTTATCGTCAATCTTTTCAATAACTTTGTATGGGCCATCACTTCTAGGCATAAGTTTGTTCTTCCTTTTAGAAGAAAATCGTTCCTTCCTAAGGTGAAGCCAAACTATATCTCTTGGTTCATACAAGTGTTGTCTCCAGTGTTTGTTGGTTTAACTCATTTTCATTTCATTTATCCTCTCAATTTTTGACCTTCTCATGAAGCTTCTTCATTACCATAGCACTGTCTTTTGCCTCAAATTTGGTGTGGGCCTCGATGGAAAAAGGTAGGTGATCGATGGGATTAGTAGGGTTCACCCTATATAGTACATCAAAGGGTGAGCGCCCTGTAACATAGGTTGGTGATCGGTTGTAGGCAAACTCGACATGTGATACTTTGGTGTCCCAATACTATAAGGATTTATCAACCAAATTTCTAAGGAGCAATGTGAGAGTCCTATTGGTGACAACGTTTTGGCCATCGGTTTGTGGATGGTAGGTGGTACTAAATGGGATTTTGGTACCTACTAAACTCTACGAGGTATTTTAGAAATAACCAAGGAACTTGGTATCCCTATCTAAGATAATTATCCTGGGAATACTATGTAGCCTAACTATCTCTTTGAAGAATAGAGCAGCTATGTAAGAGGCATCATCCATTTTATGATAGGCAACTAAATGAGCCATCTTATAGAATCGATCCACCACTAGGTCCACCACCATTATAATGTCTTTTTACCTTTGTGTCTTAGGCAATGCTACAATAAAGTCCATACTCACATGATCTCATGGTTGATGTGGGATAGGCAAAGGAGTGTAGAGCCCTTGGTGAAAGTAACTCTTGGACTTTTAACAAGTGACACACCTAGATATTAAACTTTGCATATCTCCCACAAGTTTGGGCCAATAAAGATGTTCATTAAACACATACATGGTCTTTTTGATGCCAAAGTATCCAGCTAGTCATTTTGTATGCACTTCCCTTATAAGTAATTCTCTTGAATGACAAACATGCCTTTTTCTTGATTTGATCCTTGTAGTAGCAACTAAAGTCTTCATATTCCTTATGGAGCTCCCTAATGCACCCAAACCCCAATACTATCACTTCTAATGTAGACATCATACAATATCTCCTATAAAGTACATCTGTTACTATGTTTGTTTTGCCACTTTTACGTTTGGCCACAAAGGAAAAAGATTGTAAAAAATTATACCTATCTCACATGTCTTGGATTAAGCTTGTGTTGGTCATTGATATACTTCAATGACTCATGATCTATGTGTATCACAAACTGTTGGGGTCTTAAGTAGTGCAACAAAGGATCAAGAGCTCTTAATATAGCATAGAACTCCTTTTCATATGTGTTGTAATTCACTCTAGAATCATTGAGCTTTTCACTAAAGAAGGCAATAGGTTTCCCTTCTTGTAGTAAAAAAGTTCCAATGCCCACTCCACTAGCATCACACTCAACCTCAAATAATTTTTTGAAGTTAGGTAAAGTTAGGATAGGTTCTTCACTTAACTTTCCCTTGATCACCTCAAAGGCGTCTTGGGCTGCCTTGGTCCACTTGAATTCACCCCTCTTCATACATTAAGTTATAGGGGTTAGTAGGGTGTTGAAATACCTAATAAATGTCCTATAAAATGAAGCCATTCCATGAAAATATCTCACTTGTGTAAGGCTTGTAGGTGTGGGCCATGTCTTGATTGCTTCCACCTTAGATTCATCCATGGCTATGCCATCTTTGAACACCACAAAACTGAGAAATGTAACCATAGATACAAGGAACTCACACTTTTCTAGCTTAGCATACAACGTGTGACCTCTAAGTGCTAGAAATACAAGCTTGATATACTTTACATATTCTTATTCACAATATATATACATAAGAATGTCATTAAATTAAACTACTACAAACTTGCTAATGAACGGCTTAAGTACCTCATTTATAAGTCTCATAAAGGTACTTGGGGTATTTGACAAACCAAAGAGCATAACCACCCATTTTTACAACCCTCCCTTGGTTTTAAAATGCAGTGTTACCTTCAACACCATCTTTCATTCTTATTAGGCAGTAGCCACTCATTTGGTTAATCTTGGAAAAGAAGCATACACCATTCAAACAATCAAACATATCATCAAATCTAGGTATAGGATACCTATACTTGATATTAGTGTTGTTGATAGCTCTGCTATCAACCCACATTCTCATGGTGACATATTTTTTTGACACAAGATATGAAGGTATGACACAAGGGCTAAGGGACTCCCTTATTAAACCCTTAGACAATAATTCATCCACTTGCCTTTATAACTCCAATGATTCCTTAGGTTTACACCTATAGGATGCCTTATTATGGAGTATAGCACTGGGAACAAAGTTAATTTGATGTTATGTGCCTCTAATGGAGGGTAACACATGGGGTAGGTCATTATGGAATACATCATCAAAATCCTCTAATAGTTACCTAACCCATAGCTCATTAAAAACCCTCCCCTCATTATCCTCTAACAACAACAACAAGTAGATTACTTTTCCTTTTACTATGACCTTATTTAGATAATTTTTACCTATGAATAGGTCTAGTAACTAAAGGGGTAGGTACAATCTTCTTCTAGGCAAACTTCAAGCAACATTTGTTATTTCTTCCATCATGCAAGACACTTATATCAAATTGTCATGGTCTTCCCAAAAGAAAATGAAAAGTATCCATTGAAAATGAATCACACACCACCTCATCATTATAGATCTTCCCAATGGGGAATGGTACTTTCACTTTCTTTCTCACCTCCACCAAGTAACCATCATTAAGCCATTGTAGCTTATATGGCTTATCATATTTTGTAGTATTGAGATCGATCTTCTCTACTAAGGTGCAAGAGATAATATTGGCACAACTACCTTCATCTACAATAAGAGAACATATGTTTCCAAGTATGATGCAATTGGTTTGAAAAATATTTTCTCTTTGGGAGTTATCACATTCGACCTCCTTAGTGTGAAACACTCTCCTAATCATCAAAGATTCTCCCACATCTGGTGGTACAAACTCTTCCTCTCCATTAAGGGTCGAATCTTCCTCCTCTTCCTCACTTTATTCCTCTCGGTTGGCCTCCTCTCAATCCACCATAATCATTAACCTCTTGTTAGAACACTCATTTTTAGTGTGCCCCAAACCTTGACATTTAAAACACCGAGCACTCTTGATTAAATTCTCATCCCCCACTACTTTACTTTCCCATCTTTTGTAAAAGATGTAGAAGCAGTTTTGAATGGTGGAGGAACATCTCTTGAGGTGCTAGCTCCATTTTTAGACCTCTATAACTAACAACCCTATTCTCCTTTTTTATGTTTTCTAACCTTGATGTCTAAATGATAGAGCTCATATAAGGTGTAAAACCTTTGCATCTCCACCTTCCTATTTATGTCATGTCTAAGATCACTAAGGAATCGAGACATGGTGTACTCCTATATCTCATCCAAACTCAATGATGCTTGTTTCAAAGAGGAAATTTTATTACATAAGTCTTGAGCTAAAGAAAGAAGGAAGGAATATTTCCTTTATTAACTTCTTCATTTTCAACCAAGACTTAACTTTTGACTTTTCTTTTTTTTCTCCACTTATGAACTAAGTTCTCCCACCATAATGAGGCATGGACTTCGAGCTTGATAATAACCACCTTAAAGGCTTTAGTGTCGGAATAGCCCTTGTCCTCAAACAATCTACTAAACCTCATCTCCCACTCTAAAAATTCTTCGGGATTGTTATTACCTTCAAACTTTAGGACCTCGACCCTAACATGATGAAAAATCTCTCCTTTATTTTTTTCCTCCTCCTTGGCTCCATAAAATAATTAGTTGAGGAATAATCTTCTCCATCCTCACTACCAACATGCTCAACATCCACACATGGGTCTCAAAATGGGTGTGTAGCTTTTTTTTTTGGTCTCGGGCCATATTAGGGATTATTGTCTTCAAGATATCAAGTAATCTTATCATATCATTTTGAATAGACTCAATGGCTATATCCATTCTTAAATTAGTTGTATCCTTGGGGCTCAACCCTCTTGGAAAAGGAAGGTCTCCCATTGAAGATGAAAAAAGTTAAGAAGGCTAATAAAGAAGGTGGTTTCCATTAAGGGTAGAATAAAATATGGGTTTAGGTTAGAATACAAAAAGGGGGTGTTTTATTTAGATTTGTGTGTGTGTGTGTGTATTTAGTTTAGAAAATGATGATGGAAAGATAAAATAAGACCTAAACTTTTGTAACTTAAGATTTGATACCAATTTTATGCATATGAGATCCAAATTGGGTCATGCTAGGAGGTGGTGTTTTAAATTAGCTTAGAACAGCAAAAAATAAATAGAATAATAGGGAGAGATTTGAGAGAATAAGATTTATTATTGGTAACCCCTTGAATCAATACTCAGAAAAACCACCTTAGGTGTAAACTCTTAGGATTAATCTTGAAAGATTTTTTCAAGCTTCAACTCTTACATTGGAGCTTTGAGGGGGGCATTGGTTTGCTAGAAAGAAATAGGTGTAGCCAATAAGTTGTGTCTTTCTCTTTAGATCTATCCTTGACACTTATAGATGAAGTGCAAGATTAAAGGTTGCAACTTATCCAACTAATACATATAATTTGAGCTAAAACAAAGGAATAAATCTACCTAATATTCCAACCATGAGTTTCGGTTATGGGTAGGGGTTTTGTGTAGATTTAAAACATGATGGTCTCATTAGTCCATGTCTAATTCATATATCATCCACATGACTCACAAGGAAAGAGACAAAGATTATTTTAATCTTGTAAGAAATAAAAAGGAGTAAGGAATGTCTTCTATCTTTCCTTATTCTTCTGAAAAATTCGTATTGTTCTTCTTTAAGTACTGAAAAGGAATTGGCACACAACTTGAGAGAGACTTGTGATTGTTTTATATATATTTTATGGGTGTAGAATGGGCTGAGTTTTTATGCCATTTTTAGGGCTGAAATAATAATGGAAAATGGGTTTAAAAGGGTAGGAAAATTAGAGGAAAAAATGTGGCTAAAGGTGGCCTATTTTGGGGGTGTTTTGTGGGTGGTAAAAAAAGGGTTGACAAGGCTTGCATAGTTGGGTTTTAAGAAATGATTAATTTGTCCAAATAAAGAGATTTTTGTGGTTGTTGAACTTATTAATATTAATGATGAGATTTTGATCATCAAATGAAGATACTCCCACATCAGGTGGGATCAATAAAAAATAACAGTGGGGGAGGGGAAAGGAATGACACAAAGTGCCGGTGGAGAGAGAAAACGATTGGTAGAAAATGATGTGTGTGTGGAGGCGGGGATCAGTAGAATATGTCGTTAGGTGGGGATTGAAAGAAAAGGTCGTTGGAAGGGGTGGATCGATGTCGTTAGGGGTCAAATTTTATATGTTTAGATCCATTTATATTTTTATAAAATCTATTAGATCTAGTTATATTTAATTACATCTATGTTTATAGTAGATTATCTAATTATATATGTCTTTACATTGTTTGTGTCGGTGGATGGAGGAGAAGATCGGCAAAAAATGCCATGGGGAGTCAAGATTGTCGAGAATGGTGTTGGGTAGGGGTGGGCTCAGCAAAAAATCCCTCTGGGTGGAGGGATCGATAGAAAATGACGATGGGTGATGATTTGATAATATGTTTAAATACATTTATATTTTTATGAAATCTATTATATTTTTTTATATATTTTAATTATATCTATTTATAATAGATCAAATGTATTTATATTTTTATTAGATTTATTTATATTTTTATTATATCTATGTATAATAGCTTAGATCTATTTATATTTTCATTAGATATGTTTGGTTTACAAATTTTTGTGGGAGATCTTAGGTACATTTTGTCTAAGGGGTCATTGTTTCAGAAGTTTGTCCCAGGGGTAAAGGCTTCAGCACAAATTGGTGTTTGTGTTGTTAAAGCTTTGGAAAAGAGCACCAGTGGATGGGTAAGGGATTCAACAAGAATGAACGGTGTTGGGGTAGGGCTTTGTTAAAGACCACCGGTGGGATAGGTTAGGGTTTCAAAAGATACCACCGATAATTGAATAATTAAGTGTATTTAGTTGTTATATTATACTAAACTACTACTCAGAATTAATAAAATCATTGTAGATGTATTTTGAATTTATAAATGTTTAGTTGTTATTTTAATTAAAATATAAATAGATGAATAGTTTAGCAAATTATATAAGTTTAAAGGTTTTAGGAGAGATAAGTTTGTAATTAGATATCATATAGGCTTTTTTATTTTATTTTATTTTCTTAGGTCTATTAAGATTTGTGTAGGATTATTTTATAATGGTGGATATTTACGATTTTTGTTGAATTTGTTATATTATACAATTTTGATAGTTTATTGTGTATAACTTTTATAGGTTTTTATTTTAGTTAATACATTTACAGGATTTGTTTATAATATTATATAACTTTTCTTGAATCTTTGAACATTTTTTAGACACTTATAAAATAAATTGAACGTTGGTGTAAAAATTAATATAAAATGCAATAGATCAATAACTTTTTTTAGTTATAATATATGTGTGTGCGTGCGTGTTTGTGTGTGTGTGTATATATATATCTTTAACTATCATAATATGGGTTAATACTATAATATCTAACAATTATATTACTCTGACCTTTGTGTTTACTTTTTGTTGCCGTCATGACCTGTCATTCATATACTTAATTTTTATTGGTATAGTTTTATTATTGAAATTCAGATGAGTTGCAGACGAGATAGATTATTAGATAGGATACAGGGTAGTTCTATTACTACTTCTTCATGATGTAATAGAAATTCTACAAAACAACCTACTTCAATGTCTTGTTTGAGAAGTCTTAGAATAACTCATGCCAGATGACTACGATAAGGTAAAAATGTTAACCAATAGAAGCTACAAACAAAAAATATGAAGAAGCTCCCTAACAACCAAGGTCTGGTCATTGACCTCTTACCATTCCAACATTTACAGATTATACAAGTCGTAAATCATTTATGGCCGATGTAGGCATTTTGCGGTATAGAGGTTTTTCATTTTCTACAAAATATGTAGATTTTATTACATTACCGACACCAACTCACATGGGAGTATCATCATACTCAACACACATAGTTGTTGTGGGTAGTTCTAGATTATCATTAGATTTACTGGCATCATTAACACACATGACTGATCGGCCATCCTCATTAACATATGTACGTCATGATGATGAGGAGGAGGAGGAGGAGCATCATGATGATGATGATGACGATGATTGGGATGATGGTGATGCTAGTGAAGATGAACGAGGTATGAAACTAAAGGATGAATGGTATTTACTTGGGTCATGTTCTGGAGGTCCAATGATTCCTAATTTGATCCCAAAATTTGGCATTCATGCCACATTAGATTTATGGTTCGAGAAGGTAAGTTTAGTATATTTCTTATTTCCTATGTAAACTATCATGTATTCATTACGTTTCTTTCTTTTATTATTTAGAATCATGGTTTTCTAAAGATCCGCACTAGACAAGAGGATGGATTACAAAGGATGGACTCTCTCACCAATTAAGTGGTGGAACACTCAAACTTCGCTTGAAAAAATATGAGAACTTTTCTCAAGCATCTCACTTTTGTAGTGGCTTTCACTTTCTCTCTTTATGTAGAGGATTGCTTGCTTTACTTCTGATGAACTAAGCCTTCCCAAAGACCCCCTATTTATAGGAATAGAAGGGGGTAACCCATAAGCCATAGGATGACTCTTAGAATGCTCTCCCATTAATTTGAGACAATGAACCTTAGTTACTTGCAATGGTGAAATGCACTTGTCTTCTCCAAATTTTCAAAATGTCAAAAGTATTAACTATCTTTGGAACTCTACTATGCATGTATCATCCCCATTATTATTATTATTATTATTATTATTATTATTATTATTATTATTATTATTATTGCTTTGGGAATCCCCTAATTAAGGAGGGACCCCAACATCAATTGATCACAAAAAAATGTCGGTTGGAGAAGAAGAACAGCATGAAGCGCCAGTCGGGGGAGGAGAAAAAGGCACAGAGTGCCTGTGGAGGCGGGAAAGGTGGGGAAGGGGAAAATATATAGTATCAATGGCGGGGAGAGGTAAACGACAAATACTACCGGTGGAAGAGTGGAAGTGAGAGAGGTTGGGGAGTGGGAGAAGCACATATTATCGGTGGTGTCAAGGAAGAAATGACATTTAATAATAATATAAGGGGAAGAGGGAATGATACACAATATCGGTGAGAGAGTAAGAGAAAGAATAAAACTTACCGATAATTAAGGATAATTTTTTTTATAAAAAAATATGGAATAAAAAAATTTCTAAACAACAAAATTCTTTTTATGCTGAATTTTATTTTTGGCCTTCCCGTTTTCCGTTAATAAAGGCTAGTTAGGATGGGTGGGGGGGGGGATTTAGTCCTTTTAACACATGGGATGTGTGGAGAACAACTAAATGTATTAAAGTTGTTGACTGAGAAACTGCTACTAGTATATCTATATACCTGTTTCACCCGTCATCATCATCATCATCACTGCGTTTCCCTCTTAACTATTTTAATGTTATTGTTGAATGCCCCATGATCAGGTCGATACGTTCTTTATCTTTTTGCTGTATATACCTTTAACATCTTTTCGGCTTGATGAGTACGTAGCTGTCTTTTTGACCATTACACTCACAAATTCGGCCATTTTTCCACCCATCTTCAGTTAGAGACATGTTTGTATCCATACATGCATAAATACAAAAAGTGGTTTATATTCATATGTTGTTTGTCTAAATGTTCATATGTATAAATCGGTTTCCTATTTAATCAGATACTGATTGTTTCGTCCAAGTCTCTCCCCGATACGTACGTGGTGGCGTGGGACTCTCAGATACGTTAACTAATAACACTAATTTATAAGAGCAAACGGAATTTAACATTCACGGAACATAAAAATGGAAAGAATATATGAAAATTGTTTACTTATTTATAGCATGTTTGGAGCTACTTATCAAAAGTAGTTATTCATGATAATTATTTATTTTAAAAATTTATTAGTTTAAAAAAATTCTAAAATAAATAATAATTATTAATAACTACTTTTAATAAGTAACTCCAAACATAAATAAAATAGTTCTACTTCTCCGTGATTAGAGCACGCTTTTGCTACGTTGGAGAAAATCATGGATTTAAGTCTCACGGGCTGACTGATAACATATTATTTTAGTTATTACGTTTCTTATTTTTAGATGTGTTTTTCCCCCCTTCTTCTTCTTTAGGTTAATGTCTGCGAACCAAAAACAGCATAAATTGACTACCATGTTACACGGGTGCCCGGTATAACAATGGGTTTTCTTCTTGTCATTTTAATTAACTTTTGTTGTTCAACTTATTTAGGTGCAAATAAGAAAACAAAAACTTTTTATTAGGCCTATTTAATTTATTTTTATCTTCTCCCATTTCTAATATATATTTTTTTGGCTAACTATGTGACTTAAAAAGATAACGCCACAAAACTTAGTATTTATAAACTATTATTAGCAGTTACAAATGATTAATCGTCATTACCTTAATAATTCCGCAAGCTATCAAATCACTCTTATCGTACGTAATTCAAGATACAACACAATTCCGACTAAATTACAATGATTCCAGCAAATGTAGCATCGCCACAGCTACCAAGCGTGTGATAGCTAAGGAACTCATTATTATGATCACGAAAACTACAGCACCCTTGAAGCTAAACTATCCCATCAAAAGGGGACACAATCAATTATAATGCAGACGCGCGCTTAGCTAGATAGTCACTTTTATGAGCTTAGCTTCTTCCCTCTTTTTTTTCCCCCCACAAATCAGAAGAGGCTCTAAATGGTTCGGTCAAAGATTGCAATCGAAATGATCATATCACACATGCAAAAGTGCAGCACGAACGCGAGAGAATCCCCCCTCAAAGCAAGAACTCGGGGGCAATCATCATATCTATAGTGTATATGTAAAGAAATTATGTCCACACTCCACGTTAAAGACATGGAAGTGCTTTTGAAAAGCCAGAGGAATTTTCAACCTTAAAGTTTCTAATTAAATGGAATTGATCGGGAAAAGAGTAAAAAAAAAACCCTAATTATGTACTAAAGAGAAACGAAGTAACTTGGAAAAGCCCTTATTTAAGAATCAATCTTAATTAAAGGTCGACCCTTTGTTTTTTCTCTTCCCCCCACCGTTAGGGAATTAATGGGCATTAATGAAGGAATGTCAGCTAAGCTAGATTTCTATCTTTTCTTTGTATAAAGTAGTAGTAAAGATAAGAAAAGTGGATTACTGAAATGATTATGTAATGCCAGATTAAGGGATTGATTTGAAGGTGAGCTCGGTCAAAGTTTTTAGGCCCACTGACATCAAATGTCTCCTTCCCTAATCTTTTTGCATTATTGGTAACAATCCAATTTGAGCTGGATCAGTACTTAAGAGAGGCAGACGGGGGGCAAGGGCATGTTGAAAAGAAGAAAAGACCAAAAAGCATATCAATAATGCATAAAAAGAGAGACCACCTTATTATATATTGCTAACATCATATCATAGAATTTTTAATCATTAGATCCTTCTCTCTCTGTCACCTTTTCTTTCCCTCCATTTCTTATCAACTGAAAAATAAAAATTATAATAATAATTCCACCAAAATATATGATAATTTGATGCAAGAGTTTGAAGCACTAGAAATGTTACAGAGAGAGCAGGGATCTATATCGTCTATGGGGCCCCCGCATTGCCTTTTTGATTGATTTCACCCACTACTCCCACTAACTACTACTAGTCGTCTACTACTACTGAATAAATACTAAAAATACCCCCACAAAACTTAATATCCCAACCCACCCATCTTTTCTTTTAGCAACCACTTGTTACTGCCTTTTCATAATTCTTCCTCCTTTTTGTCGGCTCCCTCCATGCAAAAACTATTGCTACAGAGCCGGAAGAACTACTAAGCAGAAAACAACTAAGAGGTATCACCCCATGCAGCAAACACGGGCAGCGTAGCCGCCATAGGAATTGCAACTGCAGGCCTAAGCTGAGCTGCTGCTGATGGGATCCAGGCTAATGGTGGCTTAGAAGAAAAAAGCATGGAGCAAGAACCATTCTTGTCGGGGCTAGCTTCCCTTGAACTGTTCAAACTGGTGACCAAAGAGGATGTATTTGAGAAATGAATCGAACCACTGCCATTACCAGCTAGTTTAGCGGTTTGATCATGATCTCCTACCTCTTGCTGGCTTGAGGAGTTGTTCAACGATTCAATCCCTATAAGATCCTGCAGGGAGACCGAGAACGAACTTGGATGGTTACGATAGTTTGCCGCAAACAGGGATTTCTGATCAAATTGATCTAGGAAGGTGTTGGCTGCAACAGAATTCTGCTGCTGCTGGTGGTGGGAGGAGTGGCATAGGCTTCTCTTCCAGTCTGAGCCATCACAAGCAGCGACAGATTCAGGAGGTGGTTCCACACTGTCGTGATTGGCTGAAGGGTGGCGGTGGTTGGAGTCAATGGTGTTTGTGACAGCAGCGGTGTTGTGCAGATCAGTAGCAGTTGTGCAGATCATTGGCTCTAGCGCAGCTGCGGCTTCCTTGAGTCGCTTAGCTTGTTCTCCTGGCAGTAGTGTGTTGCTAGCCATGATCTTTTCAACATCATACCGTGTTATGTCGAAATTTGTAACTGCATTCACACCACGGAACTTGATCGCCGCAATATCATACGCCTCAGCCGCCTCCTCCTGAGTGCCTGTATATGCACATAGGATTAATTAATTTTATTTTTGCAAATTGAGGAGTTTGAAGAAAAGTCAAAAAGAAGTTTTTTCCCGTTAATAAATCTTCCAGGGTACGCTCTTGAAAGATAAAAAGTTACCAAACACCAACAAAATATGAATGTGAACAAACACAAGAGTTTGTTTACAGGCATTTAATTGGAGTATTGAATTGTTGATACTACTATTTTGTGCCAAAGAACAGGCTTTTACAAAAGTCAAGTCCAAAACAGGAATATGAGCTGGACCAAAGTAGAAAGGGTCAGCCTTATTAAAGCAAGGACTAACAGTGTCTGAAAAGAGAAAGAATGGGGGAAACAAACAGAAATAGCAGAGGATGACATTAGGTCATATAGTTGCCTCAAACAAATATTTTCGGTGCTTCTTCCACTGTCTTAAATTCAATCACAACTATAACTGATGGGAAAAAGAAAGGACGGACGGGCTGAAGGATCATTACTTCGTCAGATTTTTAAAAAATCCAAGACTCGATTCAACTCGTAATTGTATGAACGGCATATGCAAGATGGAATCAGAGAAAACAACGCGGAAATCCACCCCAAAGACAGACAGACAGACGCAGACGGAGAGAGCGATTGAAAAGTAGTTCAGGAATTTCTAAGGATGTAATAATAATATGAAGAAAAACAGCACAAAGGTTGAGAAAAATACTCACTAAATGTCCCAAGATAAAGGTCCTTGTTACCGGCAACCCTGCCTATTCTAGCTTGCCATCGTCCATGCTGATGATGCCTGCATGCATCATTTATACCCCCAATTATACCCCCAACAACAAAAAAGTACACATCTAAGCATGGAGAACATAACAAGACTTTACTTATGGCTCTACAAAAGTGAAAAGAGATGAACCTTGTCACTCCTCTATACATGGAAGCACCTCTAGAAAATCCACTGCTTTTCCTGTAAAATGGTAGAACGTATTATACTGGTCTTTCCATTCCAACTCCCACCATTTTTATTAACTTTGATTACATAGTTAAACAATATGGGCAAAAACAATAATATGAATAAGTTAAGAACTTACCTCCTCAAGTGAGCAACATATTCTTGGCGAGTCATGTTCTTCATCTCTTCAAGTTCATCGTTATAATTTTCAAGCTGAACAATGCATGCACATACATTACTTGGCAACTTAAGAGACCCCAAAAAAAAAAAACCACAAACCTTTACAGCAAACAAAATATATTCAGCAAGTATGTACATGTAAAAAACATACAGCGAAGTTTATGTGAGTTGATGGGCCCCAGTATTTCAATGCTGCAAGATCATATGCTCTTGCTGCTTTCTCCTCCATATCATAGCCCCCTGAAACGATGACCCATGAATAACAAGCTAAGCTCATTAATGGACAAAATTTTGAAACCAAAGATATACTCTTTATTTAAAATCAGAAAAATAATAATAATAAATAATAATATATATGTATAGGGGCGCGCGAGAGTGGGCTTACCCAGGTAAACTTTATGATACAACATTTGATTCAAATGGCATCACCAACAGATACAAACACGAAAGACAAGAATTTGTTAGGGAAGAGTCAGATCAAGAGTAGCATGCAGTGTGAATGGTCCCAGTTACTATATATAGATACAAAAAATGGCAGTCAAAAGTAATAATTCGAAACAAAATAGAGGGAAAAGAAACGGGTGTCTGGATTTTTCTTGACCAACCTTGTCTCCCTTTCCTAGTCTGGCCTTCCTTTTTGCAACTATTATCCCACAGATGAGCTTCATACCTACCGGTCCATCTATGTCTATACGAATGAAATGCAGTTCTCTTAAATTCAGATGCATCAAACCAATTAACAAACAGTGCTATGGTAAAAATAAAAATAAAAAACGTAATCATTGATAAAATTGTGCAAAGGGGGGAAGGCTTACTTAGTGACGCCTCTGTACTGCGAAGTTCTCTGCCCAAAAGTGTCAATAGACTTCCTATGGACAGGAAGCTTATGCGTCTTCCCAGACCCTTTCTTCTTAGTTTCCATACCAAGAAGACTACCACCATCGGTAGTACCAATTATACCAGAGGTTGTTGGTTGAGTGGTGACGGTAACACAACTAGATTGAGAACCAGGACTCATAGACAAGCTCAAAGACTGCAAATCCCCACATCCCATAGCACCAACAATACCAGAAGACCCTCCTCCATTATCACCGGAACTACCTCGATTAACAATCTGCTGCTGATGATGATTCTCCAAAGCAGGAGGATAGCAAGTACTCCTTGCGACCCAATTACCAGCCATCTGTGGGTAATGGATATGAGGGTTACTAAATTCGCCAGTAATGTGGATCTCTCTTGGTTCATCCCTAGCTTCAATTGATACACCTGTTTGATACAATCCTTGAAATGGCACCAGAGAGAAATAAGAATGCTGCTGCTGCTGATGATGATGATGATGTGGATGGGGGTCCTGATGCTGTTGTTGCTGGTGTTCCTGACGTCTAAATGTTTGTTCATCAGCCACATGAGCAGTTTGCTGGTAGTAGATACTATCTAAGCTTAGAGCCATGGCTTCCTGTTGCCTCTCCATGGTTGCACCATCAAGAAAGTTCTCAAGCTTCGGAGAACCATTCGATTCCATATCTTCCCATGTTCGAACACAACAAACCAAAGGACCAAATTAGAATCTTTACAAATTCTTATAGAATGTCGCCAAAAGCAATGGACTAACCACTGTAATGAAGCAATAGCAGACGAGGGGAAAAAGTAGATTGAGAAAATTAAAAAAACAGCAGGGACAGGAAAAGTGAAGATGGTGGCAGAGGAGAAGGAAGCATACCTTGAGTTTGCTGTGATCGAGTGAGAGCCTCCATGATACACAGGGAGCCATCGGATTTTAGTGGCATGACGGTGAGTGGAGTGTGTTGGTGAAATCCAGTATTATCAGCCACACCAAAGCAGACACCAGCACCACTATTGTTCAATTGCTGTTGAGGGTGTTGGTGAGGAGAGATGTACAAAGAACAAGTGTTAGTTTCAGTAGTTGAAGCAGAATGAAACTGCTGACGATGATGCTGGTGGTGGTGTGGATTAGATGAAGGAGAGGAGTTATTAGTAGCTTCCATTTTCATGTGAGGGGAGAGAGAGAAACCTAACCAATTACTGCCACTGCCATTGTTAAAATCATTCAAAGACTTCATTATCACTTGGTCCTTAATATCACTTGTCTGTATATATAATTGGTTGGTTGGTTTTATGGATAGCAGAATCTACAGTAGAAGGGAGGAAAGAAGCTCAATCATTGGCTAGAATATGAACTAGTGATCATCATCATGTCGAAATATATGAACTCTTCTGCTGCTAGCTACCTCCTCATGAAAAAAGGAAAACAGAAAACGGTGTACTGCTACTCCAGCACAACAATCCAAGACAATTATCCAGAACAGAACCCAATAAGCCCAAAAAAGAAAGAAGAAAAGAGAGAGCTCCTCAATACCCACTATTATTACCCTTCTCTCTCCGACCCTCAAGTCTCCTACAAAGAAAAGAGGAGGAGCAGACAGAAGAATATATACAACTATACTATATAATATCTGTAATATAAAAAATAAAAATAAAAAGGAAACCCTTTTGAACCAGTAAACAAAGGGAATGAAATACCAGCAAACCAATGCTGGGGATCATCCCTGCATAATATACACACACCGTATAGGGATCTGTGTATATAATTTTGTGAGAAAGAGAGGCCACGTCCTTTGCTTCCATTTCCCCTTTTTCTTTTACTGTTTTTCTTTCTCTTTTGTTTCCCATGCGTTGCCTTCTTTTCTTTGGAAAATTGTTCTATTCAAAATCTATTGTAAAAATATTTTATGATTATTATTGATATTATAAATAAAAGTATAATTTAATTATATTAATTTTTATTGTTTGATACATATATATAGCGAGGAAAATAAAATTTTGATTTAAAAGTATATTATGTTTGGTTTATATTCATAACTTGTTACATTAATTCGATTAAAATTAAATTAGATCAATAAAAATATACTAAAATAAATATAAATTAATAATAACTTTTAAAAATTTCACAGCAGAATAAATTAGATGTTAGAATTAGATTAGGGAGAACAGGTCTTAAGATCGCTTTACTTTGAAAAAACGACCACTAAACCCTACGGAGGAAACCCCGCAGCTATATATATGCAGTTTTGGGACTGACGCCACCCCCGGGTAGCTGGTCCCTAACCAACCTGCTCCTCTGAGTCCTCTCTTCTTCACTGACCGCTCCCCTCATCCTATATTAAACATAAAACATTCCATTAGGCCCGTAGTTTATTTACATACGTATAAATTATATGCTTTGTCTTATCTTTGACATGGACCCAAAAAAAAAAAATTGCCTTTTCACCTTAATTTTTTTAATATTTATTATTTGTTTAATAAGCTTTGCTTTTTTTTTCATTTTATTATATGTCGTCGTCTGTGCATGATGCACCCTTCTTCTGCTCCAGACAGACAGCAGGAGGAGAGGGGAGACAGAAATAGCCAAAAGAGGACAGAGGGAAAGAGAGATGGGGCTGTGAGAGTCTAGCTCATGCAGAGGAGGGGGTCAGAAATCGAAACAAGCGAGGTGAAGTCTGACCTCGGCCTGAGGGAGGGAGGGAGAGAGAGAAGCAAAGGAAGGAGCTTCTAGCAAAGCGTTAGCTGCTGCCCTCTGCCTCTCTTTGCCTCCTGGACAGTCACTGCTGAAGGCCTTAAGATAGATTTGACGAGTAGGACATCTGCCCCATCCGGTCACTTCAAAACAGTATCACCAGAGACCCTCCCTCCCTCTCTTCTTTGTGATGTCTGTGCAGTCACCGTAGTACTAAAGAACGGAAACGAAAGGCGTACAAAATTTCAAATTTCTTTAAGAGCAATTAATTTGTGCCAATCCAAAAAACTTCAAAAAAGAACTAGGAAAGTAATCTTATTTTTTATTTTGTTGAGATGAAGAAATAAAGAAATAATCAATGTGGAAACATGGGTACGTCTGTGACATTTACTTCGTCACAGCTAGCAATGAGAAATAAGAGTCCATGCATCTTGAAGCCCGTCTAGAACATAGTGCTGTAGGACTGTAGGTCTGTGGGAAAAAAAAAAATCCTTTTATATTGTCATGATAAGATAATGAGAGCGACGGCAGCACTTAACAAAAGCAGAAAAAAAAAATGCATGTCATGAAAATTGTGTTTAGGAAATGGGAATATTAAAATATATAACAAGGAATGAATTTGCCTGTCGATCTTTCCTGTCTTGTTTTATTATTATTTTTATGTGATCAGGTAAAAAAAAAAAAACGAAGGTTCGGTTAAACCAAAGAGGAAGCGGATGTTCCAAGCATTGCGCAAAGAATTTGGGATGGGACTATATTTTAATCCCATTGTTGCTGGGGTACTGTTTATGTGATGTGAGGTAGATGAGGGGCCGAATTTTTGGATTTTTGACTAAAATTTTGAATATCATATGCATGCGCACACATATTTTTATTAACTTTATGACCTTACTTATTAATTTTAAAATTTTGTATAAATTTATGGTATGAAAACATATTATAAAATATATTGATGTTGTTAGTTAGTGTGTGATGTGAACTAGGTTAAGGGCCGATTTTTAACTTTTTGGCTGAAGTTTTGAATATCTTGCACCAAAAGACAAAATCTCTCGCCCCGAGGGCTCCTAACCTACCTGTCCGATGGCCTTGGTTGGAGAAAGATAAATCCTTAGTATTAAAAATCGGACCGGACCGGCCGGTCCGACCTGTGAACCGGCGAAACGGTCGGTAAAATTTCATATGCCGGTTTTTAAGATCTCGGAACCGGTGAAAACCGGTCAAAAACCGGTCGGACCAGTGAAAACCGGTGAACCGATCAAAAAACTAGTCGGGAGCCGGTCAAATTTATGTAGAGTTTAATTTTCTATATATTTCATATTTTTTGACTTAAAATGTACCACTGGTTCGACCAGTTCAAACCACTGGTTTGACCACTAAACTAGTAAACCAGTTATGAGACCGGTTCGATGACCGGTCCGATTTTTAAAACTATGGGTAAATTACGGTGACCCAACAGTTAAGAATATAGCGGTCCAGTGTTCATGGTGCCCACAATGACTCACCCCCACATTAGAGGGTTGAAACTCCCATGCTGCGGCTACAATGAAATTCGAACCTATAACCTCTTGCACCAACTAACCATGCCTCAACCGTTAGGCTACGCCTATGCGGGCAGGCACAATTTGATTAACTTTATGACCTTATTAATTTTAAAGTTTTATACAAATTTATGTTAAGAAATATATCAATGTTGCTAATTACCATTTCTGTGGTGTGAACTAGATGAAGGGCAGCATATTTGAATTTTGGCTGAATTTTTGAATATCATATGCTTGCACACACACAATTATATTAATTTGATAACTTTACTTATTGATTTTGAACTGTTATATAAATTTATGGTAAAAAAATATGTTGTAAAATATTTCGATAGAATTTATGATCTTGAATTTCTTATGGTTTGGAAACTCAAAGTTGAGCCTAATTTGAGTGATTATTTTACAGGTTTATCATAAATCATTTAGAATATATTAGGTAGCCTTCTAATTAACTTAATAAGATGAAAACAGACACTAAAGTGAATGAGCAATAAACAAACAGAGAAGGGAGGCTTTGAGGAGAAGAATGGAATGCTTGATTAATAACTAAGGAGACAATACAAGCACATGGACAAGGAGGTCTTGGTCCTCTCCCTAGATCTCCCAAGTCCTCTCTTTACCCGATTACTAAATAGAGGTAATATAGTTGTCTTAGTCTCTAACTCACCAAAAGTCATAACATAAAAGGTGGCTCACCTTAATAAAGCCTAGAACCCGTAACAGACTCCCAAATATATTATCCAAATTTTTAATAAAAGAATTGAAGAAATATTTAAAAAAATAACTATACAATAATTAAAAGATACCAAACTGGATTTCCTCAACCCTCCACCCCTCTCTTACTCCTCCTTACATGTGTACTTAATCAAGGGCCTATCATTACCATCCCATTTAGACTTTTGCCTTATGTAACACCCCGAATTGATACGACCACGCGGGGGCTACCTTGGAGTGCTTTCGGATTGATCGGCTGACCCCACAGATCAACACAAGTCATTTCAGCACGCTTTGTCCTCACTCACGCACTTCTCGAGAAATTTTCAGAAAATTTCCGAAACTTCCCAGCCTCCCAGGAGGTCACCCATCCTAAAATTGCTCCACGGCCAGCACGCTTAACTGTGAAGTTCTTGGGATGGAATCACCAAAAGGATGGTATACCATGTTGATATAAGTACCCAAATCAATTCTTATAACACTCCGCTCAATTTGGGGTATTATACCTTGTCCTCAAGATAGAAAATTGGAAACTACTCATTGATTACTACAAGCTCCTCCTAGAATGAATCAAATTCTAGATGTTTTTTCTACTTAATGAGAACTTCTAATACCCCCTTGTTTCACACATTGATAGCATATTTGTGTTCAACCTTCCACATCGTCTCTATACTAAGTACTCGAGTGAATCGTTAGACATGTAGCCTCTCCCTAACTATAGCCTTAAGCATTGAAACATTAAATACAGGGTGAATGTTAGTAGAGTTAGGAAATTGTAGGTGGTAATCAAAGTCCTGAATTTTTAGTCCAATATAATAGGAACCAAAATACCTTAGGGATAACTTATCGTTCAAATATTTAGCTAATGATCAATGCCAATATAGCACGAGTTTCACAAACAATTAGTCTCCTACTTAAAAAACTTGGTCCTGGTGCTTCTTATCACCCCAATACTCCATCCATGCTTATGCAAGCTAATAATGTTGCATTAGTTTAGCTAGAATAACATCCCTATCTACTAACTCATTATCCATAGTAGAAAATAGGGTTACTCCTCCTTCAGACTGTAGTAATGGCAGGGGTCCTATCCATAGAAGGCAATGAAAGTTGTAGTGTGCCCGTCGAAATGTAAAGAAGTATTATACCAATGCTCAACCCAAGGTATCCTCTTGAGCCATCGCTTAGGCTTGTTGCATATGAAATATAGCGATTGACCCCATTTGTTTTCCCATTAGTCTAGGAGTAGTAGGTTATTTTAAATCCAAGACTCGGCCCTTGCAATCTAAATAACTCCTTCGAAAATGTACTACCAAACACCTAATCTTGGTCAGAGATTAAGTATTGAGGAATCCCATTCAATCTTATAGTCTCTTGAATAAGAAATTGTTGCAATTAATTTTTTTTATAGTGAAATGATATTTTATAGGAATAAAGTGAGTGTATTTTGTTAATATATCAAAAACCACCAATATAAACATGTACCCCTCTAAAACTAGTACTCATTCAATGAAATTGAGCAGTATATAATAAAGAGACATAAAAGGGTGGAGGGCTAAGGGAGACTAACTTTGTGTGTGTGTGTGTATTATTACCATCTACTTATTTTCTAGATATTTCCCTTAGTATTTTGTTGACATTTTAGGGATTCTCTTTAGGATTCATCAGGGGTTCTTGGCTTTATTAGGGTGAGTCAGCTTTTCTATTATTATTTTTTCTAAGTCAAAGGTGAGGATGATTATCCTACCTCTATTTAGTAATCAGGTAAAGAAAGATATGACGTGCTAGGATTAGGGTAATATAGGGAAGGCACTGATACCTTGAACAACCAATTATATCCTCTCGTTAGTTATCAATCAAGCATTCTATCATTCTCCTCAAAAACTCCCTTTTCCATTTTCTTATTGTTCATTCACTTTACTATTTGTTTTTATCTTATTGAGTTCATTGGAAGGTTACCTGACATTTTGAGATCAAACCTAATGAACTAGGGAGATGGTGCAGGAAAAAATGAAAGCTCTTGAAGGGAAATGTGATGTTATTCAGGAAGGATGGCAAAAAGAAATTGAGGTAATAAACAAGGAGACGAAGCAATTGCCGTCATTAGAGAAATCCAAGGAGCATGTTCTTACGTAGTTAGGGTAACTACCAGAATGCTTTAGTGGTGGATCTCCATCACTAGTAGCAATATGGGAAATGGAATCAAGGAAGCTTGAGATGCGTCTATTCAAGTTCATAGAGGGACTTTAATGAATGGTGAATGATGTGCACGTCATCTTGACTACCACTCAACAAGGCAACTTAAACTTACCATTTTCAATGGAATTTATCTATATGGGTGATTGTTTTTTGACAAAGGGTATACTAACCTAAATCAAATAAGTGAGTCTGAGAAGTTGGAAACAATGGCGATTTCTATGGAGGGGAAGGCCTTAGTTTGGCTCCAATATATGGATGAGGGGAAAATTCAAATATAAGCATGATTTCAAGTATGCTTTCCTCATCCGATTTTGTTCAAAACATGAAGTATAGTTGTGTGAAAAAATTATATTACCTTAACAAATGAAAATGTTATAATTTTGAGATTATTTTCTTGTTTTTATAGGGATAACTCATAAAGGAGGTTCTAGATAGTGCTTTTATTAATGGTCTTATAACAGCTATGTAAGTTGAGGTTCATATAATGAAGCCAAGGGTTTTGTCGAGATCATGGAATCAACATAGATGATTAAGGTTAAAAATAAGGTGGTCCAAGTTGGGTGAAGTGGGTTTGGGGGAATGAGGTCTAAAACAAAAGTTTCAACCCATCTCCCCCACTTGAAAGAGTGTTTTCCAAGAAACTTGTGTAGTCAACATGCTAAAAACTAACTCCTTCACCGCTAAACCAACTTAATACAAATCAAATATACTCATAGAGGAATATTAAAGTGGGTGACACACTATAGGATACAAGAGATTAATAGATATAGAGTAACAACAAATGTGCATGTGTGATCTCTACTATACGCGTGAGGAGAAATTTAGCCTTGGTCACATCTGCGAAAACCAACTTCTCAAGCTATTATTGGTTGATAATGTAGTAGGTGACAATATCAAAGGGGAAGACCCCCAATCAGGGCACAATGAAGTTGTTGATCAAGTGGAAGGAAGTGTTGAGTTATCTATGAATTCTATAGTGGGATTCACTACTCTCGGGACCATGAAGTTGAGTGTGTCAATTGTGGGGAGCCAGTGTTACTATTTGTGAATTGTGGCGCCACTCACAATTTTATTGTGTGAGGGATAATCAATAAATTAAGGTTTGCAGTATCTAAAACAATAACTTATGGAATACTTATGGAAACGAGGAGCCTGGGTTAGACAAAGCATATTTGTAAAAGGGTGCGATTGATATTACCCGAAGTAGAAATCATTGAAGATATTATCATTGAAGATATTGTTTCCATTAGATTTGGGAAGTGTTGGAGCAATTATAGGTATGAAACAGTTGGAGAAATTGTAGGCCACTCATACCAATTGGAAACCCATGTCCATGAAATTTAGATTGGTTTATTGATGGTGACACTGAAATGGGATGCAAAATTAATTAAATCCCAAGTATCATTGAAATCACTTATTCACACTTTATAAAAAAAGGGCTAGGGTATATTGTTGGAGTATCAAGGTCTACAAACTATAGAAGGAGAGCCTGCTCAATAGGTCCTAATTCTACCTCAAATCTTAGTGTTGGTGAATACATTTATAAAGGCACAAAAAGCTCTAGTAGATCTACCACCACAACGAGTTGTTACTTGTTAGCCACAAAATCCCTCCCTTACCTAAAGTATCACCAATGAGTGTAAGGCCTTATTAGTACTCCCAATGATAGAAAAATGAGATAGAGCATTGTAACCTAGTTTTATCGACGAAGAAAAAATGGTAATTAGCAATTCCACATCGACTATATGGCACTCGGCAAGGTTACAATTCCTAATACATTTCTTATCCTAGTGGTGGGTGAGTTCCTCGATGAGATGAATAGAGAAATGGTATTTTCAAAACAAGATCTAAAATTAGGTTATCATCGTATTGGATTTCACCTAGAAGATGTGCATATTACTTCATTCTGCACACATGATGGGCATTATGAGGCCTTAGTAATGCCATTTGGATTATCTAGTGCTCCAACCATTTTCCAAGGTTTTATGAATATGATATTTCAACCCTACACTATGTAAACATGTGATAATAATTTTCAATGATATACTAGGGTATAGTCCGACTATGGAGACTCATATATAACATCTTAGTTTGGTGTTTGGTATACTTAGAACCAAATCCCTGTCATTGAAACTAAAATGGGAAAATTCAGACAACTTGAGCCAGAATATTTAAGGCATGTTGTGTCATTCAAAGGTGTAGCTGTGGATCCTTCCAAGATTTAGTGTATGCAATATTGACTTGTACCACAATTTTGTAGTGTAGGGGGGTTTTAGGACTAACAAGATACTGTAGAAAATTTTCAATACACTATGGGATTATTGCAAAACCATGGACATAAAAACTTAAGAAATATTACTTTTAGTGGAATGATGAGGCTCATACAACATTTGAGCACTTGAAGTTGGCCATGTTAATCACCTAATTGTTAACACTACCATATTTTAATGAGCCCTTTATAGTGGAGATAGATGATTAGGGGGTGGGCATGGGAGTTGTCCTAATGTTGTGATAGCCCACTCTTGATTTTTTCAACAAAGCATTGAAGTCGATGTGCTCGACTTCAATCCGTCTACGAGAGGGAGTTGACGGCGATGGTGCTTTCAATTCAACAGTGTTGTCATTATTTAACGAGAAGGAAATCCATTGTAAGATCAAACCAAAAGAGTTTGAATTTTCTTTTAAGCAACAAGTAATACCAGAGGAACAACTTAATTATGTCACAAAGTTGTGGAAATATAATTTTATTCAGTATAATCCTAGTTGGGATATTAAGTTAGCAAATGGCATGTCAAGAGTTGAACTAACAACCTTGTTATCTATTTTATTTGTCATATAGGTAGAGAAATAGAGCATCCATTAATTTGAGGTTGATAATGACCTTGAACTAGGTATTATTAAGCATAATTCACAACAAGGTGTTGAAGTTTTAGGGTATAAGCTACAACAATACAATTTGTTGTATCAAGGTTGACTGATGTTGACCCTAACTTCTACTATCATACCATAGCTATTGGTAGAATTTCATGGTGGATGCACGGGAGGCATTCAAGGGTATTGAAGTGTAATACCGCATAATTTTTTAACCCTTAATTTCAAACATTTAGCCTTGTATGGGAACATTAATCCTTAAATCTTAGCTTAATTATTTTTTTTATTAACCCTTAAGCCACAAACCCTTATAAATTATTAAATAATTTTATCATAATTATTTTATTAATTTATTTTTTATTTCAAACCATCCTAAACTGATACATTTTATCCCTGTTTATTTTTCATAATTAAATACTCTAAATCCGGGTATATTACTTTTACCCTAATCCTATATCTAAACATAATTATAATTCCAATCCTAAATATTATTTCCTTTTTCATTCTTTTTTCTCTCTCTCCCCATTTCCATTTTCTTTTTTCCTTTCCTTTTTTCCTTTCTCCTTCCCGTATGCATTGACCTAGCTCTTCCGTCCCCTTCCCGTCTAAATATTACCTTACCATGCATCCCTTGCACATGTCATCCCTTATTTCCCCTTCAAGTCAAACACCTCCCCCCATGTTGCACTCTATATGTCATCTCCTTCCTATCCTTGTCATCATGCACCCATCTCTTGCACCATACATTCTCATCCCCTTGCGCATGCATAACCCTTCCCTACTTATCTCTACCATTTCCATGTTGAGCCCCTTCACGCCACCAACTTCCTTCTAGTCTACTCTCCTTGTTGTCCTTCCTCTACAACCCAACTCCATGCCTCACCTCTCAAATCTGATCGAACTATTCCCCTCATCTCATCTCCATCGGGTATATACATACATATATATACCATCTTCTCTACTCCTCCCTCTCTTCATTTGTTTGACCACGAGCCTTTATTTCCTTTTTTTCCTCCCAGATTCTTCTTCCTTATTTTTATACTCCTTCTTACTCCCTTCTCCATATCTATTTAGCTTTGAAACCACCACCCTTGACCTTATTTCCTCTACATCGTGACATTGAGCCAACATCCCCCAACCCACTTTACTTCCTTCTTCTTCCCCACTATCCTTGCTCTAGTTTAATTTGGTCACCACCATCACCATGATCAACATTCACAATTTCTAATTAGCCTTGACCTCACCCTCTTCTACTCTATCACTGCATAACTATGCCATTCCTGTACACCCATTCCCATCCTTGCATGCCCTCTCCTCCCAATCTTGTGTCACATATGCCCCAAGTTGTGCCTTCTTTTCTCTATGCTACCACCTTGAGCTAACACCACCATCCTCTCCTACCATTGTCCAATCATCCTTCTTTCTCCTCCCTACCTAGTCGTCATCATCACATTGAGAAACCACTGGTCTTAGCTACACCACACCATCACCACCATATTACCCTACCAACCATCATCACACCAAACCACCAACCTAAATGTCAAGATCCCATGCCATCTACACCCTTTAGGCTATATAAATGAGTGACATTGCCTCCTCGGCTGTAGAAAGGAGCTACTGTGCCTCCCTATTGGTTGTGTCAAGTATTGTCATTGCCATCTCCATTTCTATGCTATAGCTAGTTTGACCCTTGTGGCCTTGGTTTGCTTTAGTTTTTTTCCCTCATTTTCCATCTTCATTTGCCTTATCTTTTCCTTGGTTGATTTCATGAGTCCTAATGGTGTATTTTTATTGATTCTTAAGTAGTTTTCCTGTGGTCTCGGATGAGTCTTAAGTTATATATTCTTAGAGATAGAAGATGATCCAGTAATGATATATTTCATAGCTATGCCTTTTTATGTGCAATATGTGTATTTTTATGTGGTATCATGTTTGGATTTGTTATATGGATAATATTATTATGATAATGATATATATGTTATATCGCATGATGAAAAAGGGAGAAAGTTGTGAAAGCATGCGCTTTGTACATATTGTGAGTTGACATGAATCATGATATGCGGAATATATATATAATAGTGGTATTCATTTTAAGATGATAATATATATTGGAAGTTGAAAATTTATTCATATTGGGACTCGTAAGATTTTTGTGGGAATATGGGTATTTTAGCTGTCTTAGGAAAATTTTAGTCAACATGGGTTAAAGATGGAATATTGGGTATTTTAATGTAATCATTGGTTCAAAATATAATAAGTATATTATGTAGAATGTTTGGAGTGATTATGAATGGTCTAAGTTTAATAAATAAAAAAGTAACTTTAAGCAATAATGGTAACTATAGGGGTGAGATTATCACTACATGTGTTAAATGTTGGAGTTTGACATTAATTTATGAATATGATATTAATATAAGCCTTTTAAGAATTCATTTTAAAATTTTTAGTTATAAGAATCTCACAAGAAGAGTTATGGTTTAATTGTGAAATTATGATTTTGTAAGGAAGATGAATAGCAGCATTAAAGGTAGGATATTATCGCATGTGCGAGACGTTGGAGTTAAACCTTGATTTTTAGATAAGTTGTCAATAATAATATTTTAAGTATGAGTATTGAATTTGGTGATAATACTAGGGGATACGTTATACTTAATCTGTGGAATTAGGGTTTCCTAGGAGGGATGCTTTTTTTTTAATCATAGGTAAATATATTGATATTCTCATGGTTGTGTTTTACGTGTTTCAAATAATTATGTTAAGATGTATTATATGCCTTTCATGTCTATATATGCGTATGTATGAGGATCTTGAGATATACTGCCATCAATAAGATACTAATTACTTAAAAGAAATATTACGAGAGTCGGGGATGAGGTGTAATGCGTTCATTCCATAGAACGATAATAATAGCTAAAATGTGTTTTTTCCTAAGATGGTCTCCACATCATTCCATCAGTTTAAGAATAGTGAAGTTTCTAAGCTCAACGTAAATTAGAATATGATCTTGAGATAAGTAATAATGATTAAGATATTAATCATTTAAAGTGAAAGATTATGTGAGTCAGGACCTAGGTATTATGTCTATTCCACTGGATGATAATAGTAGCTTAGATGCATTTTACTCTGAAAGGTGCTTCAGATCGTTCTATCAGTTTAATAATAGTCATTAGGAGTGTGATGCTCTGATAGATGCTAGGTTTGTTCCATCCAACAATAATAGTAGTTCAAAAGTATTTTTCTCTTAGAGTTGCTTTATATCGTTCAAACATTTTAAGAATAACGGGATCCCTAAACTTAACGTAAATATAAATATGAATTATGATTGTATCTAATAATAAAATTCTATAAATTAGTATTCTTACCTTATGTAATTATGCTTGCTTGTGCTTTTATCTGATTTATGTTTTTTGTATCACCTGAATATGATTGTATTATTATTTTACTTAATACGTAGCATATTAATTACTTTTTTTCATGGGTTTTGTTCATTTCCAATATTTTTGATTACTACTTTAAATGTACTTACCTTCGGTGAGTGCATAATAAAATTGGTATATGGTTATCTAAATATCTCTATCTCTCTATAGACTCTCAGTCATCTATTTTTATTATGCATATTTCTTTCTCTCTCTTTTGTGTTATGTTTCATGTTGAAATCAAGTTATTTCCATGTCTAATTTCCAGGTACGATGTTACTTTTATCTTACACCTGACATATACTAGGCATAAGGAGTGCCTCTTCTATATTGGATGTGGAGTGACACCCCTATATTTTATATTTTAGCTTCTACAATTAACTCTTTAAATAAAATTATAGGTTGTAAAATTTATGGGTGTTATATAAAAACTTATCATCAACCAGGGGAGGCTATTTAAATAAGAAGGAGGAGAGTTATCCAATAATGTGTGGTCCATTATGACATTTGCCACCAATAGAAATGATTAGACAATGATAAAAAGATACCAAGCCAGCTTCCCTCAAGGCCTCAACCCTCCACCCCTTTATTGTTCCTCCTTAAATATTTTCACTTAATTAAGAGCCTATCATAAGTAAGGTCTTTTTGTATACTTAGGAAAATAGTGTAAAGGCTATTTTTTTTATCTTTTTGAATTTTTTTACTTAAACTTAAAAAATAATTAGCTTTTTTATAAGAATTACCGTTGATATTATCATCTAAGATAATATTTTAATTTTGCTAAGTCAATCTGATTTAATATATGGCGAAACGAAGAGTGGCTTACATCAACTTTAAGAGCTATGTCATCGACTCTCTATTAAATTTTGGTTGAAATTCACCTCCTCTCATTTATTCAATCTACTTCCCTTCATAAATCAAGCTACATTATTTAATACTAGGGGTGTCTATGTTTTTACTAATATAAAATCTAATTTGAATTAAAAAAAATATTTTTTTTATTGTTACTAAAATTTTATTTATTTATTTTGAGATAAACTTATCTAATAAGTCTCAAATATGAATTGAAGATAATATAACCCAATGCTCATGAGAGTTGAGATAAGAGAGGGTGAGAACATGCACATTATGTTGCAATGAAGCAATCACCGAATTGGATTTAACTTTGTGCGTGCATTGCAAATTCTACTGTATAAACTATGATACAATGTGTATGGTGTATAATGTTGACATCATCATGTCATTAATATTTTTAATTAAAATATGTTTTAGTATGATTATTAGAAAAATAAAAAGTATCCTAATGATCAAGAGAATTTTCTTGAAGATTCATATTGATGTACTTTTAGTAAAAAATAGTAATATGATAAACAACAATGGTGAAGCATAACATAATAGTGGTAAAATATGAAGGTACTTATGGTGAAATATGAAGTAATTATGATAAAATATAATAAGTTAGTTTTCTTAGAGAAATATGGAGCCAACAATGGGATATGGAGGAAATAGCGTTAAAACATGAAGAAAATAGTGATGAAATATAGAGGTTATTACAGTAAAACAAATGTAGTGGAACATAAATGCAATAATAGTGAAACATGAAGACAATTATAGTTAAACATGTTTTCTTCTTATAATTCCATTACTTCTTATATTATTTTTTGTACTTACTATTTTAAAATTTATTATCACAATATGTAAAACTCTACCCGCGCATCACATGGAAAAATGTAACTAGTTATAGTTAAACATAAGATTATAGTAGTGAAATACAATGACAATTATAGTGAAAACATGACTAGTTAACTTTCTTAGAGAATATGCAACTAACATCGATGAAATATAACATCAATTATAGTAAAATATGAAGGCAACTATAATAAAACACGGAGCTAACAATGGTAAAATATGGATAGTTAAACATAAGATTATAGTAGTGAAATACAATGACAATTATAGTGAAAACATGACTAGTTAACTTTCTTAGAGAATATGCAACTAACATCGATGAAATATAACATCAATTATAGTAAAATATGAAGGCAACTATAATAAAACACGGGGCTAACAATGGTAAAATATGGATGCAATTACGGTGAAACATAAGACAATAATAGTGAATTATGATGACAATTATGGTAAAACATGGTAAGTTATTTTTTTCAAAGAAATCACAACTAACATTAGTAAAATATAACAACAATTATGGTGGAACATGGAAGTAATAGTGGTAAGACATGGAAGCAAAAGTAGTGAATAATAAGCTTGATACTGGTAAAACATGAAAATAATTATGGTGAAATATGATGTAATGGTTTATCTAGGAAAATCACAACTAGCATTGGTGAAATATGAAAACAATTATAGTAACATATGGAGTCAAAAATGGTGTAACATGAGGACAACCATAGTGAAACATAATATATGATGAAAGACATCACAATACTTTACATAGTATTTATAGAGAACCATTGAAAGTTTGTTTTGTTAGAAAACATCAAAACTAGTATTAGTGAAATATAACGACGACTTTGTAGAAGTATGAAGAAATTTATGGCAAAATATGAAGAGAACCAAGGTAAAACATAAGCATATTAGTAATGAAACATAAATATAATAATGGCAAATATGAGCTCAACAATAATAAAATATACAAAAGACAATAGTAGGACATAAGATATGGTGAAAATTATAAACCAAGTTTGTGGTCAAATATAAGGATAGTAGTGGTAAAAATATATAGAGAACAGCGGTAAAATATAAGAACAACAATAATGAATCATGAGATACAATAAAATACATAATAATACTTTACATAGTATTTTTTTTCCTCTTTAAAAGTATATGAATCTGGATTTATACTTGTAAAGAAAAATGTCAGAAATATAAGGATATAATTTGAACTTTTTTTAATAACCCAAACTGAAAGTAAATTAATTTATAAATCTAAACATACAAATAATTTATTTTATTACACAATTATCACCGTAAATATCTCCTATATTATTTTTCTTAAAGGTTATTGATTTATTTGCCAAAATACCATCAGCATGGATTGCGCTTGAAATAGCTACCGCAAGCTAATAACCGTGCGATTCGTGAAAAATGGTTTTTGGCTTTTTTCATCTCTCATATCATTTCCACTGTATATTCCAGGCATAATAAAAAATGGGAAAAGAATGTAAACATAAAATGCAATTTACGTAAGGGATAGCATAAGGCGCCAAGTAAAAAATGTGTCGAGAAGAGCAGTCAACACCGAGCACCTGATACCTCTCCAGACAAAAGTGGAGGGATAATGAACGAACGGAGGGGTGAGACTCTGTGAGTTTGGTCCAAATGGGTCCCCAATGACCAACAGCGTGTACATGTTTCCTAAGAATTATGGGACAGTGGTCCAAATCTCTCTGGTACGAATCATATTTTTCATCTCCTGTGGTCTTGGCATTTCAGCTGAAGTTCCCGATTCTTTTATCTTGTTTTTATCCAGCTAAGAAATTAAGGCAATGGATCTATTCTATGGAGTCGAAATGAATTGGAATACATGACCATAAGATAGATATTGGCGTTGTACATCTGTACTGTACAAAGAGCAAACAAATAAGAAAGAAAAAAAGTACTACATAAAACCTAATTGGTTCACAAATCACTCATTTAAAGTGGCAAATATCGAGCACTTCTGTTTTCTCTGCCGACAAAGATTTGTTGATCATTTTTTATTTTAAATATAAATTATCAAATTATCCCACCAGAAAGTATATAAAATCTATAGCAGTGAAGTGAATAGGATATTCAAATATGATTTTTTTTTTAAGTATAATATGTAGTTTTTATGTGTTCATAAAGAAGTGAACACAAACCATAAGTGGTTATTTAGTCACAATCAATTTTCTATCATTTGTTTGGCTATAGTTTTACATATTAATAGTAAGAAAGTATAAAATTTATTTGTATTATTTAAAAGTAACAGAGGCCCGTGGTCGGTTATAAGCAATCATGAACAGATGAAACTATTTTTTTATTTATTAAAGTTGATTTTTCAAGCCGTCCTAAATAAATAAATAAATAAAAATGTCCATTATATGTAAATTCAAGGCCGCATTCTAAAATGTAATGGAAGTAAAAAAGGAATATTAATATTCAAAATAATAATAATAATAATAATGCATGTTCTCTCTCTCAAACCATTATATCAGAAATAAAGAAAATTACTTTTATTGTATTGTTAGAAATGTTATATATGCAGCGAAAACGGCCTCTAGTTATATATGTACGTGGTTTTCATGGGGTTAAAATTTGCATGTAGCGTCCTTGCATGGAGGCGTCCACCTGGAGACAGATTTTCCAAGTAGAATGATTCAGTTTTCTCGGAGGGAAATGAAAAGAAGTGTACTATATTAGTATTAGTATTACCCGCTGCGTAAGTTATGTAACGAGGAAGAACAACAAGAGTTGAGGGGGGCGGGGGGGCCGCATTTTGATTCACATGATTATATTGCAATGATGAGTCAATCCACCCGCCAATACGAGTGGGGATACAAACATGACCTGGTGGACTTTTTCTTTTCACTTTTATTTTAACTGCAGACATATTGCAAGTCCATTTAATTTTTATCGTCGAATTTGACATGAATATTGCATTGATGGTCGGCAATCATATATATATAAGTATACATAAATGTATGTGTGTATGTATGTATGTATACGTCCGCGTCATGTAGATCACTCTTCCACCTACAAAAATTAAAACATTTACCAACCATTTGCTTGTGTATCACCGAAACAAAAATCATTCATCGATGTCCATCAAATTTATTAGCAATTTCTGGCCGAACATATGTATTCCCAAGAATGTAATCGAGTATATACTAAACGACCCTTGAGATACAAAATTCACATCAAACTATATCCAGAAGTTAACAATACATAGATGAGTTATTTAATCTAACGAAAAGTCTTGTTGAGAGCAGCTGTGATGCATGACAACCAACCGGAATTGAGGCTGTTATGTCAAATATAGACCTATCCAGAAACTAAAACTAATTAATAAAACTTGAATATTTTATCACTATCATCTTAAGCAATATAAAATTTTAGAACATTCAATCATTTTTTTTTTCAAATCAAAATTTATTAGAAACACCCTCTCAATTAATAATCCACATTTTCTACTAATTTTTTTTCTCAATAAGACGACTAGATCTAGAGCAAAAGAAGTCTTTCTCCCTAATTTTATTTCTAGCACTAATGTGCTAACTACAATACATGGAACCCTTTATATGACAAAAAAAAACCCCTAGAACCAACTAAAGCAGAAGAAATTGAACAAGGAAAAAAATTAAGCTAAAAGATACACCATAAGAAAATAAGGGCTCAGCACGAGCTTGTTCGTCACCACATCGCCATATTAGGCTACATGCCACTCCCTGTTGGGTTTAGCTCTATCACTTCCATTTTAAATTCTTTTTTCTTTTTGTATTCTTCTTTAACAATATCTGTCCTTTGACACTATCCATGTATGCCTTTAAACATAATTCTTCTCTTCAATATTCTTCATTTTAGGTCCTTTTTAACATAAGCTTGAATCCCAACAAAACACACCTTCAAGCCTTATGTGATTGCAACTATTATCAAACAACATGATCATGGCATCTCCTTCACCAGATGATGACTCCCTTCAAAATAAAGCCCCTATAATGCTACTCCCATCAAGCTTGAAGAAAGTCCAATATCCAAATTTTGAAAACCTATATAATTTTATAAATTATTAGTTTTGATATACACAAATTGGTTTTATGTTTATCGAGATTGATTTATTTTATTTAAATTAAGATTATCAAATCTTTGGAAAATATATTTTAGATTTAAAGTATGATTTTGGTATTATTTCACTAATTTTCTAAGTGAAACAACTCTTTTCGTACGAGTTTTAACTTTATCAACAGAAGCGTGTGAATTATGTATTCACCATTAATTTTAACCTTCACTACATTATCATTTTATAAATTTATTGATGATTTTGACTTCATAATGAACATGTAATTAATGGTTAATCATTCTGAATTTATTTTATAAATTTTTTTATGCCTATGAGTTTATTGACTCATATGATTACAAATTTCATTTAAAATTATATTTTCATTATTGGTTGTTCAACTTAATATTTTCCGTTGATTATTCTTATTTTTAATTTCATTTTATGAGTACATTTCATTTTGTAAATCTTACTCATGTTTTCAACTAGATCTAAATTTAGATTTGTTCCATTTACGAACTCACATTGGGATTTAATATCGAAATTTATTTTCTGGTCATGGCTTCGTCATATAGTTATGACTTTGTTTCGAAGACATATGTTGTTAATGAATATAGGTCATTTTAAGCTATAAAATTACCTTATAATAGTAACATAATTTTAAAGATTTTATTTTTACAAGAATTTATTCTTTTCAAAATAATAATAATATTTTATTATAAAGTTTTGTTACCGTCTCATAGTTACAATAAATTAAAGTTTTTAAAATAAAAATACTTATAAGAATTTTTAAATTTTAATTTGATAATTTGAGACTTGAAAATGATGTTATAATGTTGATTAAGATTTAAAAACTACGAGGTGTTATATTTCAAACTAAGTTTCCCAAAAAAAATTAATTGTTTTATATATAAGTTTTACGACAACTTTTCACTTTTCATTGAGCTAGTGGAACCATAAAAAAAACAATGATGTGTGTTATCCCATGCAATCATTTAAGGAGAACAATGTGGCAATTAGGAATTTAAATTTGGAAGTATCATGGTTTACTTTCATATTCTTCATTTTAAGGTGTTACAATATGAGTTAAATCTCAATATTTTTATAAAAAATATTTTATTTAAATCTCCACTTTTGCCTATAAAAAACCTATAAAATTATTTCAAAGCTTATTCTTAGTGTTTTCAAACCATGTATGTAGTTTTAGTTCAGCAAGGCTATTTAAGTCATTTTTAACCATCAAAACCTTTGACACCTTTCTACATAAGTATATTTCACTTTTTCAAAAATTAAATTATGTTTTGTTAAAGGATTTAAGGTGACATTGAGAAATTTCAAAAATAAGATTTTCTATTTATATGTAGACACACTTTTCTATTAGATTACTATTTATATCTATAATATTTCATGCTAAAATTTTAAATTCTTATAAAATATGTTTCTAAATTTATTTTTTGGTCCTAAATTATATAATAGAAAGTTTTTGTTTCTCTTTAGACATGTTTACTATTTATTTTAATTTAATATCTTAAAATTAGATTTTAAGCTTTTAAGCCTAAAAATATATTATATGCTTTTAGAGAAATTGTGATATAATGCTAATGTGGAAATTTTTATTAATTTTTAAATATTTTTATATTTATTTTAAAATTTCTTCAAAATCCCAATTTTTACAATGCTTAATACTTTAAAAGTAGCTTTATTAATAAAAATTTAGGAAAATTTCTAAGCGTAATATATTATTTGAACATTTCCATAACAATTTATTAATTTTGAAGCATATTTATTATTATTTTCTTTGAAGTACCTATTTTATTGATTTCTACATATATAAATTTATAGAAAAATTACTTTTAACCAATTATTGACTTGAATGATCATAATTTTGGGCTTCTCACCTCAATGTCAAAATTTGACTTTTGTTCTACTCAATCAACCAAAATCCTACTTTAAAGTAATATACCTAACTTTTATGACATTTTTTTCTTACCTATACACAATTTATTCAAATATAAATTAAGCAAGAGTCTCCTTACCCTATTTCCTTAGTGATTTTCATCTCACCTAATGCATTGATTCAAAAATCCAACTTGATCACCTGGTTTAACTTGTATCAAGAGGTCCATTAGTATGAAACAATTTGGTTTTTAAAATCTTCATATCGACCTTAGAAAAAAAAAGAAAAAAATGTTATACTGAAAAATTGGGTGGGACCGAGTGCACTTGTTTTACTTGGTACACCTTAAATGTCATCGTTTTAGTTATGAGGGAAAATTAATTCAAGGTTAGGGAACCAATTCAACCAGGATTGGACCGCTTGAATTGGGAACGGATCGAGTTATATTGAGGTTATGTAGGATGAATTTTTGAATGAATTATAAAACCGTGTACTAAGAGATTCACTAGATCAAAGTTATTTAAAAAAGCACCCTAAAGGTGTTGGGGTTAATTTCTTGTCAACTTCTATGCCTTAAAATCCTTTAGACTTTATTTGTTCATTTTCTTTTCTGTGATTGCCAGGTTTAACTCTAACTCTTTTTATTCTCCTTGTTTTCTTTACTTTTCACTTCTATTCATCTTTTGTCTAGCTCTTCTATGTTTTCCCTAAGTATAAAAGAGATATGATTAGGGAAAAAGTTGAAGCAAACCCTCTTTTTAGAACAATTAGTTTAACCATTTTTTGTAAGAGTTTGAAACACCAAAAAAATAGTCATATAGACTATGAGAATAATCACAATAAATAAGTAAAATCATCATGGCCAAAGCATTTCCGCACATGGATTTTGGGTTGCTATAGGAAAAGTATTTTAGTGGCTATAGTTGGTGGAATTTCTCTTGAGTTATTTTGTGGCCCACATCTCAATAGCCACAACACATGTCATAATAACCATGAGTAATATTGTGCCATATATCTAAATAACCAGAAATAGTCACGACCTCAATATTTATGAGTAATCTCATGGTTACAATCTCAATTAGCCATAGTTATTCTTGTGATTTACATCTTGATTAGACACAAACATTCATATGGTCATCATCTTGACGAGGCACAACCATTCTCATGTTTACCATCTTGAGTGGCAACAATCATTTTCATGGCCCTTATTTTGATTAGCTACAAACCTTTTTATGGCTTGCATCATGATGATTATTATGGTGGTGGTCATAATAATAATAATAATAATAATAATAATAATAATAATAATAATAATAATAATAATAATAATTATTATTATTATTATTATTATTATTATTATTATTATTATTATTATTGTATCCCATCCCAATATTAAATTATAGGTAATTACTTTAGAGTCCTTTCGAGATTGACATATGGTCTTACAAATTAATATAAGTCCATTATAAATTGATTTATCCTTACTCACACACTCAATTTTTTAGAACTTATTGGGAAGTCACCCATCTTTAAAATACTTTAATCTAAGCATGCTTAATTGTCAAATCATATTAATAAAACATAATTTATTATGAATAATGTACCTTCCTAGTAACGAGTTATATTACCTGTATAATTATCATTTATGTGATGTGTGGGCTATATTAATTATATAATGGTTACACACAAACATATTACATATGATTATGTGATCACACATATGATTCATAGTTTAAATATATTTTTTTATAACTATCCGATTTCTCTTAATAAAGAATATATTGATTAGAAAGTACAATTTTGTTATTTGTTGCATAGGCCTTGCAATACAAATGACAAATTCATGATCATATAAAAAAAGTATATACATAATATTTTTAATGAAGCTAATTTGGTGTTTACTTAGGCATATTGATATATTAAGTATCATGTTATATATTGTTTGAAGTTTTATGTGTGCATGTGTTTGATTTTACATATTTTATTTATAAATCAATATTTTTCATATGAATTTAATTTAGGAGTTAAATAAATACTTACTAAGTACTTTTTTTCTTCTTAATAATAATAAATTTAAGTATAAAAATGTACCAGTGTATTATACAACTTAAAAAACTAGCCCAGTTAATTCATAACATAGTCATAAAAAATTATTTGTATTGAGTTATAGCTAAATAAATATAGACTTTGGCTATGGAAATGCCTTTCCATCACCATGTTGTGGTGATTTAGTGATAAAAACATGTTTTCTTAGCAAATTTAAGGTGAGTTAACAACAAAAATAAATTTTCTATGGTAAATTTGTTGCAAGTTAGCTAAGAAATATATATATTTTTTTATGCGGCAAATCCATTGCAATTTGGCCATAAATGTTTTTTTATGAATTATGAAAATACTTTTCTATGGTAGTTTTTGAGTTGTAAACTTTTTTAGATTTCCAAATAATATGATTTTTAACATAAGATCTTTTATGATCTAATAGTTATGGTTTCATGCCTTTATTTAGCCTTGATGATTTGGTTAAGTGGATGATCCTTAATTCATTATTGGTTGCTTCATAGTCATGGTTAAGTATGGGCTTATGTGTTTTACATGTTAAGTTTTATCACATGATAAAAATACTAATCAACTTAATGATAAATGAACTTAATGGGAGGTCAAGATTCTTTGATTCTTGTTTAGCTACTGGGAGTTAGTAAGCTATAATTGCTTATGTTACACCTTATTGATTTAGCTACAAACGGATCCAAGTAGTCCTAATACGTTTTTCTACTCTATTAAACTTATGAGCTATATAGGGTGTGCATACTTAAGAAAACTAGTCATCTATAATGGTTAGCTTTAATTGGAATTTATGCCCCCAATAGTTAGCTCTAGCTAGACTTTATGTCATTTGTTGATTTATTGGATGACTTATTAAGAGACCATAAGGGGTATACCCATTACTCAAAATTTATTGAAATGGTTGCATGCCATCACTTCTATAGGAATACCACAATCGATTTTAATTCTAAGTATGGCTTATTAACTTAACCTTACTTGCCCTAGATTGCATTTCCATTATCGTATGTGACTGGATTGATATTAGTTTTATTGCATTTTCATCATACAACGTGTATCTTATAATATCATATATCTTATTTACATGTTTCATAACCACATGTTATTGCTTTTTCACATGTTTTTATGAACAATGTTTAATGTGTTAAGATGATCTAGAATTTCTTAGTATACCCTGAAGTGATGTCATGTTAGAGTCAAGTCCATGTACTTATCTCGACTTTGTTTGGGTGAGTTACTAGTTTGTTTTAGATATTGGTTTGAGATATTAGATTATTAAATGTATAACTTTTTCTCATAATGAAATCTTTTCTAATCTTGTTTGTTATTAAAAATTTTGGTTATGTTTCTTACTATTTTGATTATGAATTTTTATGGTGAGTGGTTAAGTTTGCATCCACTACCTTTTTTTGATATATCATATTATATCTTTATAGACTTCTCTTTTGTTCATTAATGTTGTTTAAGTTTCATTTTATCCTTACATCTTATGTACGGGAAAAAATGGTGGCTGAACTTGTATTGGCTATGGCGGTGCCATTTCCAATATTTTGTAATTAAAGTATTTTAAACAAAATTTTCTAGTAGTGAAATTTGAGGGATTTACACTTGTACTAAGAAAGATCACATTCCCTATTTCGTGACATTCATCCAACTAGACTTTAAGTAAATTATACCATGAACAATTTTTTAGAGTGTAACTTGTCTCCACTTGCTTTTTAATCTTTTCATCTCAGGTCTTGATCTTTATAACTATAGTTTTAACTATGACCTCATCTACGTTTCCGTAAGACACTGAACTATCATCATATGGTTCCAAATACTTGAACTAATCCTTCTGGAAACATATATATTAAGAACGTTGTGAATCTAATATCCAATTTTTATGAATTTGTTCCTTACATTAAGAGAGCATCACCAAAAAATATCTACATCTATTGTATCCCAACTGTAACTATTCTCTTTCAGGTTTATCTTGTAATATATAGACTTCTTCTTGATATGCTTACAAAATCCCTTTTTTATATATTAAAAAAATTATTTTAAATAGCTTTTTAGAAATCCAAAAATGATAATGCGCAGTGATACCATCACATCCAATATAGAAAATGTGCTACCTATATCCAACCTATGTAGGGTATAAGGCTAAATAGTAACTCGTATCTAGAGATTAGATGTGAAAAATACTTCATTTTGAGAAGATATAAAATTATGAAACAAGAGAGAACAAACAAAGACAAGAGGGAAAAAGAACTTCCTTAAAAGTCTAGATGAGAGATATAGATAACCATACACTAATACCAAGAAAATTCGATCTCTTTCACCAAGGAAACAAGATTAAGGCTCCACCTTTTACTAAGCCTTAATTTCTTGCACTTAAATTAATAGCTTAGGAGTTAAGCTAAAGAAATATTAGGAGAAAAATAGGCCAAAACAAGGATGATAAAGGAAGGGAAGAAGTTTGGTAGCTTAGAATAGTAAGAACCACACAGAAACAATAAGAATAAGAGAAAGGAAAGATGAAAGATGGAGTGGTGAAAATGGAATATTTAAAATTTGATGAAGTGTGGAATTAAGGCTAAAAAGACTTCCCCCTACAAGGAGTCTTAACTAAGAAGGGAGGAAGGGAAGGGATGTTATATCTTGGGTTGGTTTCAAGGCATAGAGGAGATAAAGTGTTAAAGAAAAAAGTATGGTGATGTATGAGAGTAGTTGGGGTGTAAGATGATGGGATTATGGTAATAAATGTGGTTGAATGAATAAGGACAAGAACAATGAGAAATAGGCATGTATGGGGATGTAGACTTCATGGTCAATAATGCCAATAAATTAAAAAAAAACATTTAAAATTGTTTAGGTAAGGAAGAGAGTCTAACATTTTGGTAAAAATTGGGAAAATAATGAAATAATTCCCTAAAATTATGAAGAATTATATATAGTTTCTAATTTTTATTTAATTAATGTTATTTAACATATATATATCATTATGTGGTGGTTTTGATATTGTTGTGTATATGTATGTGATGAAAATGAATGTCATATATAAATGTGATAATATATATATGTTAGTATATAATTAATGTTATTATGGTAATTGTGTGTGGAATAATATATGTATGTTAATAAATTATGCCTATACACACCTACACGTGATTTTCATGGCCAAAAAAAAATGGACCAATCAACAGTTGCCGCCACAATATACTCCAGCCTCATCACCAGTGGCAACCCTAAACGTTGTGGTTGAAGAGGATAATTAGGTTTCAATGGTTAAAGAATTAATTCAATAGGTGAATGACCCCCTACTAATTCGCTAACCCAAAATTATGTGAATAATAGATTTAATGCTCTTTAGGAGGTTAATCCCAGCGATCAGAATATTACTATTGTACCCAAGTCTACATCAAATGGTGTTAAGGATGCACACCAATATAATTCAAACCTTTCACAATTTGTACTGATACCTAATTCCTTAATGTGGAGTGATATTGTTTCATATACTCGCAAAACAAATCAACTCCATGCCCTTAAGGAAAAATGCCCCTTTGCGCATGAGGGTATGGGTGTTACTGAAATTAGTCAAGATGTTTTGATGTTGAAATATACTATCGGAAGAATAAATTTTTTGGTAAGGTGGGTGTCCACAAACCTTCCTTTTCTCGAATGGTGTCATTCATAAAAAAATAAATAAAAATAGAACATTGTTACCCTACCTTGAATTCACCAGCATGAAGAGGGTTATTACCTCTTTATCTTATATTCAAAGGATACATGTAATGCTATTCATGACGCAAGGTGTTGGAATTAACTTAATTGACGATTCCTTCTCAAGACATGGTAACTTGATTTTTCTTTCAACAAAAGAGATATTCAATTTATTCCTCTTTGGATGAAACTACTAGGTTTGTCTCTCCCTCTTTTGTAAAGTGACAACATAATTCAAATTTATTGTGCCATTAAATGACATATCAGGATAGATTATATCCCTACATCAAAAGAGCGAGTGCCATTTGTAAGGGTGATATTGGAAGTAGACACACACAAGTCCTTAACTGATTTTTTCATGTCAAGAAACCAAATGGCACTATCATCAAATAATTCATAAAGTTCAAGTGGAAACCTACTGTTTATTCCCTTCATAATCATTTAGGACATGAAGTTAATAAATGTCCAAAATATGCTAGTAAATACAGCCAATGAATGAATAAATGGGTTGTTATAAGAGATGGAAGAAAATAAAACTTAGAAAAGAACCTAAATTACCCTCTATACAACCCAAACTTACCGAGTTATAATGTCTAAACAAATTTTTGTTCCCACATTTGTTGTGACCCCTCAATTTGATGCTAGTACTCAATAGTTGACACAAAAATCTCAAGTCTTCAATAAGTTGTCTGTATCTTCATAAATACAAGATCTCAAGATCATATGACATATTCTAAGCATAGAAGTCATGTTTCTATGCTAGTAATTGATCATACATAGCTAACATGGGAAGAAGATATGGGATACAACCTGATAATAGATTATCATGGAGCCAACATCATGAATTCATTTCCTAAATTCCACATCCAATTATGAAAGTGGGATGATGGAACCTTATGGGACTTAATGATCCCCTCAAACAACAAGCTATTAGAAAATGATGTAGAATGAATTATCAAATCCCAATAGGATTGATAGAGACTAGGGTTAAAGCAGATAATGTGGAAAATTTTTGTAAAGGTATTATGTCATAGTGGCAGCGGCTTTGTAACTATGATTGTCATTATAATGGACACATTTGGATAGGGTAAATACTCATGGCTAGAACATTACTACCCTAATAACACATATCTAAGGTATTTTCTGAAAGGCATTCTCCACTCATGGGATTACTTAATTTTATATTACCTTCATTTATGCACACTATGATGGCGAGTTAAGAAATGAATCATGTTCTTGGCTACAAGATAATTTCCCCACAACTAACCCTTGGTTAGTCTTCAGGGAATTTAATGTAGTTCATAGCATATTTAAAAAAAATAGGGGGACTTGCATACCTAGGGTGTTGAAGATTTAAACTCATTCATTAATTCCACTCATTTAATTAACATATGTTTCACAAGATCTTTTTATGCTCAAATAAGCATATGGATTGCACTAGATCATGGTATAAATTGAATCTTGTACTATGTAATCCTAGATGGATATAAGGTCCTCATGCTCACTTTTATGCTTTTCTCTTTTCTAATCATTCCCCTGCTACTATCACCATTCAACGATTAATTCCTCAAGCAAAAATTCCATTTTCCTTCTATAATGCATAAACTCAAGATGCTACCTTCTTTCCCTTGAAAATATCTCATTAGAAAATTGTTTACTATGATAACAAACTCCAAGCAATCAACAAAACACAAAAATAAATAAAGAATCATTTGAAACAACTAAACAAATTTAGGTTTGCTGGTCTATGTGACTACTATGCACAAGTTATTATGTACTTACATCTTACATATAACGACCTCCACACACAAGAGAAAAATTTGATCCACAACATAAAAACATCATGATAAATATGAAGAGATGATTTTTCAACAAAAAAAAAAGACTACAACAACTTATACTTGGTGACCATAACCCCAAAATTTTCCATGCTATGATCAAGGGGAGGAAAATGAAGAAACAAATTCACTTAATATGTGATGACCTGGAATAACACCACACTAAGTAAGAGAGGATCTTCAATGTATTACATGCTTTCTATTCTCAATGGTTGGGTACTAAGACACATAATCTATTGACCCTAGAGTGATTTAATTAGGTGTAACACTCTCCACAACACATCACCACCACCTATTAACCCCTATCACTCTCACTGAAGTTAATGATGATGTATTTTCCTTAGCCAATGACAAGTCCCCAATACCTGATAGGCACAATGCATACCTTTTCAAGTTCTATTGGGATATGATTGGTGTGGATATCTTTGTTTCCATATCATAGTTCTTTGTCAGCAGACATATGCCAAGAACCCAAGGTTCCAAATTCTACTAAACTTGAAGATTACAAATCTATAGCATGTTGCACCAACCTTTAGAATATCATTGATAAATTCTCACTCACCTATTACAACATTTACTCACTTCATTGGTCGGTGAATAACAATCAACCATTGTGAAGGTAGAGCTATTAGTGATGATAATTTACTTGTTATTGAGTTGATCATAAGGTATAACTAGATGCATCTTTCACTTAAGATCATGATAACAAATTATATGAATAAGGCTTATGATTATGCCAATTAGGATTGTTTGCAACAAATGCTATTAGCACTTCACTTCCCTCCACACTTTATGAAGGTTATGATGGCATGTGTTTCAACTGTAAGTTATTTAATCAAGTTTAATAGGACATTACACCCTCCTTTTCCTATGAAAAAAATTTCGTAGGTAAGAAGATCCTATTTCACCACACCTCTTTGTGTTGGTTATGGAGTATTCAAAAAGTCCTCTCTTAAAAATTTGAGTGAATCCTTCATTCTCCCCTTATCTAAGATGCAAAAAGCTAAAAATAGAAAACTTGATGCTTGTAGCTAACCTTATCTTCTTTTGAAAAGGAAATAAATATTTAGTGATAATGGTTCTTGAGGTTTTCCATTATTTCTCCAACACATCATGATTAGTTCAAATGCAACAAAAAAACCACATATAATATGATGGTAATTATTTTAAAGCTTTTGAGTATAAATTATATTACAGTTATAGGATCCTAAAGGCAATCTGCCTTTAAATACCTAGGTGTGCCTCTATATGGTAAGTATCTTACTAAATAACAATATCAACCCCTAGCTGAAAACTTTACTTCCAAACTTAGGTCATGGAAAACAAACCTTCTTAGTTATGCAAGTAGAATATAATTAGTCCATTCCATCTTTTCTAGCCTTCATACTTGTCAGGGCTTGGTCTTTCCTATCGAGTGCATATTATTTCTGAGATTAATGTTATTTGTTGAAATTTTCTTTGGTTAGGGACTAATGAAGTCTCTAAGCATACACAAATAGCATGGGATTCGGTTTGTAAATGAAAGATAGAAGGCAGACTTAGTCAAGTTAATCTCTTATGTTGGAATCGACCTATAATGTGAAAGCTCATATCGCACTTGGCCTCAAAGAAGGACCTACTTTGGGTCAAATGGGTACACTCCTACTTCCTCAAGGGTGAAGATATGTGGTATGTTCTCATCAAACCATAATTTTCCTAGATCCTTAAAAAAAATTTGACTTTGAGAGAGGCTTTTCATGTGGCTTTTGAACCTCAAAACTTTCCTCATTTGCTTATCAAAATAAATTCTTAATTTTCTATGTGTATGATATACTTAGACATCCCATCATAAAGATGCCTTGGTGCCCTATGGTATGATTTAACATATCACTAAAAAATACACCCTTTTATTGGCTTGCTATGCTTGAACACTTACAAACCTAGGATCTATTGAGGCCTATGAGTTCATTTGAGTTGTGTGTTAGGTAGTGAGATAATTGAAACTCAATGTTATTTATTCTTCAAATGCACTTTCTCTGAGAGTGTGTGGTTTCCCCTTTTACATAAGCATGAATGTATACAAGATCTCATAGCTTGGTTAGTTGTAGTTTATTGGGCAACAGGTGGAGGTCAAGGTCCTAAGGCTAGAAAACAAGTTATGATGGTTGCCAATACTTACCATTTATGGAGAGATAGAAATAAGAGAGCCTTTGCTAATGAATAAAAGTATGCAAAATATTTGCAAAAATAGATTGTCTTTGATTTACCAGAAGGTATAACTAAGCTTTATCTTTGTAAATCCTTTAATAGACTTGTGGGATGTATAGATAGCCTTGCCCAACATAGTGTTTGTATGATAGATCCCTAGTAATTTTTGTGACTACACATTACATGCTTTATACTTGGAAGTAATATAAATTACATTACTTACAAAAAATAATGTATCTCTCACTCTCACTCTCACTCACTTACTCACTCACTCACTCACAGGAACACACACATATACACGTGTTATTTTGGCTTACTAATATTTAAAAGTATATAAAAACTATATTTAATTTTTTTACTACTTGTAAAATTATGATAATACTATTATTTTATTAGCTTTACCAATGTGAAAGACTGATTAGTAGATACATGATTTACCATGGTTCATAGAGATTCCCATTAGATCTTTGATATAGTGAAAGCACTATGTAAATAATTTTAAACAAAGTTTAGTATTATTTTATTAAATAGCTGATATGTCAGTTGTTTTTTAATCAATATTGGATATTTTTTTTATAGGGAAAAATGGTGAGGCAACCATACAAGGTTAAACTGGAGAAACAAGTGGAGGTAGAAGAGGGAGATTGAGCTAGGGTTCCACAAGCCCACCAGAAATCAATAAGGTTATGATAGTGGAGGATCTCTTAGGTCATTGTCAAGGCCATAGGAAGGGAATCAAACACAAATTAGCTGCCTCTTCTTCTTCTTCTTCAATTGGAAACCATGCTCTATTGTCACATGTCGGTACATCATTGTCATATAATCCTTCTATGCTTGTTCCCATATAAGATGAGGTTATGGATATGATTTATACATAGTAGACTATTATTCAAATATAATAGAAGTAGACAGATGAGTAGAGGCATTTTATGAGATCCATAGAAGGATTTAGATCTATAGATCAACCTTCACCGGATTAGTCACACCATTAGGGAGATGATGAGGGCTTAGATTTAGGTTATGTTGACATTAACCTTAGATGCCTAAATAGTTATGACAATTATCGTTTATTTTGCCTAAATAATTATGACTGTTAAAATTTACATACCATATTATATAAAGTAGCACATAAAAAAAATAGTTATTGGTGACAACATAACGTGGAAAAAATCTAAAAATTTGGCAGTAAATAAAATAATTTATTTTTTCAAAAAATGTTGTTGCAAAAAAACATCTTTTTCCAACTCCATGTTGTTGCAAATAATCAACAATTAAACATTTTGCAAACAAAATCAAAATTCAAATTTTCATTTTAAATTTTTTGAAAATATTATTTTGAAAAAATATACCTTTATAAATGACATGTCATTGAGAATAATAAAAAGAAATCAATTGTTCACAACAATGTTAGGCTCTTTCTTTCCATAAACATGATAAAATGCGTGATAGTGGGGCCTTCCTTGAAAGTGTGATTATTTTGAGGTGTGAAGCATAAGTTGTGTATTTTAGTTATTTTCAAGGAATGGGTGTTGTGTTTTGGTATGTTTCAAGTGTTTCGTGATATATCTTTAGCATAATATTTACGGTTTCATATAGGACATATTTGTTTTCTAGAATATTTGATGTTAAGTATATGTGTAGGAGTATGACAGGATGCTGTGGTAATCCTTGTTTTGATGTAAAGGATGAAAAATTTGTATAAAATGTTGGAGTATGCTTCTATAAAATTTTAGATTTGTTTAAATGTGATTTGAAATGCATGAGTTGTGCTTTAATTGTTATCTTTGGGTATTCTAGTGGAACTAATCCATTTCAATGCCAAAAACCAGTCAACTAGTGTAATGAATCCACTCGTTTTGACTCTACATCTCACTGGTTAACTAGCTTTTATATTTAGTCTCAGCTTTAACCAGTCCATTGGTTAAGGGTTTAACTAGTCCATTAGTTGCACCAAACCACTAGTTTCCCAATACTAGTTGGCTAATTTATCTATTATACATGAGTTATATCCTACTTGGTTCATAAACTAGTCTACTGTTTTGGTTAGGATAATTTTGATGATTTTCTTTCCTTCAACCTTAGACATTACTATTTCTTTTTATCAACTTTTGGATTAATCTTTATAACCCCGAATGTTCTATAGTTACAGCTTAGTCATTGGTTTAATACCACATTCATTTAAGACTTCTTAATACTATAATTATAAATAATTAAATTAAAGTATAGTTTATTAAATCTCTTAAATCCTAGCTACATTTTAAAAATGTTTTGCTTTGAAATTCTTAACCCATCTTATGACTTTGAATCCCGTAAGGCTTTTCAGCTAGCCAATTTTTAAATGTTAAACATAACTTTTGATATAAAAAAACACCATTTTATTTAACATTTACCGTGTTTTAAACTCCAAAACAACAATTCTAGCTAGTGAAAATTTATGGAAATACTTATATTTTTGCACATTTGTGGTAAAAAACTACTTAAAAAGTGTTCCTTAATTATATTCAATTTTTTAAATTTATTTTTTTAATTTCACACATATTTAGCTACCAAATAGAGTATCCTTTGTGGTTTTGTGATTTTTCCTTTGCCATTGTGCTTTGGATATGTTCCCGGTTTCATAACAACAAATTTATAATTTTCGCTCTTAGAGAGAAAAAAAAAAGTGATTTCATGCTATTATTTGCACTAGATTGTTAGGATGTGATTAATGTGTTGTTATGCTACCTTTATTCCACTTTCACTATGTTTAGCACATTTGTGTATGCTTTACATGTAAATATATTATTGTTTTTAGTATGTTATATTTACTCAAGTTGATTATGGTAATGATACGATGCTTTCTTGGTATATTAGTGTACAAATGCTTTATTTCTAGATAGAGAATCTAAATAAATAAAAATTTTAATAATTTTTTTATTTGAATATTTTTATATATAGAATTTGGATAGATTATTTATAATACTTTTTTATTTTTATCCATGAGACTATATACACATTATAAACTCTTTTGATAGAATTTTAACATAAATTATAAAACTTTCAAGAAGTGTCTACATTATATTTTAGGATATTCAAACAAAGTATTTAGATAAGAAAAGTATGTAAATCCTCTTTAAGAGTGAAATTCGTTGTTAGAAATCTTTGATCCAAATGAAACCTTAAAATAATTTTATGCTAGTAAATCAATTTGTAAGTTTTAATCGATTATTCGTGCTCTAAATTTTCTTTTCTTCCACCCCAACTGATTCTATCCTCATCGTGGGAAGCAGATGTGGTCGGAGTGGGTAGATGTTTGCCTCTCACGATTTTCTCCCCTTAAATTTGGTATTTTTTGTCCCCATCAAATTTGACTTTCGTTCTTCATATGTCTCTGAGTGTAAAAATCACTGTCCAACGACAACTGATTTATATATATATGTGTGTGTGTGTGTGTGGTGAGCAACTAAGCATGCATTATTAGCAGTAATTAACAATTATATATAAAATTAGTTCCTGTAGTAGACTAGTAGTAATGTCTTAATCTGAATTCTGCAGTTGTTTACTACTCAAATTGAAGAACGTAGGGGCAATTGTCTGGACCATTGCCAAGTTTTGTCCCCCAATATCAGTATTTGAATTCACGGAATTAGAAATTGTGCTGTCTGAGAATTGGCTGTATCTAAGCGCGTTAGCATAGTAATAGACTGACAGAGGTGCACCATGGGTGATCCGCTTTATAGATTCGAACACATGCCCTCCAACTTAGTACAGAGATGAATGTATCATTAGAGATGCGGCGTTTTCCGGTCAACGATAATTATTTGATCATATATTAAGTTCATAATTAATAATATAGACAACTTCCCTTTTGAACTATTTACATAACAATCTCTCTCCCCCCCCTTCTTAAAAGGTTGTTTTAATATTTAAAAGTTAAAAAAAAGCACTAAACAATATTTAATTTATGGAAAATATATGAAATAATCCTAAATTTTTAGAAAGTTACCGGACGACTTTAAATTTTAAGGTTAACATACCAAAAAACTCTTCGTACAATTTTATTAAATCTCTATTAGCTTTTAGAATTTTTTAAAATACTTATAAAATAACCAATTTACTCTTACTTCTATTTTAAAGAACATCCCCCTCCTTATCTAATCTAAAATATCTAAAATGCTTCAACTTTTAGACTAAAAGGATTAAAGATGTTTTCTTTTCTTGAAAAAAGAAAAAAAATAGAGCACAAACTTTAGTCTTCTTCTTCGTCGACTTATTCTTTCTTCTCAGCTTGACAGACAACGAACACCCCTATAACACTACACAAAGCTCCTTAATTTGTAATACTTCACATTCTCTTCTCTTCTTCCTTGTCCTCCACCTTGATGCATGTGCATGCCCTACAATCCTTCACATGATGGGCTGACTTACTTGATTCTAGAGCCCATTATTTTACACATATTTGAAGAATTGGGCTAAGTAAGCACGAATATATCAAACAAGGTGGTTAATTATTTAGAGTGAGACTTAAGGGTCATTATGCAAAATTTAATGATACCACACGCCTTGCACATGGAGGAGGATGTCCAAGCTTTAAGGATCCACCACAATAGCTTAATTATTTAGATATTAGTTTATTAAATCATTAATTCAACAATTCTACAATTCTACCAAGAACCCATCAAGAATCCATCAAGATTCAATCAAGCACCCTCTAAAATTGAGGGTTGTCATCCTACACTAATTAGGATAAATATTTAAGGATGGTGAGCCACCCTAAAATTAATACCCTTAATTTTCTTAACCCTTCCTAGGCGACAAGTGTTCTAATCCTTTCTTTAACCCTCAAACTTTGTTTAAACAATGTACTCATACCCCTAAAACCTTTATTTTTAATTTTATACCCTTTAAACCCTTGTTTTTCAATTTATATGACCGAGTATTACCTTCAATCAATCAATTGGCATCATTCCAAACCTGCTCACATAAGGCATCAGGCAGTCGACCGTCTTGGGGCAATTATCACCGTTCTTAATTTTCTTAGTTTATTTTGAAGTCAAATCAATTCCTATGCCAAATATTTTTATATATTTATGTTCCTTTATTAATCACACCCTCCCCTAATTTTTCATGAATTTTGAAAATTATTTGATTATATTTTTCATTTCTAGTTATTTATTGGAGAATCTACCTTACCTAAACTATTTTCAATCCTTTTACAATTTCTTGGGCAGGTTGACTTCTAAAATATAACCCATTAAACCCCATGATAATTTCATACATTATCATTTTTCTTACTCAACAAAAATTTATCTATAATAATCTCAATCATTTTCCACCAATTCTCTTACACTCTTTCACCCATGGCAATCACTCTCATCATTCTTCTTGCTTGCAAACAACCACATCCCATCAAAATTCTCTCTCTCTCTCTCTCTCTCTCTCTCTCTATATATATATATATATATATATATATATATATATAACACTAAGGTTAGGAGTTTTGTTACATGTGACTAAACTGAGGAAAACTAGTGTTTGATTATCAAGGGAGGGGCCATAGTTAGGGGGCTCAAGAAAATAATAAGGATCAAGGAAGAAATTAAGAGCTAAACCACCAAAATTTAGGGTTAGAAAAATATTGGGTATTACAATGGTTAATGGGAGTTTGAGGATAACAAAATTAAGTGGCTAGTTGAATAGTAAGTGGGGAGAAAAGTTTTCATTGTGAAGATTTTTTTTAATTATTATTCAAATAAAGGGATCAATTAGGGGGGATGATCGAGATTAAATAAAAAAAGGTGGAGGGGTATAAGATAAAAAATATGGTGTTATAAATCATGGGATAATAGGTGAAAAATTAAGGGGTATTTTAGGTATTTTATATTATAAAAATAAGGGAATGGATGAGAAAATTGGAGGGAATGAGTTGTAGTAGAGCAAAGGGTAAAATGTTCTTTTAATAGGAAAAAATTATATTATTTTTTGAAAGAAATATCTAACAGTAAAAATTAGATTAAGGGTTACCTAGGGCCTAATCCTCGAAACTTAAGGTAGCTCAATGACTTCCTAGAATGTAACAACCTAAAAATTACTACTCAAAATTTTTATTTTGTGGAAGCATAATATTAAAATAATGAGTTTTATTGTTGAATCACACAAATAAAAAGAAAATATACTCCTTATACTCAGTCCATGTCAAGTGTAAGGATAAAATGAATAACTTACAACTAGCGATCGGGTGTGTGAAGCACTTAATCTTGGATTACAAGATTGCAAAAAGATGCAATAAAATGGAAGAGAAACAAGAGAATTACACATGCGCACACACATAGAAGAGTAATAATAAAAGTTTAGTAGAATTGTGTTGATAACTACGACACCACACCCACTACTTAAAATATCTCTGTAGTGCAAAAATCATGTTAAGCATTAATATCAACAATGCCTGTAAAAAACGTAGCATATGCTCATAGGAATTAGCAAATTTTCATAAAAGGAGTATGCTTGTACTTGTGTGTAGAGTAATATGATTAATTCAAACTACATCACATGATGCAATCAACACACATATGATATGGTGATCGCATAAGAATACATATATGATAATAATAGCAACTACCTATCATGTTGAGTAATATGATTATTCTAGATGCATAGTATGATACATATAGATCATGACACACTTCAAGTAGAGTATGTGATAACACACGATACAATAGCATTTGTAACACAATATGGAACTTAGAATGTAATCCATGTTATTATCTTCACTTATTAGTCATGCAACTAATTTCTTATGTAAATAGAGTACCGAGAAAGATTGTAATACCCCATTTCCTATAAAACCTAATTAATAACATAAGTAAAACTTAATATGTTATGAGATTTAATCATAGAAATAATAGGTGGATAGCATGTGTTAAATGTGTTAATCATGTGTGTTTAGGTTGGGGTGGAATATGGATTAGGTTAACTAATTTAAAAATGGAAGATTAAAGTTTTGGTGTTGACTGGTCAAACGAAGCCTATAGGCTGGACGCCAAGGCAGAATAATAGGTTTAGGGGGTGTTGTGTGAGGAGATTTCATGCATTTTTTGTTATGTTTTGAAAATGTTTTTAAACCCTATTAACCTTGTGGACCTTCCCTTGATCTCCCCTCATCATGGATCAAGTTGGTGCTTGTACTCCTCCCTTTACCCAATAATCTTACCTTGTTTAGCCTTACCTTAGCTCTTACCCACTATATTAAACATTATACCATCTACAATCACCTTTTTCATTAAAGTGTTGGTGAATCAAACCTCATGTTACTTATCCCTATCTCTTCCTTGTTGATTTTCAACAAACATCACTCTCATATGCCTCCTTCACCTTGCATTATCATTATTCAACCATGTGGGGATAAAGTTATCTCCTCCATTTTTCTTGAATTTTACTTAAGTGTTAAGATACCCCCTTTTGTTCTTCAAGCTACAATAACCAACTCCCTTCCCCTATTTTGTCCCCATTTTCTTTGTTAGTTCTTTTTATCTTGATCCCTTATCTATCCTTGTGTTATATATATATATATATACATTCAATATAAGAGTATTAGATTTGGGAGAAAGTTGAAGAGTTACATTCTTCATTTCCTTCTTGTGGTGCATCAACCTCTACTTTGGTAAGCTGACATTTTTGTTTTGATATTTGCTTTGTTATTTTTGCAGCTATTTTTGTGTATTGTATTTCTACTTTTAAGATTTTGTATTTTAAGGAGGAGATATATTAACTTGGTAGCTATATTTTTTTGGTGGCTCTTTCTCCTTCTTTTTTCAATTTTTTTAAAGGAGGTAACCCATATGCTCCTACTGAATGTGTAAAAATAACGTGATTTCTTATTTAGGGTTTCCTATATTAAGCTTTAGTGTAATTTGTGTTTTCTTTTAATCCTATGAAAAATATGCATGCACCATGTGTTTTTATTCTTTTCTCTAAGTATGTGATCATGTGAGTTTATGTAAAAGCATGTTAGATTTGTATATTTTCGTATATGTATATAGCATGCAATAATAGGACTGAATGTTGTGGAATATTTATGCATGTGTTGTAAGGGTGATTCAGCCAAGGGAGTTTTTTTTTTTCTATCCAAGCATTCCTTTGTTATTATTTTATCTTACCACGAGTTTCCTCTTATGCTTTACTTAAAGTTTAACGTATGATATGTTGATATTTGAGCATATATAGGTATAATTTTGAATGATTTAAGTTTTGTATATTATAAGGGTATTTTGGTCATTTATGACTTATTATGCCTAAAAACGTGAATAATTGGACTAGGATGACCTTAGTGGATTCTTAGGTTGACATTAGTATTGAATTTGACTTTGTTTTGGATTGTTGACTTCAAGGTTGACTTAAAGGTTAAAAAATAAGGGAAATCATTAAGTATGGATTAGATGTCATATGTATATTATGTTATAATTGTAATCATCGAATAAAATACTAATATTTAAAATACAAGACCTTAAGATTGGTAATAGTTTACTCATTATGGTTAGCTATTCTAAAGGTGAAATAAGAGTCCTTGATTTGGATTAGTTTCATTGGTGTGCCTTAGTACCCCAATAAGGCCCTAATATTACTCTATAGGAGACCTATAGGCCACATAAAGGGTATTGATGCTTAAGATTAGGTGACTTAGGAAGGAGGGTATTATGTTGCCTTAGTTTGCTAGTATGATTGATGTACTTTATACGCCTTCTGGTTGTATGGTTGGGAGGGTACTTTGTTGCTAATATGTGCTAGTATGACATGAGTACTTTATACATCTCTAAGTTTTCTATTATTGTAACACCATAAAGTTTACCAAAATAACTGGGTATTACTGCTGTAATTGACAAAATTTTGGCTTACCTTATCATTCTTAAGCCAAATATGATAAATAGAAAATAAGAGAAGTTTCATAAACATAAATATGAAATGGAGATTAATTCTGAGTACAATATCCAAAAATACATACAAAAGGGATACCATGGATCTAAGAATCCAAAATGGTATCCGAGTAAACTACCATCTAAATAAAATAACTTTATGCCAAAAAGCTCTAGTATATCAAATCACTCTACTCCATACAAAGCATCATAAGCTGAAAATTTGTTCAGCAGGTCCTCATCGACATGCATATAGACACCAAGGTCATCTGCTTGTGGGAATTATAGTACCCATAAAAAGAATGGTCGGTACGCTATGTACTAATCAAGGTGATAATAAAGTTGAGTAAGGAATACATACAATTACATGCATTCAAAGTGGTAAGTAAACACATATACGAGATACATAAAATAATTCAAGGTAATTACTAATTCATGCCTCATTATTTGATGTGACATATTCCATTCTTCTTCTTCTTTTTTACGTTAAATTCAGGGACTCTACTATTTTTAAGTTGGTGGAATGATCGAAATACCTCTCAAGGAAAATACACCTAAGACAATATTATTGTTCAGTGGAATTGAGCCAACATCTTTCAGGTCAAAAAACACCTAAGACACTATTTTTAAACTGGTGGAATGGTTTGGAGCACATCTTAAAGATAACACACCCGAGCCGCTATTATTACCCGATGGAATGAACCTAACACCTTGTCCTGAATCACATACTCTTTCACTTTAAATAATTAATGTCTTATCCATTAGTTATTTAGCTCAAACCATAATATCATTCACATCGAGTTTAGAGCCCCGCTATTCTTAATTCGGTGGAATGAATTGATCCACCTTTCAGAGCAAAACACTCCCGAGCTACTATAATCATCTAGTAGAACAGACCCATAAAACACCTCGGCCTGATTCATGTAATCTTTCGCTTTAAATGATTAATGTCTTATTCATGATTGGTTTGATAGGTAAGAAACACAATTAAAGGAGGTAAATCACACTCGCATAGATAACGTCGTTGATCTCAAGGGTTAAGATCCTTATATTTCCTATAAACCCTAATTCTCATTTTAGGTTTATTTATTACTTTTTTATCCACCAAATTTAGTATCTCTTCCTCCATTATTATTATTATTATTATTATTATTATTATTATTATTATTATTATTATTATTATTACATACCTAAATTTCAATCCTTAACTCTAATGTCTTACACATGCGATAATAACCCTATATCAAAAGTTACTATCCATGAGGCTTACAAAAACCCCAGTTTCTAAGTACATCATAAATTTTTCGATAAGGCTCATACAACTACTAGATTCAATATATATTCCTAAAATACCAATATTAACAACACATAATTTTTTTTTTCTAATTCTAACACTTCACATATGTGATAACAACCTCCCCATTTTAGGGTTAATATTTCCAAATTAAGCTATTTTCTCATTATATTGAACTTAGGCCATTCATGACTACTCTTAACATTTCATATGATCCCTTTAGAATATTTTAATCATATAACAAATTAAAATACAAGATTTCCATATTAAACCCATATTAACCAAAATGCCCTTACAAGTAACCAAAAACCTTTATTTCATGAAAACCTTATCTGTATCGGTATCATAATTTTCAAATCCTCCATTTATCACCATATATCTTAAATACTATTTTCTCACTTATTACAATCTATTAAGACCATATTACAACCACATATCACATTGATACACTTAGATTTTTTCACGTAAAATATTATTGTAATGATATCACATGCTTCTCAACCCACACATTTCTCATCATACAACATCATATTATCATATCATAGCATTAACAACAGAAATTTATCCACATAATAATTAACATGATAATACACATGGTCAAACATAACTTTTAGCACGAAAACCCAAGATTACGGTTGGTATCCTTACATAGTAAGGCTCCGGTCTCTATGCATGTATCCTATCCCGCCTCCTTTGAAACTTCGAGTAAATCACCTAAGATCAAACAAAAAAATACCATTAGAAATTAATGATATAAATAAGAAAATGTTAAGGAAATAAAGAGTGAAGGGATCAAAGAAGAAACCAAAATAATGCTCGAAGGTGATGCTAGTGAAGTTTTAAATAAAAAAGAGGGAAGGAATAGTTGGGTTTTCCGAATGAAGGGAGATAGCTATGACAGTTTGTGAGGCCAGTGCTCAAGGAGGGGTAACAATGGAAAGGGCCGAAAGGGGCGTGGAATGTTTGGTAGGAGTGGTGGAAGGGTCAAAGTGTGGTTCGATGGTTTGTGCCAAAGGAGGAAATAATGTTATGGTATTTTTGCTGACAAAAGGAGGGAAGCAATGGTGGGCTTTGCTGGTGGTAGGGGTGAAGGAAGCCGAAGATGGTCTGTGGTGGAGAAAATTAGGGTTTTGATTGTTTTAGCCGAAGGTGGTGAGGGTGCATTTGGTAGGTTTTGTAGGTGAAAAGGGTGATGAAATGGTGAGTTTGGCTGGTGGTTGTGGTGACATATCGATGAATTATGATGGTTCTTGGGGGTGGTGTTTAATAGAAGCTACCAGGGGGGTGTTAGTGGGCTTTTTTGCAGATAGCGAGGAGGAGGGAAATAGGAGAGTAAAGCTGCATTTCTTGGAAAAAAATTTAGATAGAAAATAAAGGAAGGAAGAGGGAGGTTCAAGGCATTAAATGTGTTGTATATATACACACATGCACGTAGAGGGCACAAAAGGTGAATGAGATAGGTGATGGGAAATATTTTCGACGCAACCCATTAGCTTAGAGCATAGGTGAGGCATGTCTGTAAGGTAGGGTGTATGTGATGTCATGTTAGAGGTCTGTCTGTAGGGGAAAGTTTCATGCAAGAAGAAGATGAGAAGGAAGGGAAGAGGATATATATAGGTGGGGGATAAAAAGGAAAGAAAAAGGGAAAGAAATTAAAATAAGTAGGGGTTTAGAAGTAGATTTAGGTTAAAACAATTTTAGGTTAGGGCATTGTTATAATTTATTAAACAACTTTCTAAGGTTAGGATTAACTTAAAGTATTAAGAATCTAGAATAGAGATTAGGATATGGTAAAATTTTATTTTTTTTGATATTATAATTAGGTTATGATATTAATCACTTGGAATTAGATTTAGCTAAAATTTGTGATATTACATCATTACTCCATTAAAAGAGACTTCGTCCCCAAAGTCAAGAAGTCGAGGTTAGGGCAGAAGAGAAAGAGGATGTAAGGAAAGGTGATCTTGGTGGTTAACTCTAGTGGAGTTGACGCTATATTATCAGGGAATATTCCCTAAAAGAGACAAAAACTCAAAACCTAACACATCTACACTAAAATGCTTAGGATGAAACTCATGCATATCTTTCTTGGTCTCCCTGATCACCTCCTATACTCTATGACAATTCCAAAGAATATTCATGAGTGGAACTGAGCTTGTTTTAGTCTAGTGAACCTTAGTGTCAAGAATCCACAAAGATACCTCATCATAGGATAAGGAATCATCGAGCTTGATCACATGGGACAGATCTACGACATACTTCCTTAACTGTGAGATGTAGAAGAAGTTATGAACTCAGGAGAACTCTAGTGGAAGTGTTAGATGGTATGTAACCTCGCCAACCTTACCACAAATTTCATAAGGAATAATGCATATCACGCTCACCTTACCCTTCCAACCAAATCTCTACCCCCTTTAATGGGTGAAATCCTCAACGGAATTCTATCCTCGGTCTCAAGTCTATCACTACGATGCCTTTGATATATATATATATATATATATATATATATTTCTAGTGATTCTGAGCTTCTCTCATCCTAACCTAGATCAACCGAATCTATTGCATCATCTCTTCAATCATCTTTAGTCCAAGTACGACCACCTCGTTGATGTTACTCTAAAACATGGGTGTCTGGCACTTGCGCCTATATAGTGCCTCAAAGGGTGCCATCCCTATGCTAGTGTGATAGTTGTTGTTATATGATAACTCAATCAAATATATACGTTTATCCTAAATACCCCAAAAGTCCAAAATGTAAGCCCAAAACATATCCTCGAGTGTTTGAAGCATCCTCTCATTCTGCTTGTCTATAGTTGGGTGGAAGGCAATACTCATCCTCAATCTCGTGCCTATAACCTCCTACAACTTCCCCCAGAAGTGTGAAAGGAATATCAAGTCTCAATTGGAGACTACATTGGTAGGTGTATCATGATTATTCACCATAAAACTTATATAATCATCACTTAACTAATTTATACCCCAAGATGACTTCATTGGCACAAACACAGTTGATTGATTCAACTTGTTAATGATAACTCAGATCGTGTTGTAATAGCTGCAAGTCCTCAATATCCCACTCACAAAATCCATTGAGATGGAGTCTCATTTCCACCTCAAAACATCTAAATGTTAGACTAACCTTGTAGGTCTCCGGCTCTCAATCTTGACCTTTTGACAAGTCAAACACCTTGAAACAAAATTTTCTACCTCTCTCTTCATGTGAGGCTACCAGTAGATCATCTTGAGGTCCTTACACAACTTATCCCCTCCTGGGTGGACAAAATATAGAGTATAGTGACCTTCTTCTAATATCTGATGCTCCAGATTAGCGCAACTCTGAGGTGCATGATAATGACCTCTGCTGCAAGTGCTACCATCCTTATGAATCTAGAAGCACTCAACTAATAATCCTAAATCTTTTAGTGAATCCTCTCGAGTTTAACATTTACAGGCCATCCTGCTTGGATCTCATAAAAAATCATTGGTGTAATTGTCAAATCACACATCTAGACCTCTAGATCACCATATTGGATCAACTCTATCCCCATCTCATGAAGCTCATCAAGCAACTGACTACTTAAGGCATCTACAATGAATATGATATCTTCCTACTTAAGGCATCTACAACGATGTTGGCCTTATCCTCATAGCAAGTCAACTCGATATCATAGTCTTTCACCAACTCTAACCATCTCCTCTACCTCATATTAAATTTCTTCTAAGTAAATATATACTTAAGGCTCTTATGGTCAGTGAAGAATATGCACCGAGTCTTATACAAGTAATGCCTCAAAATCTTCAATGCAAAGATAATTGCTTCCAACTCCAAGTCAAGTATTAGGTAGTTCTACTCATGCTACTTCAACTAACAAGAAGTGTAAGCCACTACCTTACCATGATACATCAACACACAACCCATTTCATGCTTCAACGTGCTGTTGTAAACCTCAAAGACATTTGATCTTGATGGGAGATTCATAACCAGTGGTGTAATTAAGCGCTACTTCAACTCTTAAAATGATCGTTCACATGTGTCATCCCATTGAAATGTGGTCGTCTTCTTTAGGAGGTTCATTAAAATATGAGCTATCTTTAAAAAGTCCTTAACAAAGCATCTATAGTACCCAACCAAAACAAAAAACTATGAACATCGGGGAAGTTAGTGGGTGCATTCCACTTAGTCATTGTCAAAATTGTTATTAGATCCACAACGACTCCTCCTTTTGACATCACGCCACCCAAACATGGAACCTCTCAAAGCCAAAACTATTACTTAGAGAGTTGGCATATGACTTATTCTCTCTAAGGAGTGACACAATCATATGTAAGTATCGCTCATACACCTCTCTACACCAAAAGTATACCAAAATTTTATCTATGAAAACCACCATAAACTGATCGAGGAACGGTTAAAAAATCCTTGTCATCAAGTCCATAAAAATGGCAGGTGCATTGGTGAACTCAAAAGACATCATCATAAACTTATAGTGCCTATATCATATCCTAAAGGTCATCTTGATGATGTATGCCTTGGTGATGCACAACTGATGGTATCCCAACCTCAATTCGATCTTCAAGAAGATCAAAGAACGACGAAGGTGATCAAACAAGTCATTGATCCTTGGAAGTGGATAGTGGTTCTTCACCATCAAATGATTTAGGTCTAGTATAATGCTTATTCACTATCAACTGATTCAGAGCCTAATAATATATACATAGATGAAGACTTCCATTCTTCTTCTTCACGAACAAAATAAGTACTCCCCATGGATACACACTCAGGCCAATGTAATCATGAGCCTATAAATCCTCTAATTGATCTTTTATATCTCACAAATCTACTGGTGTCATTCGGTAAGGTGCCTTCAAAATTTCCTTTACCCTCAATACTAACTCAATAATGATGTATATCTCACATATCAGTGGCATATCAAGAATTTCCTTCGAAAACACGTCAAGGAAGTTCCTAGCAATCAAAATGTCTTTCAATGCAGACACATCTTTGTAACGCTACACAAATACATAGCATAACCTCTGTGTATCAAATACTACAACTATAATACCCCAAAACTTTGCTTAGCCTAATCCCGCATCACTAACTACCTAATTTGACTATAATATCAAGAAATCTTATTTTGGCCTTAACCTAATTTCTTAATCCCAAAACTTTAGCAAAAATCAAAACCCTGACTCAAATAAATCGTAATTTGTAAACTAAAATCAAAACTCGCTAAAATTTCCACTAATCCGAATTAATTATGGCTAATCCAAAATCATCTAAACAAATTCCCAACCCTTCTCTTTTTCCTTTTCTTTATCCTTTTATTTTCTTTCTTTCTTCTCCTCCTTCCATCAACCTTAAGCCACAACAATTGAAATTATTATAACTTGCACCATCACCCATCGCCTTTCTACACCTTCATCTATCATCCATCACCTTTCTCCTTCTTTTATCTCTGAAGACCTGCACACCCCATGCTCACACCCTGTACACTCCATTTTCCCATGTCGATTTACTTCTCACACAACACACCTACACACAACCATCACCACTCTCACCCTATGACTACTACCCTACCCCTCACCATCCTCTACAACTATCAACATTAGCATCATCACCTTGTAGCTGCACCATCACCATCATCATTGTCACACACCTCCCTTGTTCTTTTTCCTTTCTTGCTTGATTCACACCACACACGCACACATGTATATATATATATATATATATATATAATTCATACTCTCCTTCTCCCTCTTTATTTGGACTCCACTCTATCATTTTTATGCCAAACAGGCCATGTTTGAGCTCCCTCTTCCTCCTTCTTTCCTTGTTTTTGACCTGCACACCACCCATTCCACCACCGTGCACCACCTCGGCCACCACCCATTGGTCAGTGGACTGACCACCAAGGTTACTCCAACCTTCCCCAACACCATCGCGGGTCATCGCCGACATCCACAACCTCTTTTCCCTTATTCTTTCTCTCGTTCATCGTATTTTTGCATAACGCATGGCCTTTGTACAACCATGCAACACTAAAAATTTCCTATAGCACATTCATGCAACTTTGCACCGTCTGTCCATGCGTGATCTTTTCTCTTGGCCTAGGTGTGCACTGCCTATAGCACAACTATGTAACTCAGCACTACCTGGTCATGTGTGATCTTTTCTCTCGACTAGGGCTACACTACCTGCAGCACAACCATGCAACTTTCCATTTTGGGCCATGCACTCCTATTTTCACCCCAAAACCTTGTCCAAACACAACAAAATTTTACCATAGATCCACCGCATATTCCCCTACACATTCACACATCTCAAGCTTACATTTGACTACAGTTATTTCTACGTTTACCCTCTTTACCTTGATTTCTCCTTGATTTAACTCTTCAATTCTAACCATGAATTTTGTTATTTTTCATAGGTGGTACTCCAGTAGCTTCAGAGGAGGAAGTCTAGGATTTTCATGCTTAGAGCCCGGTATCCTAGTTGGTAAGGATACTATTCGATGTTTAGGGTTTTGTGTTATTTTCTTGTATGGTTATGTGTATTTTTCATGATATTGTTGATATATGATGTAACATGTGTTGAATATGATATTTTGTGATGATATGAATATTATGTTGAAAAGGATTAATAATGGGTGAGAGGTACCATTATGTTATAGTTTTTGTTGTGATAATGTCATATTATGGAAATATATCTTATGGTATGAAATAAGGGCTTAAAGATATTATGTTATTGAAAGGAAGTAAGAATGGGTAAGAGGTGTCATTATTATTTTATTGTGATAATGTCATATTTGTGGAAATATATCTTATGGTATGAAATAAGGGCTTAAGGATATTATGTTATTAAAATAAAGTAAGAATGAGTAAGAGGTACCATTATTATTTAGTTGTAATAATATCATATTTGTGGAAATATGTCTTATGGTATGAAATATGGGTTAAATGAGTTTTGATAAATGGACTTAAGAATTTTCATGAGGTATGATAATCAATTGTGGACTTAGAAACTAATATGTGTGGAAAGTACAAGATTTTATAAAATAAAGATTTTTATTTGTGCTTAAGAGTAATTTGGTCATCATGGGGTAATAAGGAAATTTTGGTATTTTATGCGTTAAGTGGATTAAAATATGATAATAACAGCATGAGTAATTCTTGGAAGTATTATCGTTATTTGGGGTCCTTAAATGATTTAATAGATAATTTGGAATAACTATCTTATAATGATAATATCATTATTCTATATATAAGATCTAGAGGTTATAAGGATTTCTAAATACGTTGTTAATGTTTGACCTTGTAAGGTTATCTATCAGAATTAGTAATCATGTAAATTTCATGGGAGGTGTTATGACAAATCTGTGAGTAATATATTGAGATGAGATTATTATTGTATGTGTATGGGAATTAGATCGTGCATTTTGGGTATGATAATAATGATGGGATTTGGAGATGATATAATATAAGTTGTGTGGAATAATCAATATGGGAGAATGAATACTAAAGGGTGTGTAATTAGGGTTTGAAAGGACTTAAGGACTTGGACCTATGCTTTATGTATATCTGTTTTAATGTGTTATATGCCTGAGAATTAATATTAAATAAGATACTAATCACTTGAAAGTGAAAGAGCACGTGATTAGGGTCAAGGTGATCTATTTATATATATATATGTATGTATCTATGTATGTATTCCCATTCCACAGAAGAGAATAGTGGCTCGGGAGCATTATACCTCGAGAAGATGTTTTAATCTCCGTTCCATCGGAAAGAATAGTGGCTCGGGAGCCTTTTGCCCCGAGAAGGTGCTTCAGTCCATTCCATTGGATTAAGAATAGGGGGGCCCTACTCATCGTGAAATGAAAATGTATCATTATAGCCTATGGAAAAGATCCTAATGATTTAAAGTGGAAGAATACGTGAGTCAAGACCAAGGTGATATATTTATATATGTATGTATGTATGTATGTATGTATTCCCGTTCCAATAGAGAGAGTAGTGACTTGGGAGTGTATTGCCTTGAGAAGGTGATGTTTTCATATCCGTTCCACCGGATGATAATAATGACTCAGATGTGTTGTCCCTAAGATAAATTTTGAGACTGTTCCACCAGTTTAAGAATAGTGGGGTTCCTGCACTCAACGTATATAAAAGAATGGAAATGGACTATACTTAATATAGGAATTTGGACCATTTTCTATCTTATGAGATGTTTCAATTATTTGGTTATTCACTTATTATTTGATGTGAAATCATGTGCTATTTATATTCCTATTTCGATAGCAGTGTTCCCTTTCTCAGTACGTAGCATACTAACTACCCGTTTTATGGGTGTTACTCATTCCCATGAATAGGAGGCCCTGATTCTTATGTGCATGTCTCAAAATATTAGCTAGATGATTATGCTGCATATGATTCCATATGTGGGGGATAAGTGACTTCATCTATGTTAAGGGTTAGGTGAAGAGTAATTGTTATTTGGTCAATATATTTAACTGGATACCCTTTTTAGACTTTTGATCCATGATATCCATTCTTTTGTATTTTGTATTGTTAACTCGGAGTTATGCTCCAAACTCATTATTGTACTATAAATGTTCTTTTGTTTCTAATTTCCTTGTGTTACTTTAAATGTGTTAGCCTTGTGATTGATATATAAGCCAGAATTATGTCGATCACGGCTATAACCCCCAATATTTTACTTAATTACTTCCGCTACAAAACGAAATTTTTTAGTAGTAAAAATCAGGGTGTTACAACAACATATGGGCAGATATGACCTTTGTCGTAGGATCTAGGATTGCATATCCTATAGGAGACTCTAGAACCTTGAGGTCCTGGCATCATGACTCGCTCCTAAGCAAGTCTATCATCGCTTGGTATCTCCCTAACATATCTAATACATAAGCTGGTAATGAGAGGATGGAAAGCATACCAGTGACCATATCTCGCTATCGATTAACCTTTACCTGGCTAATTCCATTCAAGTGCTCACCTTACTGTCCTCCCTGTTATTCTCTATGATACCCTCCAGATTCCTAAGTTTGCCCTCCTCCTTGAGGAAATGGATGAGGCTTATATGGTCCCCCTTAGCCTCCCTAAGTTATCCATTGGCTAAGGTAGGTTTCGTCTACTATTGCTGGTGGTAGGGTCATTGCTGATAGGTCTGTTGCCTATGTACCAGTGATCCCTACTACCAGAACTAACCCTACCAACGTTGTCACTCAAACGACTGGTGACCCAATTAACCACAAGTTCTACATTGAACAAGACTAGTCCGATAGTCTTGTACTAGATGATCCTAGCCATAGATATGACACATGAAGTGACTCAGTTGTCCCAAAAATTTTCTCTCCCTACTAGTATGCCTTTGATGTCAAAACTGACCACTCTGAGACTAGATCTAACCCCACCTCCAAAACCTAGTGACTTCGGCTTCCTCTTGCCCATAATAGAAGCCTGCTCTTGTACAAGGATAGTAATGACAGACGCTCGCACGTACAAAGTGGTTAGGTCCTAAAAAACCACAGCACCTATCATCCTCTAGATACTTAAGTGGAGCCCCTACTCAAACTCATTACTATCGATTCACTAGCTACTGTACACGATGTAAACATTAGTATCTCTATGAACTCCTTCAACTTGTCCTTATTAAGACTCTCAAGGTAAAACTTGGTGTGGATCGCCGCCCTTAAAGTCCTCCTAGGACATCGACGGTCCTCTCTACGTGCGATGGTCTACCCACCAAGTGTTAGCGGCTCCTCGCAGAAAGAAATCTACAATGCTCACCATCCAAGTAGATGGATAATCAACGGCATCGTATAGCCCTGTCCATATCCCGAATTCATCCCTATAAGATGATTAAGTCCTCGTCACCAGCGTAGATTGGGGGTGATGTCTTGTGACCCTTTAAAGCTAATAATCTCCGATACCCTCCTATGGGTAATGTGGAGGTGATGGCGACGGTGGCTAATACAAAGGCAACGATGGTAGTGGAAGTTTGACGAACTCAAAGAAGGCCTTGAAAGCCACCTCCAAATGACCGACACAACCATTAAGTGCCATGATGAGCTAGTTGCAAGGCAAAAAATGTGTTAGGATACTCATTCCTATATTAATAGCACACTTTGCACATAATCATGTTAAAAAGGTTAGTTAAGCTACCTGTCCTTGATTCCTCACAAGTTAATCCAAATTTTCTAAGAATTGAGTTTTTTTTTAGAAAATGTGAAATGGATGGATAAAATTAGATAAGAGGTCATTTGATAAATTAAATTTTCAAAAAAAAAATTGTGGTAATAAAAACTAAACCTTTAATGCCAACTTGTAACATATCAAAACTTACTACTGAAAATTTTTATTTTTAGTGGAACCATAATACCAAAATGAATGGGTATTACCGCTATAATTGACATGAGTCTAGCTTACCTTACTACTCTTACATCAGTTATAAGGTAAAAAGATTAAGATGTAAATCTTGATAAATGGAAAATGAGATAAGTTTTATAAACATGAATATGAGTTGGAAATTAAATCCAAGTAAAATATCCAAAAATAGAGATAAAAGAGAGACCATAGATATAAATGTCTAAAAAGGTATCTGAGTAAAATACCATTAGGATAACATGACTCTACAACCAAAAGTCAGAGTAAAGCAAATCACTCTACCCCATATAAAGCATCATGGTCTGCAAAATCGTATAGTGGTTCAATATTAATCTACACACAGATACCAAGGTCATCTACTTGTGAAAATGAACATCACCCATAAAAATGATGATTGGTATGCTACGTATTGAGTAAGTTGGTAATATAGATGAGTAAAAGATACAGACAATTACATGCATTTACAACAGAAAATAAACACATAATAGAGATACATAAAATAATACAAGATAATTATTAATTCAAGCTTCATTACTGGATATAAAATATTATATTATTTTATTTATGTTGAGTTCAAGGACTTCGATATTCTTAAATAAGTGGAACAGTTTGAATCATCTCTTAGGGACAATACACCTAATCCATTATTAATGTCTTTTGGAACATACCCAACACCTTTTAGGGTAAAACACACGTGAGACACTATTCTTAAACTGATGTAATGGTCTGAAGCACCTCTCAATGACAACACATCAGAACCACTATTATCATCTGGTGGAACGAACCCAACACCTCAGTCCTGACTCATGTACTCTTCTACTTGAAATCATTAATTCCTTATCAATTAGTTACTTAGATCAAATCATAATATCATTCACATTGAGTTTAGAGCCCCACTATTCTTAATCTGGTGGAACATTTTGATGCACCTCTTAAGGCAAAGCACTCTTGAGCTACTATTATCATCCGATAGAACAAACCCATAAAATACCTCAGTCTGAATCACATAATCTTTCACTTTAAATGATTAATTTTGTATTCATTATTGATTTTATAGATAAAAATCACAATTAAATCAGGTAAAGCACAATCACATAGATAGCGAAGTTGTTCTCAATGTTTAAGATCTTTATATTTCTCAAAAACTCTGATTTCTCATTTTAGGCATAACTTCTTCTCTATTCCTTTTTTATCCTTAGTATCTCTTCATCAATTATTATTATTATTATTATTATTATTATTATTATTATTATTATTATTATTATTATTATTATTATTATTATTATTATTATTATTAACATATCTGAAATTCAAAGTCTAACTCTAATGTCTTACACATGCGATAGTAACCTTATCTCAAAAATGACTATTTACGAGGCTTACAAAACCCTAGTTTCTTAAGCACGATGTAACTTTTCCTACAAGGTATGTTCTTAGGGTAGATAGATGTGTGTGGGGTAAATTTTCATACAAGAATAAGAGGAGAAGAAAGGGGAAAGGGGATTGGCGGGTAGGGGAGAAAAAGGAAAGAAAAAGGGAAAGAAAGAAAAATAAGCGAGGGTTTAGAATTAGATTTAGGTTAAAATAATTTTAGGTTAGGGTATTGGTATAATTTATTTAATAACTTCCCAGGTTTAGCATTAGGTTAAAGAATTAAGAATCCAGAATAAAGATTAAGATAAGGTAAACATTCATTTCTCAAGAATATAATTATGTTACGAAATTAATCACTCAGGAGTGGATTTAGCTAAAATTCAGGGTATTACACCTGTATCCCCTTAAGTAACAGAAATAAAAAGGAAAAATAACTTGTTAATGACCTTTGGTATGATTTTGACTATTGGCTCAGTAGTTGCCTTTGTGTCTTACCTTTGGTATTTAGATAATGGGTTGTGGTTTAGATGGATGGTATCATGTCACTTTATGTACCAATATGATTAGTGTACTTGATACATCTCTGATTTATCTTATCTTATCTTTCGTTTATTTGTAATTAGTTGTTGTGTTTTATTTAGAATGCTTTGGTTATGAGATATCTTGAGCTTTGTTTTAAATATGGTTATGATAGGATTATATAGAGGTTGTAAATTAATTAAGTGTGATGGTATAATGAGTATGTGGTCTTGAATATATTTATGTTTTTGCATGTTAATCATGTTTTGTTATTGCATGAGTTTTTCATTGTGTACATGACATGGTTTACTTGTGACGCCTTCTATGTACTTCATGCGACCTTTGCATGATTAGTGTTGTATAATGGGTTTACTTAGTATTGTTATATTGATGTATTTCATTTTATGGTTTGCTGCCTATTCAATGTTCAATCTTAACCTTGTAGGTTCTGTTGATAGTGATAACAACTTTGAATGGGTCATAGTGTCTATGTACGGCTATCTAGTGTCCCCATTTGGCCTACATTTTTTTTTCTTATTATTTCCATTTAGGTTATCAGGTGTTGTAAACTCTTTACGTATTGTATTTAAGACTCTCTCTTCCACTCTTATTGGTTTCTATGAGTTTTGTCTCAACCCTGGATGAGGTGTTATCATACCCAATCTCCATGTCTGACTTGTTTTGGCCTTGAAATTGGCATAGATTAGGTATTGATCCTACCTCTCTGTATGTTTGTTGTAGTGTAGCACCCAATATTATATTATATATATATATATATATACACTTATGTTAAAATAATTTTTTTAAGTAATAAATAAGTGATTGTTACAAAAATAAAAATAAAAATGTAAAGATCTTTCCAAAGTATGACATGCGTGGGGATTGTTATTTTTTCATTCAAGGGAATAGATTTATGACAAAAAGCTCATTCTAGGGTAACATGCTTGTAGAGACCACAACACTAGACATTTAATCCTTAAATACATATATCCTCTATATTCCAATGGAGTAGACTAGTGTAATAGTATATGTAAAGCTACTTTAGTTATTGTAACAACAAGGATAAAATATATAACACTATTTCAAGGGCATAATGCATTTGGGAACTACTGTTACATTATGGGGAGTGGATAAAGTTTTTCGGTCCTAAATTATATGAGATTTTGCTTTGATATCAATATTTTATTTAATAGATATCATTTGAACACTTAACACCAAGTGTTTACAGAATGCTTAACACTTGTCATCATTCCTATCCATTTGTTACTTACATGAATTTATACCAACAATTGTGTTTTATTCAAGTATTTAAGATTTTAATAATTTTGGTTAAGACAAAGGTCAACATAAAATAACAAACAAAGGATCATAATAACAATGGACCAAAACATAATGTTAAAGGAAATAAATCAAACAAGCTACTTAACTCAAGGGTTCTATCTAGGAAAGCCCTTTAGGTTATCATTAAGTCAAACGTGATTTAAGAATATTATATTAAAGGTGAAAATACTAAACAGATTTTATGAATCCTAATTCTCTACTTAAGCCATTTAATCACACTTTAAACTTATTAATTTACCAAGCTCAATAAAAACCCTTAAACACTCCATATATAACATGATTAAGCAAAAAACATGAGTTAAAATTAAAATTGAGTACATATAGTAATATTCTTACCCTTAAGTTATTCTAAACTCGTTGTATGCCATTTTATCATAAACTCTTAAATTATACTACTAATCATAACAATTCCAATTAGTTCACTCATTATACTTATCTCATTTTGGTAACATAACACTTATTCGAATCCTAAATTTCATGAATTAATGTTTAATGGCAAAAATTTCCTTAATTGCATTAATTAACCCAACACTTAATAAATTCCAATTTAACTCCAATAACTCTCAAATTTACACCAAAGCTTATATACCCTAATATATATAACCACATACTCAAATGAAATTAAAACTAACAAAAATTACATGCATTTCCATCAAAACTTAAGATATTCAACCATACATGCTAGCATATTATAACATGCATATAAACATGCTTAACTATAATTGAAACAGCACAATTTGCATAAAATCATAGGTGGCACACCAAGCTTTTAGACATTTTTTTTTACCTAATTAAGCATGCAATAACTCATGCTTATGCTCATCAAAAATCATACAAAATTTATTCATGCTCCACACCTACTCATCATTTCATGCTTATTTTCAAAATAATATAATCGTGTAGTCATGGTATCAATTTAACACAACAAATAGCATAAAAAAACCCTATACCTATAAATACATCTTAATACCTATAAGGTAATCTTCAAGCAACAAGATAATACTCCTAAAATCACAATTTCTTCTTCGAGGCTCAGTCACCTTCAAACAAAAGAAAAATATGTTTATAAAAGTAATAAAATTTAACAATGAACAAGTAAAAATATAAAAAAAAAGGAAAAGAGGAAAGTTAAAGAGTAAGTGCCAAGGTAGAAGAAGAAGAAGAAGAAGGTGGTGAAGGAAAATCAGCATCGACAACACTAGCTTGCCATCACCAAACCAACCATATGAACAACCCAAAAATGGCACCACCAAGCAAGGAAAAAAAAGGAGAAATAAGGGAGGTTGTGTTATGATGGTTAAAGGCTACAAAAATACCAAGGAGGAAGAGAGTGGAAGGGTAGCACTAAAATGCTAGTGAAATTGTAGTAGGTTTCTACATGCAGTAGAAAAAACACAACTAGCTGCAAATATAAGAACCAAAGAAACATGGCAATATAGCCACAAAAATCTAACTCAGCTAAACTAAGAAGGAGAGGGGTGTTAGGAGGGTTGAATGACAAGGAAAAAATTAGAAAATCTGAAGGGAAGGGAACACAAGGAATGTTGTGTGTTTCAAAAGAGGGGGAGAGAAAATGAGGCTTCACACTTGTGATTTTTTGGTTTGCATTCAAAGTGACATTAAGGGGTTGTGTGAGGGGGTTTGGTTTAGTACAAGGGTGGGGGACGGGGTTATATGTAGTAGGGTTTTGAGGTGAAAAAAGAGTGGGCAAGAGTTGAGATAAAGTGTGCATTATTTAATTGAAATGAGCAACCGAGTGTAAGAGGTTAGGTGACATTTGAGTGAATCAATGGTTATGTTTAGGATTTAATTGAGTAATCTAACTAGGCGACATAATTTGGTTGATAAGGTGAGGAATAGGTCAATTGAGAAATGAAAGGGGTAATGTGGTCGTTCCACATTTTTTGAAATTGAAATGTGTAGAAAGAAAATAATTTGAAATATCAACTAAAATCCAAAAATTATGAAAATTTAAGAAAATGCATGAAATAATTTTAGAAACCAAAATATATCCTCTCTGTAATGTTAATTATTAGTTGTTTCTATAAGCCATTTTATTTTATTTAATAATTAAATTTATTTAATATATCCTATAAACTTTTAAAAAATTATAGTTAAAAATAATTTTATCAGTCTAAAATGTTCACCCAAATATACATATATTAGAATTAGATGTGAATTTTGACAATATTGTGATCCAATTCCCAATTAGAAATATTCACCATTGGATTATTACCTATTTATGTATGTGAAACTTATAAGAACATTTCCAATGCTACCCTCAAATTTACATCCCTAATTATGATATCCAATCATTTTCTCTCTTATCTCTCCTACTTTTATTAGTTTACTTTAAATTTAATTCTATATTATACATCCCATTACCTTAAATTTAGACCACTCAATTACTTTTATCAATTACATCACCAATCATTTATACTTTATAATATATAACTTTTAATTTATAGTAATCTATAAATAGCAATTAATAATCTTATATGATCAAATTTCCTTAAATATAATTTTATAAATAATTCAATTAATAAAAAATATTTTTTTATAATAATATTAAATAAATAAATACCTCATATACGCTCTAACAATAAAAATCAGTCTAAAAAATGTACCGAATGTGCTTTGGTTTCCAAACTTTTATCACTTCAAATTTGAGGTACTTTTTTTTACACGTATAACCCTTTTCTCAAATTTGAAATTGGGAGGCCCTATTGTAGATGTTCTAAATATGAGTAAAAAAGTATCTGATAGGTAAGATACTAGTTGTAACACCCCGATTTTTATTACTGAAAATTTTTATTTTATAGCAAAAGTAAATAACTAAAATATTGGAGGTTACCGTCATAATAGATATAAGTCTGGCTTATGCAACCATCCCTACATCAATCACAAGGTTAAAACATTTAAAGTAACGCAAGGAAATTAGAAACAAAAATATTTATAATACAATAATGAGTTTGGAGCTTAACTCCGAGTTAACAATACAAAATACAAAAAAAGGGATACCATGGATCAAAAGTCCAAAAAGGTATCCGGTTAAATACATCTACCAGATAATATTACGTTTCACCCATCCTCTGATACAGATGAAGTCATTCATCCCCACATAAGGCATCATAGGAAGCATAATCCTCTAATGCATCTTTTAAGACCTACATATAAGAATCTGGATCTCCTACTCGTGGGAATGAGCAGTACCTATAAAGGAGGTCAGTACGCTACGTAATGAGTAAGGAAACAATGCTATCAAAATAGGGATACAAATAGCACATGCTTTCACATCAGATAATAAGTGAATAACCAAATAATTGAAACATCTCATAACATAGAAAATGGTCCAGATTCCTATATTAAGTATAATCCATTTTCATTCTTTTATATAAGTTGAGTGTAGGAACCCCACTATTCTTATACCGGTGGAACGGTCTGAATCACTTTATCAGGGACAACACACCCGAGCCACTATTATCATTCGGTGGAACGGATATAAAAACATTACCTTTTCAAGGCAAAACATTCCCGAGCCACTATTCTCCTGGTGGAACGAGACATATACATAAAAATAACACCTTGGCCTTAACTCACGCACTCTTCCAATTTAAATCATTAGTATCTTTTCCATAATTTATATTGCTACTTTCCCATTTCATGATGAGTAGGGACCCCACTATTCTTAATCCAGTGGAACAAACTAAAGCACCTTCTCGAGAAAAAATGCTCCCGATCCACTATTCTTTCCAGTGGAAAGGAGATAAAAAACATCATCTTTTTGGGACAAAATGCTCCTAAGCCACTATTCTCCCGGGTATATATATCACTTTGGCCCTACTCACATGTTCTTTCACTTTAAGTGATTAGTGTCTTATTCAAGGTTAATTCCCATGTAGCGAACATATTAAAACAAATATACATATAGCATAGATCCAAGTCCTTAAGTCATTTCAAACCTTAATTACACTCCCTTTAGCAATCATTCTCCCATATTGATTATTCATCCATTTTACAGTGATTCACTCTCGAATATCATCATTATTATCATACCCATAATGCACGGTCTAGTTCCCATACACATATATTAATAATCCTATCCCAATGTATTACTCACAGAAATCTCCAAAACCCTATTTCCATAGATTTTTCATAACACCTCCCATGAAATTTATAGGATTACCAATTCTAATAGATAACCTTATAAGGTCAAACATTCATAATGTATTCAGAATTTGAATTTACACATGGAATAATGATATTATCATTATAAGATATTATGCCCCAACTTAACCATTAATTCATTTAAGGGCCCCACAACAACAACAATACTTCCAAGTACTCTTTATGATACCACTATTATATTACCCCATAATAATCAATTTAACTTTAAGCACAAACAATAACCTCTATTTTATAAAATGTTACTCCTTCCACACACATTGTTTTCCAAATCTGCCAAGTATCATCATACCTCTTAAAAATAATTTTGTCCACTTATCAAAGTTCATTTAGCCTATGTTTCATGCCATAAGATATATTTCCACAATTATGACATTATCACAACAAAATCATAATGGTACCTCTTACCCATTCTTACTTTCTTTCAATAAGATAATATCCACACTATCACAATATCATCACAGAATATCATTACAAACATATATTAAAGCATGTATCAACAATATCATGAAACACATATAACCATACAAGCAAATAGCACAAAAAACTCTAAACATCAAATATTATCCTTTCTAACTAGGACACCGGGCTCTAAGCACACAAAATACTAGATTTCCTCCTTCGAAGCTACTGGAATACCACCTATAAAAAACAACAAAATTTATGGTTAGGCTTGAAGAGTTAACCGAAGGAGAAATTAAGGTAAAGAGGGTAAAAATAGATATAACCGTACTCAAATAGAATATTGGGATGTGTGAATGTATATAGAAATGTGTGGTGGAGCTATGGTAAAAATTTGGTGGTGTTTGGACAAGATTTAGAGGTAAAAATAAGGGTGTGCGATAAAAAATGGAAAGCTACACGGCTATATTACAGCCGGTGTAGCCCCTGGTCAAGAGACAGAATTGCACGCAGCCAAGCGGTGTGAAGTAGCATGACCGTGCTCGATCACTGGGCAAACAGGTAACTAGTTGAACAAATTTACACAGGTGTGTGTTTGAGTCATGCAAGGGCGTGTGAGGGTGCACGGGCAGGCAATGCTGGGTTGCACAGGCGTGCGATAGGAAATTTTAGTGTTGCACCGTTGTGTGTAAGTCGTGTGCTTTATAAAAATGTGACGGACAAGAGAAAGAAGAAGGAAAAACAAGCCACGGTCGGCGGCGATGGCCAGTGACGGTGCGGGGGAAGGTTGGGGTAACCTTAGCAATCGGTCCCCCGGTCAATGGGCGATGAGTGGTGGCCAAGGTGGTGCACGGTGGTGGCATGGGTGGCTCGATGGTGCAAAACAAGGCACGACCGCAAGGGAAGAAGAAAAGAAGAAGGGAAGAAGAAGAAGAAAAGAAAGAGAAGCTTGTGTGGTGGTTTTGGACACAAATTGGCAGAGTGAAGGCAAAACAATGAGGAGAAAGGAGAGAGTGTAGTGTGTGTGTGTGTGTGTACACATGTGTGTGTGTGTAGAGTGAATCAGGGAAAGGAAATGCTGGGGGTGTAAAGGGAGGCACGGGGTGGCAGAGAAGAGTAGAGAGGGAAGTCAATGAGAGATGGTGGAGTGTTGGGGTGAAAAATGCATGTGATAGTGATGGTGAGTGTGTGTGTGTGTGTTGTGTAAAGATACGAGGCATAAGAAGAAGTGGCAAGGGGTGCATGTGTGCAGGTATGAAGAGATGGAAGAAGAAAAAGAAGAAAAAGAAAGGTGATGGATGATGGATGAGGGTGTAGAGGTGAGAGTGATGGTTGATGCAAGTTGGAAAAACTAAAGTCAAGCCTTACGACAAGTTGACGGGAGAAAACAAAAGAAAAAGAGAAGAAAAGAAGAAATAAAAAGGAAAAATAGAAAGGGTTGGGGGATTAATTCAGGTGGTTTTAGATTAGTAAAAAGTAATTAGGATTTGTGATAATTTTAGCGGATTTTAATTTTGGTTTACGAATTACGATTTATACGAGTTAAGGTTTCAGATTAGGTTAAAGTTTTTAAATTAAGAAATTGGCTCATGGCTAAAATAAGATTCTTGATATTAGAATCAAATTAGGGCGCCAATAACGCGATATTAGACTAAATAAATTTTTGAGATATTATACTAGTATTAACCATCAGCTTATAACGTTATCAGAGTTCATAATTCTATTACCATGACAATGTTTTGACCTATGAACGAAATAGATAAGTTTTACACTAATAATATATACATACATAAAATTTATTATTAAAATAAAAAAATATTGAATATTTTTTGTATTGAATAATTCAATTAAAAATTAAATATCATAAATATTAAATATTTTTTGATTTAAAATTAAATTAAATATTCTAAATATTGAATAGAATTTATTTAAATTATATTATTTTTTTAAATATTAACATTTTTTTTTCCGGTTGTAAATTACCTTGTGATCATATAATGAAAGGAAAACAGAATTCTAAGAGAACTACATAATCAATAGTCTAAGATTGATGCCAGACGGCAGAGATAAAGAGAGAGATGAATGATCCTACCGCAAAAGTCGAGCAAAAATGTCTATGCCTATTTAAAGACATTCAATAAGGCTGTTAAAAATGCCGTTTAATTAATTGTCCAAATTCCCAAAGTTATTTTTTTTCCCCTATGCATTAATTTAGGAATGTAAATGAAGCTGAGGAAAAGAAGAGAAAAGGAGAGACTTCAATAAATGGATGTCGGAAAGATATCAATAAATTTAAGATTGACAATTTAATTTTGAAAAGAAAGGACAGACAGACGGAAGAACTAGAAATACACTACAGATTACAGTAGTATAAAGTTGGATGATCTATCAGTGAAGTTTGAGAAAATTATTAAAGGTTTGAAGCTTAGAAATATAACTCCAGGGATTAGTTCAAGAGAAACTCCTACACTGACCGTGGTCGTTTACGAACGTCTACCTATTTCAGCTAATATGATCTACTCCCTCAGTGCATAATATATATAGATATAGATATATATTTGAAATATTAAAAAAGATTGTCGCTAAAAAAAAAGTCAAACATAAATTTCTATCTTTATCCTTATCATTTTTATATTTTCAAAATACAATAATTTTCCTCGACCTTCTCTGTACTTGAAAGAAAAGAAAAGAAAAATAGAGGACCAAATGAAAATATATTATTTTATTTAATACTCTTTTTAAAGTATAAAATGATAAGATGCGACAATCTTTTCTGTATGGAAAGAGTAACAATATCATTACCTTTTTTAATACTATAATCTTAAACTATTTTTCAAAGGTATTATAAAAAAATGATAAGATATATTATATAATTTTGTTTTTGCTTGAGCAATTTAATTTCTAAGCGGAACTTACATAAAGGAAAGGAAATGCCTATTATATTGATACCAAAATAGCCTAGAAATAGAGTCAATTAGAAATTGCATGACTGTACATCTACATTAGGCTTAAACAGTTGGTTAGGATTCATTGCATAAGTAGCCGTGTCATTCACGTGATGCCAGTACTTATTGGTCGAAAATGTTTATATATACATATACAGGGACAGTATCAAATCTCTTAAGCCTTTGTTTTTCTTGCATAATTTTAGTTTTGATGCGCACAAGGCTTGATCCTTGCACGAAACCCCTACAAATAGTATGATGGTATCATAGTATGGTACTCTAGTTCGAGATAAATGTAGTTTTTCAATGCAAGGTCTGAATTCGAATCGTTCAACGAGAATAATTGTATACTGATAGAACAAGAGTTTTATTGTTCAACAAGGACTCCTAATAAACTAAATGATGTTAGAGCAGAGAGTGAATGAACGAGAATATATAAAGTTGTAGGAAATGAATACGATGAGGTTGATCCTTATTCCTGAAATCAAACATAATACTCCAGGGAATGATCATGGATGGAGAGATTAAGACACGAGGGTGCAAACCATATATGCATACAATTTTATAAATGATAATCAGAAAGATTTTATAAAATATATGTATAAATAAATATAAATATACAAATAAAAAAGTTTATCGGTCCAATTCGGATATCATTACAATTAATTTTATAATTACTGTATAATTTGTCATCAATCAAGTATTATTTTTAGAGGTGTTAAAAGTATCATACGGATTAGATCATTTTAGATCGTGTTAAAATTATATCGTTACGTAACTTGATCAAGTTCAGGTGTCTTTTAGATTCAGATCTAATTCATGTAATAATAATTTAGGTTGAATTTATATTGGGTGGAATTATTTTAAATTAAAAAATATTGGATCGGATTTGGATCAAATCCATCGAATTTTTCAAATTCATGTTCGATTTGGGTCTACGTACTTTGGGTCAAATTAGGTTTGTTTTGAGTGGATTCAGGCGTGTAAACTCCATGTCGTATTAGAGTTTAGCCAAGTTAATTTAATTTGGAATTTATATTAACATTAATTGTTATCAATTTATTATAATTAATAAATTAAAATTTGTAATTTATTATTGTCGCTGTGAATACTATAGTAATTTTTATCATAATATATGTATTGATATAACAAGTTATCATCATAAAATAGATAACAACAACAACAACAACAATAATAATCATGATTAATATTATAATAATAACTATTATTATAAATACAACTATGAATATTATTATATAATAATAATTTTATTAATGATAATAATTAATTGATTATTATTATTGTTATTCATCTATAGAAATAAAAAATATTATTAGTAGTAGAAATGCAAGTATAAATTTTATTATTTTTATTATAATAATATATATTTTAATTATTATATGTAAAATTAAAATATTTATGTTTATAAAAATTGATATCCATAAATAATAATAATAATAATAATAAAAAACACTCAAATTTAAATTGAAAGATAAGATTAAGATAAGGTCCTCTAGGGTTGATCTCTTAGAGTTGGGGATCAACAATAACCTTTCATTAGATTATAGTGGCATGCAATCACTTAATTTATTTATCTGATCAAGAGCTGGTAAGTCTTAATGTATGTTCTATTAGGATCTTTGTATCTCTTAAAGGGTGTGAACACTTAAGGATTGAATAATTGATGTTGATTTTTATCATTTAGTGTGAAGACCACTAGGATCACTCAAGAGGTGGATCTCCTTTGTTTTGTTTTAGTTATTATTTGATGTCTTCAGACTTATTTACTAGGCAACCCTCATAGTTGGGTTTTGCCCACTCACTAAATAAAATGGGATTGTGTGTCTTAGAGGCTTTATAGCAGAGCTACAATGTACTGATGATAATAATTTTGATAATAATTTTTGATAACAATTTTTGATAAATAATTTATAGCAGAGCTACAATGTACTGATGATACCGCTCAGACTATGACGTCGTATTCATACAATTATATATTAACAAGTATATAGATGATTGGTCAATCGTGTACAGGCTATTAAATCCGCACCTTGACTTATATTCTGGATGTGTAGGATCCAACTTTAAGGATTAGCGCTGTCATCACCTAAGTCTGAATCCTTTCCCCGGCAAGTAGCCCGGCCCATAGGACACAACCTCAGCTCAGAGACAGAGACAGAGAGCACAGCTGCACAGGAGGGAGAGAGAGGATTCAACATGGAAGGAAGATTGGGCGGAGAAGCATACTGCATTTAGCATTTAATGAAAGCGATTCACGTGACAACAACAAATCCAAACAAAATCTAAGGGCAAGATTACATTTGTACAGAGCCAAACCAGAATGGAAGCATAGATTTTATGCCGCTTACAATCCTCTCTCTTTCTACAGTCACCCGGTTCATCTAGAGCCTAGCCACTAGACCCGATGAGATGCATGTCACAACAGTACAGTACTATAGGATGACTTCTCTTCTGCTGACGGCGACAACTGCTAGCTGTTTCGCACTACCTTGTCAAAGTTTTTTTTCAAACTTGAGTTTAGGCCTGAATCGATCGGGTTATACGGCCTCATTTTTTCCTTTATGAGGAAAGTCATCGATCATGTTATTAATGTTACCCAAACATTATTCTTGGGCTTATGAAGTTTCCCATTTCTTTGTTTGTTTTTAGTTTTGGTTTTACACACTAGCTTTTAGTTTTAAGGGCTTAAGCTTGTTGTATTTTTATTTTAGAATTATATGCTAGTATTTAAATTTAGAATAAATTCATCGGAGAGTTCTGATTTTTTTTATTATATAAAATATACAATGTTATTTTGAATTTTTAAAAATTTGTCAAAAAATTCTAAAATATGACTTTTCGCAACTTATAATCCTCCATCATGTTTAGAGAGTGATGATGTCAGATTTAATATTTAACACTCATTTTACCTTTATCCTAAGTTTTCTAGAGGAGAGCTCGACACTTATGGTGCAATTTTTTTATTTATTTTAGCCTTCAAATTATAATTTTTATGTTTTAAATTCTAAAAATCTATTATGTAATAATTGGATAATATGACATGTATGTATGTGTAATTTCATAAAAGTAACATATTATCTTATAAGAAAAATAAGATAACACAACTTAATATATTTAAAATAGATGTATTATAAGTGGATTGAATGACGATAATGGAATGCATTTATAAGATTATTTTATTATAGTTGGATAGCATGTTAGGAGGGAGAATGTCGAAAGATGTTTTTTTACTTCATCTATGATACAAAAGAAATGTAGAAGGAAATAATCGCATAAAGGGTAAATACGACCACAACACTCTCGATCTTTGAGTCAACCACAAGCTCAACACTCAGTCCCAACTGATGTCTCACCTACCTGCACAAAGTTAGAAGGGCCTACTACTCGTAGGAAAGAGCAACACCTATGAAAAAGGTGATCAGTACGCTACGTACTGAGTAAAATAACCATATACTAAGGCCAACACATAAAATCACATAACCATGCATAAGAATAAAAGAACATAAAGACCATCATGATAACATAATATCGAACAATCATTCAAGTAGATACATAAAGACCCAATTATAGTCCAGATTAATTATTTAATTAATCTTTGATCGAAATCGATTCACACCATGCTTTTTATCAAATACATGCAAGTACGGAAGCCCCCACTATTATAGCCAATGGATCGGAGACAAGCAGGGCACAATGCTCATGCCCACTATTATTTGTCGGTGGATCGATCACAAATAGGTTATCATACCCTAACCACTATTTCTTACCGGTGGATTGGTTGACTCCGGCACGCATGGTGTCCCACTGTAAGTACTTAGTGTCTTTTATGTATCTTAGCAAAATTCGGTGTTTGGTTTATTGAGCTTGGAGTTTGCCACTATTATAGCCGATGGATCGAAAGCACATAGGGTAACATACCCTAACCACTATTATAGCCGATGGATCGGAGACACATAGGACTACGCGTCCTAACCACCATTTCTAACCGGTGGATTATTGGGACCTAGTTCAATACTCTTCCACTTTACATAATTAATGTTTTAAGTATCTTATTCAAAATCTTTCACTCTAGACATTCATGAATCACTCCCTTTACACTTATCCTCCAACGGACTCTTTCCACGTCATCAGAATCATGTGCCTCCCAACTTGCCCAGCAACCTTTCCTCTATACTCAAACTCACATTAGAACTCGAACACCAAAATATGTGGGTCAAGGCCCACTACTATACACCTCCAAGTCCACTTATTTCCTCACTCTAGGGTTTTTCCCCAGAAACCCTAGTTTAGGCCTCAGTGGCCCATCTTACTCCACTTCACACAACCCAAATCATTTTAACGCTCCATACATCACAACTCATAAATTCTATATTCATTATCATAATTTATTTACCAAGTACACACATGTTACCACCGAACCCTATTTACCCATATCAAAACCCTAGTTAATCATAACAACCCATAGTTAATCACTCCAAACTCTAACTCAGTCTCCTACGTACCCTTATAATTCTCCATGTACTATTTTCCATCCAAAGTGTTCAAACACCCAAAAAATTCTTACATTACCTTCCCCACATCCCAAATCAACATTCCATATGTAAATTTCACTCCCATGTAGACTTTACACACCTCATGCAATCTTTCAAACTTTTCATGCAAACCTTAAGCTCCCATGTAAAAACCTTAGAATCAACCATGCAAAACCCTAAATTCTTTCATGCAAAACCTAAGATTCCTTCATATAAAACCCTAAATTCAATTCACACAAAACCTAAGGTTTTTCCATACAAAACCCTAAATTCAATCCACACAAAACCCAAGGTTTCTCCATAAAAAACCCTAAATTCAATCCATACAAAGCCAAAGATTCATCCTTACCAAACTCTAAATTCAAACCATATAAAACCAAAGATTCATCCATACAAAACCTTACATTAGATCCTCCCATACAAAACCATAAATTATAACATCATAAATTACATTCTTCCATACAACATCATAAATTAGATTCTCCCATATAACATCATAAATTAGATTCTCCCACATAATACCATAAATTATATTCTCCCATACAAACCATAAACTAGATTATCCTATATAACATCATAAATTCGATTCTCCCATACAAACCATAAATTTCCCATTTTACTCTTCCCCTCATAGATCATTAAAAATACTTAGGTCAACTCACATCCCTTGGTAAACTTCTTTCCCCCACACAAACCATATTAACATCCTCACATACATGTCTTATACGGTCACAACACATATCATCACATATACATAATACACATGCCATATAACAACACAAGAACATGCTTGAACTCCACGTCATACCATATACAATAATAACATATGATGCATAGCATAAAAGGCATTTAATGCACATCAACACACAATAGGCTTTAGTAACACCCTTACCTAAAACAACATTGGTCTTGGAGCACACTCCTACGCCTCCTTAGGACTTTGACTAGTCTCACCTATATGAGGAAAAAACTAGAATTAGATTCCCTCCTAGAAAAAATACTATTAAATACTAACTTATTCTAAAACTAGGCTTTTGATAAAATAATAAAATATTAATATTAATAACCATTAACAAATTACTAAATTTGGCTAAAAAATACAAGAAATAATAGTATTATCATAAAAGTTGATAACATAAGATTGAACACTTTATCCTAATAATAATAATAATAATAATAATAATGATACTAAAATAATAATAGCAAATGTACTAAAAATATATCAATGTTAATATTAATAAGAATAATAATAGTAATAACAATAATAAGGGCATTACTCAAAAAACCAAAGTAAAATAAGGGCTTCGACCCCTTTACCAAAATAATGCTAATAATAATATTAGTAAAATAGATAACAAAATTTAGTAATAATAATAATGATGAAATAGTAAAAATGATAATGATAAAAACCATAATGATATTGCAAAAATGATAACAATCATAATGGTAATAATAGTAATGATAATAATCCAAGGTAAAATGAAATAGGGTTTCAATCCTACATTGAATAATAATAAACTTATTAAATAATAATAATAATAATAACACTAATAAGAATAATAAATGCTAATGATAAAATTAATATTAATATTAATAATAATAAGACTTGATATTTATAATACTACTACTACAATTCAAAATAGGCACAATAGGATTTCAGCCCTCTATAGAATAATAATACCAACAATGAAAATAATAATAATAATAATAATAATAATAATAATAATAATAATCACTTAAAAATAATAATAATAATAATAGCAACACTATTAGTAAAACATTTGTAATAATAATAATGAAATAACAACAACAACAACAACAATAATAATAATAATAATAGTTTTGAAATAGTTAATAATAATACTAACATATTAATATTAATAATAAAGATAATAGCAATAATAAAAATAATAATAATAAAATTGAAATAAAAAAATTATAATAGGGCTTCGGCCCTCAATAGAAATAATAATAATAACATTAATGATAATAATAATAATAATAGAAATAATAATAATAATAATAGTAATATATTTTGAATAAATGAAATAAAATATATTAAGGCTTGAATAAATAGGGTAAAAGGGTTGAGAGGGTCTAGGGTTCAACCTTGGATTGGTGGTGACGGGCAGCACCAACGGTGGTGCACAGCGGCGGCAGCGGTGGTCGGAAAAAGAGAAGAAAAGGGGAAAAGTTGAAGGCTAGGAACAAGTTAGGGGGAATGAGGGTGGAAATAAGGGTGATTATGGTTGCCTAGAAGGAGACGAACAGAATAAGGGTGGTGGCGCAGCCAAAGGTGGGGGCTCATGGTGGCGGCGGCGATGGCTGAATGAAAAAGGAGAGAAAGAGAGGAGGATAGGAAGGGAGAGGAAAAGAATGGTAGGGGAAGGTAGAAGAGGGTATGCAGAACAAAATGGGAGGTAAAAGGAGCGGCGAAAGCGCCAAAAGAGGTGGCTAATGGTGGTTCGAAGGGCGGCGGAGGTTGAAGACAGGGTTGATCGGGAAGGCTAGTTCGCACAGTCGGGGTGTTTGCGCAGGAAGAATCGAGGGATATGGGAGGCATAGTTAGTTATAGGGCGGTGCAAGGAGTACTCGGGTGGCTAGAACGGGCAGCGTTGTTGGCCGGAGGCGACGGAAATGGCGTCTAAAGGGGTAGTGACGACAAGGTGGATTTTCTTGGTAGGAGATCAAAACTCGATACATGGTAGATTATGGGGGTATTTATAGAGTTTAGAGGAGAGGTTAGGGTTACGTGGGTCGGCTAGGGGGTAAGCAAGTAGGGTTAGGGTTCGCCAGTGGTGTCTGGCCGGCAAAAATCTAGGTTAAACGTGGTAGGTTTGGCTAGATGGGAGAGGGAGAAACGTGCGAGGAGAGGGGAGTTATTGGGCGAAAAGGTCAACGAGTCAACAAGAGAGAGTGAGGAGAGGTTGGCCGGATCAATGGCGAGGTTGGCGGTGAAAATTCAGGGCTGGGCAGCGGAGTTGCAGATGTAGGTTGGCGTTAGAGTGGTAGGTGCGAAGGAAGAAGAATAAAGAAAGGTGGGGGGAAACCGGGTGGTCCAGGGAAGAAAGAAAAAAGAAAGAAAAGAAAGGCGGACCAGACTGGTCGGTGAGGATGCGTTTAAATAAATGATGCATTTTGGGGGAGCAAGAAGCAACGTGCAACACAGTATTTTGGGTCATCGAAGGAAGAAGGAAAATAAGAGGGTCTGGGCGGCGGGAAGAAACGACCTATGCCGTAGTAAGGAAAGGGGGAAAAGGACTGGGCCGCGGACTAGCCTTGGTTGGGAGAGGGGAGGAAGAAAAAAAAAGAAGAAAGCAAAAAAAAAAAGAAAAATAAAGGTCAAAAGGAAGAAAGAAAAGAGAAAAAGGAGAAAATAATGGGTTAGGTTAATTAAATTAATTTGAATATTTAGGATATTTAAAAATAATAATATTTAAATCCCTTTTTAGGCTAATTTAGGATTTTAAAAAGATTTTCCATAAATTCCTTTTTAATTAACAAAACACCCTAAAAATCCCATTAATTTGAAACTATTTTCTCCTTCTTATTTTAAATAAAATAATTTATTTAATTAATTTATAAAATAAAATCCTTAATTAGCTAAAATACCCAACTTTCTCCTGATTAAAATACTTATAAATTTCTTCTTGATTTGTCCTAATTAATTAACTTTTTATTTTAATAAAAATAATTTATTTAACTAATTTTCCTAATAAAATATTATTTAACTATACTTTTTAAAATTATAATTTTCGGAGCATTTCAATCCTTTAATAAGATTAGTTGCCAAAAGGATGTTATATCCAATACTTCTTCCTTTAACAAATGATGATTGGGCGTCAATGATCGGAAGTGGAAGAATAGGTTAGATTCTGGTGGTTATGATCTTTAAGATAATTTTATAAAGGGTGTTGCATCATACAATAGGCCTATATTCACTTGGTTTGGTAGCTTTTTTAGGACTTTAGGGATTAAGTTGAGACAGGTGATATTAAGGCTATGAGGGAATTTTCCTGTTATGAAAAACTCATAAACTCCTTTCTAAATATCATCAAGCATAATATCCCAACATCTCTTGAAGAAATATGCGTTGAAACCATCTTCTCCTGGGCCCTTATCATTTTCTATGGACAATACTATGGTTTTCACTTCCTCGTTAGAGATAAGAGCAAGCAATGTGTTTTGATAAGCCTCGTTAAAAATCTAGCCATTGGTAATGATTTTGTCTATTTTATCTCTTTCCAAATGAGTAGGGTTGTGAGTATTTTCACCTAGGAGTTTAATATGGAACTTAGTGAAGTCCCCAAAAATACCATCTTGAGTTGTGTGGACAATTCCCTAATCATCAGTGATTGAGTGGATTTGATTTGCATGCTTTCTTCCTTTATCAACAATGTGAAAGTATCTAGTATTTGCATCCCCATGTTTAATCCAGGTAACCCTAGATTTATGTTGAAATAAAATCTCTTCACATTTAGATAATTGCAAAAGTTTTTAAGGTAGGATAATTTCTTGCTATTGTAGATTGTCATCTAAAGGGCGATGAGTTAAAAGCTGTTGAATCTGGAATAGACATTGTCTTACGTTAGTAACTTTGTCACATATTCCACCAAATTTAATTTTCCTTTAGGGTATCCTTGAGGAGTCTTATCTTATACATAATACAATATAAGGGAGTTCCAAAGACATGGGATGACCAACTTTGCTACACAATTTGATCAAACATAGTATCATCAACCCACATATTATAAAATCTAAAGGGTTTATTACCTATAGAAGAGAGTGGAGCAATGGTCACAATAATAGACGGATGATTTGAAACACAGGACTTGAAAATGTGTTGTATATCCACCAAAATTATCAAACCAACTAGAAATGCCATGGACTCTATTTAATTTTCATAAAATTTTATGAGCACCTAACTGCTTATTACACCAAGTATAGAACTGGCTTCTGAATCTCAAATTTGAGAGCTGAAGTTTTGAGATACATGCATTGAAATCTCTAACATTTTGATAATTAAGATTACTCCCTAAAGTTTCTCTTGACTGTTCAAGACCACATTAAAATCTCCTAAAATAAGCCATGGTGAGGAAAATGATGCAGTTGTTTCTATCATCCAATGCCATGATTATGGGCACAAATAAAGGTTGCATAGAACTAAAAAATACCAGTTGAGTCTTGCACTTTAATAATAATACCTTGATCAATAGAGGATAATCCCTCAATAATATAGGAATTAGGATCCCAGCCAACTCATACTCTACCATTGTAGTGAGAAGGGTAATTATGGATCCAATGCCAGTTTAGCATAAGCTTTTGCAAATGTTCCTAGCATTATCTTGTTTTATTCTAGTTTTAATGGGACCAATAAGATGAATTCTATTTGTCCTACACCACACACACTTCCTTATGTTTTAGGGGATCATTAAGTCCCCTCACATTCCAACATCCTATTGTCATGATAACTGGATTTGGAAGTTGGGTAAGTAATGAAATTCCTTAGAGCCTCTAATTACCATTTTCCATCTATCTTGAATGGGAATTCATCTACATTCAGAAGGGATAATTCAAAGAGTTATTGATTATCAAATGAGTCCATGTCTTAGTTACTTATGTTAGTAATAGGTCTGAACGAGCTAGTTGGTTTTGGTTGAGAATTTTGAGTCAAAAGGGTAGTCAAGTTTGAGGTTGAAACATCATGTGTACATGTGGTTTGTGTTCTTCGTGTTTCAACTGCATTTTCTACTACCGGGGGGCTTGCTGAGTTGGTATTCTGTCATTGACAACAACCCACTAGGTCTGATTTTTCTTAGCTCTATATTTTTGCATTTTCAAATAACAATAATATGAAGTGTGATAATTCTTGTGACAATTAGAACAAAATGGTGGCTTCCATTCAAAGAAAATCAGTTGATCCATGATCACTCCATCATGTCTCCTAACTGGAATGGAAGAAGGGAATGGTTGGTGGGTATCTATCTCAACCAGCACTCTAGCAAATGAAATTCTTTGTCTAGAGGAGGTGATGGGATCCATACCAATAGGTTTACCAACATAACTACATATTCAACTAAGTGAATTATTGTTCCACATAGAAAGAGGGAGACTAGGCAATTTGATCTATAGAGGTAGGAATCAGAATTCTTCTCTACTTAAAGTAAAATCTAGATTACAACACTTTAGGAGAAAAGGCTTTGCATTTATAGACCATTAACCAACTTGCATAATCGCCACACAGTCATCTTCATTGTCAAACACAAACAAGACATATACATTCTCATGTAACTTAATGCGAGGGGGTGAGACATGAGACTAATTTGTCTGAACAAATATCTCTAATTGATAGAAAGATATTCAGAATCCACAAACTGATTTTGTATGTTTTCTGTAGAAAGTTATACAATATGCTTCCTATCCACCATTGATGATGGGGAATAATTAAGCTTGATTAGATGATCTGGCCTTCTGTTATTATAGAAGATATCACTCCATGTTATTAGGGGATTTAAGTTTGTCTTAACGGCGGGAGCATCTACCGGATTTGATGGCATAGAATGTAGAGGATTTGGAATTGGTCAATCGATTTCTGAGATTGATTGTGAAGTTTATGCATTCAAATTTGATGAGACAATATTACTTTCAATATTCTCACAATTCAAGGCATTGCTGACGGGTTGTGTTGCCTGCGGCTTTGTAGGTGTGGTTTTCTTCTTCTTAGCCATAGATGGGCGCGCGACATGCAGAAGTTTGAACCATGCAGCATTGAGAGAGAATTTTGATTTGAACCACTTTAAGTATTTGATTTTACTATTTTTTGCACCAAACTTTGACCAAGAACACTACTCCTAGCAACAGTTGCTTTCTAATTTTTTTATTCATCAGATGTTTTTTTTGTTGCTAGAACTATTTTTTATTCATTGAATATTTCATTTCTATATTAATAAAATGAATAAACTATAACACTATTGATTTTTGTTATTAAAAGAATTTTTTTATTTCTATTAATATTTTCTCTATTTTTAATAAAGTGAATAAATTTTAATGCTATTAATTTTTTTCATTATTATTTTTACACATATTAGCAATTTAAAAAAAAATTAATTGAGTAAGTTTTACAAGGGAGTATCACATTGGAGATGGGGTTGTACAAGTGGTTAGACTATTATAAGATGGAAGCTACAGGCGATTGACCCATTGATGGGGGTCATCAATGGTTGGCTCACCCATACGGTTAGAAATTTTTGCAAAAATAAATGATACTCTTAATTTTTTTCTAAATAAATATTTTTTATCATATTTTAATGTAGATAGATTATTGAATTTGATAAGAGATAATGTGTATTGAAGATTGAAAGGCTAAATACTGAATGAAGAAAAAAGAGAAAAGAAAGTCAAAAGGGGAGTGAAATGAGAGAGGTAGAATTATCTAAGAAAATAAGAAATAACTCTAATAGGATGTTAATTTAGTGATCTCCGGTGTTCATGTATATCTAACATGACCCTATATTTATCACCATATGAGATTTTTGTAGCATAAAATCATTAAAAAAATGAAGAAGTAGTTTAAACATTTACATTTTTTATTTGACAATAATAGGAACTAGACTAAAAAAATAGATTGTTTCTTTCTTTTTCTCCATTTTTACATATGAGCTATCATTACTCCTAATTCAAATAAAAATAACGAGGGAGAAAAATATAAACAAATATAGTACGTTTATCCTTGGATCTATAATGATAATTTTGTGGATCTTGGTATTTAATATGTGTTAATCTAAATTACATCTCACACATACAAAACCTTAACTTGCAGTTTCATGATCCAAAGATCAAAACAGCTAAATGCTTTTATAATTCTAATTTCTTATAATAGTAGGATTATAATACAAAACTTTTTATCTGTGATGACTCGATTGTAATATCAGAAAATATAACATTTTAAATGGTTAGATTCAATCAAATGAACGACTTCATCTTCATGCTTATGATTTTGATTTTATTTTTTATCTGTTAAAACCTTAGACATACATTTGAGCTTGCTCTTTTCACTTTTTATTTGCCTATAAGTATTAGCTATTTTCATCTGACATAGAAAACTTACAAAAGTGAACTTCAATGAGTCTAAAGATAACGAAATTCTAATGATTTATAGGTTGTTTGAAATTACTTATAAATTTTTTTATTAATAACAGTAATATCCTGTCGTCAGTTTTTAAAGAATTTACTGGCTTGTGGGAGTAGTGGAACAAAAGAGCCCTACGTATCTCATGGCCATGCACAATAAATGTGCATCGCTTAGGGTGGTGGGAGGGAGGTAGAAAAATTCACTCCATGTCCTAAACACTGTTGGCTGTTTCTGTTGCTGCTGCTGAATTTGCTCTCTCATATTTATCCTCTCGCGCGCTTTACCATCTCTGTCCGTATATGATAGGATCTCTTCTTTCTTTTGTTCAATTGTATATTTATGTGCGACCATTCATTCATCATCAGACCAGTCCTTTTGCTTTGCAGTTTGCTCTCACCACGGGGGTTTGACATGTCGCCATCCATCTTTAGCACCTTCTCTCAATTTTGTCCCGTCTCCATCACCCACTCTCCTACGTACTCTTTTTCTCTGCTGCCTAGTTGGTTTTTTGTGGCAATGTTGTTAGTGATTGAATTTAGGGCCCGAGGTTAGGGTTGGCTAGGGTAATTTAATTTTGCGGATCCACAAATGCTAGGGTGCCAATATGCCTAGGATAACAAAATGGTATCTCACTGCCTAATAAGAGATGAAATCAAGATAAAAAAATTTTAGGAACCCAACATATAACAAGTATATATCAAAATATAAAATAGTCATAAAAATTATAATAATCATACATAGATATGTTGGATGTAAAGTCTAGAAATGATATTAACATAATAATAATAATAATAAATAAATTATTATTAAAAAATAATAATACATATAATAATAATAGTAATAAAATATAAGAGGCGTAACTTATTCATCGAATTAATAATTGAAGTCGAAAATGAAAGACCAAACTTAATTAATCCGAGCCCATCGAATTTATAATATGTCCTTAATATAATTTTGCTCCCTCGTATAGTGTCTAAAGTTGTGAATAATTATCTCCCAGAATAGAACTAATTTTTATTCCTATCAGAAGCAGCATTTCAATCTGATAGGATTCAGGCGAACTCAATGTTATTATGATACTCAACTAGGATTAATAGAATAGGAAGGGCAGAGAGAGAGAGAGAGATAAGTATTTTTTTCGAATTTTTCAAATGGCATAGGGTGGCTATATATAATATAGCCTCGTATGCACCCATTTAAGCAGTCACTATGCCCGAGAATTGTCATGTTTCTCAGACTTATCAGTCACTTAACAATTACTGTCTTAATTTTAAGCGGTACATTCAGTTTTCATATAAATGAAAGCTATGACCACTTAACCGGTCAATGCTATGTTTCACAGTAAAAACCACTCACATGACTACCTTTGCATAAGAATTTTTAGTCTTTCACACAAAAATGGCACATCATTGTCATTCTTATTTTATTCAAGGTCATACAAGAATTGCTCGGTGACTACTTTTGTACTACAATTCATCTAATTGGAATTGCCACTTGTAGAAAGTCATTTAGGAATTTCTAATAAATTCCATCAATTAGTCTATACACACACACATAATTGTACCCGTTAAGGTTTCATATTTTAAAATTTAATTATGATAGTTTCATGAATATTTCAAACAACACACACCTAAAAATTACAATCATTTAAAATTAACTTACCATAATTCAAAAATACACAATAATCAACCAATACATGTAACCCTAATTCATGATTACTTTACTATTGACATGAAAACAACAAGAGTCAAGAAATATACATTATCATAATGAAATCAAAAATATAAACATAAACTAATTCAACCAACAAAAATTAGGTTAGCTTCCAATTTCCAATTAATTCCTAAAAACACCTCATTGTTACTCATGGGGGGTTGTGGTTGTGCTAGGCGTTGTTTGTGGGTGAGTGCTAGGTTGGGAATTGGGACTTAGGTGTCAATGGGCAAAGTTGGGCATTGGCGGTTGTCAAGGATTAACCAACAGTGCAACAATGGCCAACGAAGTGGACGAGGACACTTGCAGCCTTGCAAGTGAAGACCAGGAAGCCAAAGGTGAGGTGGTGGTCCATTGGGAAAGGACGATTGGATTGGAAGAGTGTTGATGTTGAAACATAAAGTGAAGTCAACGGATGGGTAAAGTGGAGAGGAGAAGCTCACAAGAGACAATGTTGAGGTTGTATCGTCGACTCGTTATGACTAGTGAGGGCCGAGGGCGAGGACTCTAGGATATTGGATGGGAGTCACGAGTGGGTGTGAGGGGTAAAGAGGGGGGAGAAGCAAAAAAACAATGGGGAAAAATGTTATCATGGGGGTTAGATCTCACAACTCCGCACTTCACTTAGTACCTAATACGTAATGTAATGAATCGTTTTTAAAATTACCCTATTTTATGTAATTTTATAATGATAAACAAAGGATAAATTATAAATTAAGGATATGGATGAAGGATCACACAAAGTAATTCTTCAAACTAGCTTTGAAATCCTCACACAGATAACTCTCAAAGGATCTCTAATGAATAAACACATAGTAAACTTCACTAGATAACTCTATACAAACTCCTGCAAGAAAGGGATAGAGAGTTTCTAAATTATTATTCACACAAATAAGACAATTTAGAATAAGATAATTTAGAGGGATATCCAGTTTACGACTCACACAAATAACGTAAACATAGAACAAAGAAACTTACATAAGGTTTCAAAGAGAGAAAACTCGATTTTATGACTCCATTCAACTATCCTCTTCAAATAATGAGTTTACATGGGGTATTTATGGGATACTATCTACCTCCTTGATAATAAGATAAACTTAATCTAAATAAGATAAACACTAATAAAATAACAATTCACAACATTATTCACATGAATAGTAATCTCCTATGATAATTATTATTAAATCATAACAAAATCTTAAAAATATAAGATATATTATAAGATAAAATATAAAATCCTATCTAATTTTTTAATGATTAAGGAAATAAATAAACTAACTAATATCCTAATATAATTATGAAATAAGTCAATAACAACCTATCTAATAAAATACCAAAAGATAATGACCTCCATAATGCTAATTACTATACTTTATTCATTGGTGTATAAAAATTTAACTTGACACACATATGGTTAAATAGTCATAACTTTGTGCAAAAAACTTGGATTTGAGTTTCAAAAGATGTGTTGCACTCCTAAATTAATAATCTTTCCAATGATATTCATATTGTAGGGTAAATAATTATATTCAAATTTCACCCTTATTTCATTCTATTGTGATTCATAAGCCAATCTTTAAAATTTTGGAATATTTTTGCATCAAGACCATATTTAATTTCTAAATCAGTACTTCAAAAGTGATTTTTGATACTTTATTTTGTATATATAATATATAATTTTTTTAAAAAAATTATGGGATCAGGCAACTTTATGTGCTCTTAAATGACTTCATCCCTTTATTCGGCTACAAGTAAAAGATACCTATATGATAAATTAGTATTCGATCCACTTTAATCTTTTATATATATTAACTAGTTTATTTAAAGTTGTTTTTTAATAAATTGTAATAGTAAATAAAAATACTCTAAAAAAGTTGAAAAAGGTAAAGTAACTCAACATCTAAAATTAATAAATGATGTTGTTACCCTTACCTACATTCTTATCATACCCGCGTCACCACGGCATGCCCATATCAACGATGCCTTCATATATGTTCTAGTGTCTTCTTCTTTTGGGGATCAATAGTTTGATCAGCGATGGAGGAGAGATAAACATAAGTGTTTGGTTTGATTTTACCAGGTACCCTTCCAAACTGAGACAATTGCACAATAAAATAACATATTATATTCACCGATTTGATCAATTATAAACTTAAGAAAATTTAAGACGACTCATCTAATTCAATCCGGCCCATAGATATCAGTTGAGTCCTTTTATTTTAAATCCAGTTATATATAGACCGATTTTGTAAACAAAATAATAAAAAAAATCATGGCTACTAGCTAGCTTTTATTGATCCGATAGGTTTTTGATTTATTTGTAGCCCACCTATTAATAAAACTAAAATAATCATCATCTAAAACTATTTTTTATATGAAGAACTATTTCTAAAAATTACTTTTAAAATATTATTTTTTAAACTAGTTATTGTTTAGATAATATTAATAATAATAAAGTTGCAATTAATAATAAGAAGAAACAAAAGCATTCGTGATTCTCCTTTTGTATTCTTCCTTAAAATAGATTTAAAGTGTTCACAAAATAAAATAATATCAAATTTATTTTAAATCAAATATAATCTTGTATGAAAGAATAATATCTTTTATTAGAAATAATGATGTATTAAATGTTATCAGCCCTATAAAAAACTATATTAATTTCAACATGTTATTGAAGCTTGATTGTTTGTTAAACTAATACATTATACAAATTTGTTTAGTGAACATTAACTAACGTAGCATTCAAATTAGTATGCGTAGTCATTCTATTTTTTCAGTTGAAAAAGATATTGAAATATTCAACCAAAATTAAATAAAATTATAAATAAAATTTTTTAAGGCATGTGTGCCGACCAAGTCTAAAATCGACCTAGACTTGTTTAAGGCTATAATGCCCCATTTTTTCAAAAATCCCTATCAATATTTGTGAAGAGATAATCATTATTTTATGCAATTTAAAGTGGCTTCGTAGCTTAATTTATTTTCATAACATTAATTTTAAAATATTATCTTTAATTACATATGTTTTTTGCAGCCAACTAACCATTTTCCAGAACACTGGGAAATTTGCTCGCTTTGGACCGAGGGATCAACAAGGAGGTTTAAGTGATTGACCAACCTGCTATAGGTTGGGTTTTTTGTGTTGTTTTTAAATTTTTTTTACTTTAAATACTTGACAACTACTATTTAAATACCTATTTAATTAGTTTTTCATCATAAAACTATCTTAAAATTATTGGAGGAACATGAGATTAGGTACCCCATGCTTCTTGGTTGTCAAGGTGACAAATAAGTCTTATGGGTTAAGTGCCCCTTAATTTGGGTGATAATGATCAGGGTCCATTTTGGGTTGAATAACTTGTAATATCCCATTTCTTAAAAACCCTAGCCTATTTAGGATCTTATGTATTAAAAAAGAAATTATATTATTTTAAATATTTTATTACATCGTTTATCAAGTTAGAGACCCTAGTTTTGTTTTTGAAATATTTCATTTATTTATCTTAGCCCTTTCCTACAAATTTATTTTTGTGAGATATTTTAAGCCACGTTTGGCAATCAAACTTTTTTTAGATCATTCTAAACCTTTTAATTTTGAAATCCTTGACTCTCTTTGAGTCTCCTAGGCTATTTCAAAATTCTAATAAGTGATATCTAAGAAAATATATCATTCATGTCCCGATTAGCCCTATTCCTACATTTTAAGCTTAGAAACGACCCTTTTAGCCATCCAAAAATTACGAAAATTCTAAGATAGCTATATTTTATTTTAATTGAGCATAACATTATCTAAAAATGAGTTGCAATTATTTTTATGATTTTTGGATTTTGTTAGATATTATTGGACGTATATACATCATTAAAACTAAAATTTCTTATTTCTTCTTTCTTTCTCCACCACCCATTTATGATAAGGTTGAGCTTTGTCCATTTATTATATCCCCCTAATGCATGTTTCACTTCACCCTTGCTCTTTTGATAATTTTCACAAAATATCCTATAAGACTTAAGGATTAAGTTTCCTACCAAATTAACCCTTTTACCCTTCTAATATATTATGCTCAACATAATTTTCTTCTTTATTCTTTCTACCCTTTTATCACACTAAAATCCTCCCTCTTCTTTTTCCTTAATTTTTTACATCATTATATCCTTCCTTCCTCCATTTTCGAACCATTTTCCTCCATTTTCCTACCATGGTTGGAATCTTGGCTTTCTTCAAACTTCAAGATGATAACCCACCATCTAAACCTTGATCAATTTTGATCTTCTTCTCTTCTTTTTCTACACTGTGTTCTCTCTTCTTTCTCCCCTCCATTTTGAGGGCTTCCTGCCTCATTTCCTCCATTATCGAAGCTTGGCTTCCTTCGAAATTCAGAATAAGATTTTACCATATTTTACTCTTAAAATTTATCTACTTTGATTAAGTTTTTATGTACTAAATTTATCTAATATTTTCCTTGATTTTTGTAGGATTCATGGAAGCTTTTGGGAGAATTTGGGTTTATTTTTCATTATTTCCTTTGTTGTTATTTAAGAGCTTTGATTATAGCTAGGTAAGGTTTTATTACTATATATAAGCTTGTTTAATTTTATGAATTAATGGATTTTTTCCATGTGCAATAGGCTGAGGATTTCAGTTAATTAGGGATTTTTCTAATTCCTTTATTGTTTTTTTTTTTAAAAAAAATTGATGATACCATTCTAATGCTAATAATCTATAGATCAACTTTCATGTAAATATTGATATAATTTGATTACCCTAAACTTGATGTATGGTTTATTCAAGTTTTGTATAATTTAGGGGGTTTTAATCCTTTAAGTATTTTATAAAATATATTATACTATGCTATAGGTTGTAATTTGTAGATTGTTTTTTATATATAGTATGATTTGATTCATGCAAGTTATGATAGTCTCATTTTTGGTTGAAAGTTTCAAAGGGTTAGGTGTTCTTAATGATATTTTTCATGTTCTTGGTAATATTCAATGTGTTTTTGATACCCTAATCACTCTAAGTAAGGTTTAATCTTGATTAATCATGTTTATGATGAGTATTTTTACTAAAGTAAATAACTAACCCAAATGACATTTTTGGAATAATTAGGGGTCGATGGTCAACATTTAACCATTGACCATTGACCATTGACATTAACCCTCATGAATAGTAATTAAGCATAAATAGTAAATCCTAATGAATGGTAATTATCGATAATAAATATTTTTCAGCATTTATTTTTAATTTTCTTGATATAAAACTAGGTTTTCCATCAATTGATAAATAGTAATTTTATGAATAGTAAGTTTTTAACATTTGGTGTTGGACATTGTGTTACACTGATTAACCTATTTATATTTGCATTTTTTGTGTTCATTTTGATCCAAATGGTAAAAAATTTATTTTGATGTTTTTGTATTGGTTTTGAGGTATCTAATCCTATTGATCTGGTTTCATGTCTTTAAAGTGTATTTTGGTCATTGAATGACAAAATAGATGAACAACATGATAGGTTAGACTTCAATTCCTTGTTAACCTAAGTTTGACTTTGAATTGGTTTTTTGGAACTCTTACTTGGTAAATGGTGCACTTCTTTTATTTTGAAATAGTATTTCTTAGGCCATATGGCCTTTAGAGTTTTGAAGGACCTTATGATCTATTGGTTATCATTTGGATTAATGGTTTTAATTATTTTGAACAATTTTTGAATGCTCTTTTAGGTTTTGAAGGACCTTATGAGAGGTGAATGAGTTGGTCTTATATTAGCCCCTCAACAGATGTCCATGTGTAGCGGAGTTGAGCTCCTATTTATTGATTCTTAGTTGCAAGGTCCATGTGTGGAGATTCATTGCCAAGATGGCTATGTGTATTTGATTCTTAGCAAATATGGATATGTGAATTTAATTTTTATTGAGATGGCTACGTGTATTAATCCCTCATCAGGATGACTATATGTAATGATTACCTTGGCATGATGGCCATGATTATAGTTTTTACCTAAGTGTTTGTTTATGGTGAGCCTTGATGTCCATATATGAGCAATGATATGTGTTTAGTGGAACACTTGAGAAACCATGGGTCAAAAGATAAGAAACATGACTTATATGATCACGGTATGTGAAAGAGAAATAATTGAAATTGAATTCCTAGATATAGCTATAACACCCCAAAATCACGACTTAAAAATTTTGTTTAAATCTTGCTTTGGGGAAACGGAAATTGTAAAACAGTGGGTGTTACCACCACACTTAACATAATTCTGGTCTCCTCACTATCCTTACGTTAAGTGCTAAGGCTTAAAACAAGTCAAACCAACAAATTTTGAGAGAAGTACAATACATAATAAAGAGTTTTACAAAGAAAGATTATCCATACAAAAGGACTATTTAGATAATTAGTAACTAACAATTTTTAGAAAATAAACAAAATAGCACATGAAGGTGCAACAATGGTTTGCCTTCCACTCATCCGGTCCATCAAATATTACAAGGAAAGGGAAATAGGGATAGGGTCCATTCACTCCCTTAGCCTAACTAATCGGCTGGATGATGCTCCTCAAAATTCTTCAACCATTGCATGCCATGGACGTACTCCTCTGAAAAGTGATGGCATCATTACGACTTCCTCGTATTGAGTAAACCACAATACCTCTGGAGAGGTAGCATAACCACGTATACAATTATCAAATAAATAAGGGATTCAAATAAAACATGCGGTCACATGTAAAGCCACAATTTCATAAAACGAATCCACATCACAATTAACAATACTAGTTAGATCAAAGTCCCTAGCAAAGGCATTGAAAACATGCTTATAATTTCACAACCATTTTAACTTACCAACGACCATAATTTATAGCATAATAGGAAGAATTATTGATATTCAAAACAATATAACCAAGGTTAAGTCACTCCTAATCCAATTAATACAAAATTATTATAGTGGGTGTCTAATCCTATTATATCATTTATATAAAAAATTATCGAGTGGAATACAATCTCATATCCATGACAATGATCGTCAAGGAGGTGGTACCAAAATAATTCACTCAATTCCAGGACAAAGCTCGCCAAGGAGGCCACACGACATATTAGTTATCCATACTAAACCTTAGAACTCAAGTCCTTAAGTACGCGTAGTCCCTATCGGGTGTATGGAATACCTATAGAGAATAAGTGAGCCCTTTGACCCGAAGGCCCAAACTAAGCACTTGGCGGCCAAGTTTGAGGCATGAGATTCCTTTCCAAACTTAAGTCTTCCCATTCAAGTGATTAGTGTCTTATGAAATTTTAGATTATTAATTTGAGAACAACAAGGTTCACAATATTACAACTTAGCCATAAATCAATCAACCAAGGGACCACGAGGGTCACAACAATCAACCATCAGATGTCAAATCCAAAAGACCATGAGGGTCACAACAATTCTAATTCAACACGACCTAGGGTAGGCATCATGCCATAGCCCAAATAATTATCCAATTCAGTTATTCAATCCATTTGTCCAATTATTTTCAAAACTATTCGAAGGCCATCACTTAAGTCAACTAGTCCAATTATTCACTTTGAAACACATTTTCGCCCTAATGACCAAAATACCCTTTAATCTATAACTACCACATTTTCCTTTAATTTATTACCAGGTTTATCTCCATAGGATATTTGTCATGAAAAAGCTAACATAAAATAGCTAATGATACTTTAGCATACAATAATTTCTTCGGTACGAAAAAAGACCATGTTACCCCTAAGCATTCACCACACATGGTACATGTACACACTCTTAGCATGCATTTCAAGTATCTCATAAAATTCATGCAATGTCCACAAATAACTTTCAAATACAGACCATGGTATATAGAATTTAAATTTTTACCCCTAGAACATGCAACATATAATAATCACCATTTAAACACATTTATACTCTAAGTTAACATGATATACTTCTAAAATTATATAAATTATCCAAGGGACACATTTAATCCATTTATGGGTCTTACCATGAAACATGACAAATTTTTGGTTTGACTCCAACCCTAAATATGCACATTTCTTTTTAGCATAAATCCATATACGTTGTCATAAGCATGCACTCTTCAATTTTTAGAATACTACCTAGGCATATAAATATTAGCATGGTAACATATTTCAGTATCCTAAACATGCACATTTATTTTTAGCATAAATCCATATACATTGTCATAAGCATACACTCTTCAATTTTTATAATACTACCTAGGCATGTAAATATTAGCATGGTAACATATATTAATTTACACATCATAATATTCACATAGAAATGAACTAAAACATGATTCCATTTCCCACAAAATACCAGTCATTTAATATTCTCATCCTAGCATGATTTTTATCCTAGAAAACTAACCTATCATTTTCACACAAAATTCTACCATCTACGGATTAGTTGGATTTACCTTTGAGCTAAGAAAAATAATACCATGAAGAGCTTCTTCCACGGGTACCTTAAGCGGGGTTGAGATTACCTAAAAATAAATAACACCATCCACAACAATGCATGCATTAGTATCTAAGCTAAGAAAATAAATAAAATGACAACCTATGCAAACTAATGCCTGAAATACAATTAGGGAAATAACCCAGGGATCCGGTGCATGGAATTTCTACGAACCATGCACACTAGAAAATAGAATACTTACACCAGAATTAGTTGCTACTTGGAGAGGTGAAACACAAAGGAAGAGGGGTGCTTAGCAAGGCTACAAGTTAGGTGATTTTTGGGAAGGAGTTTGGTGGTGAAAGGGAGAACTTTAGGGGCTGCAAACAAGAGTATCTAATGCTGGAATTAAGGGGGATAAGGAGAGGATTTGCAAGGAGGAAAATAAATTACCAAAAGGGAGAGGAAAGGAGGGACTTGCTGCAGGTTGGGACTTAAGAAAGGAAGGGAAAAATAGAGAGAAAATGGGTTGCTGCAAAGGTGAGTTGGTGAGGGTGCTGTAGGTTGGTTTTTGGGGATGAGGGTGTCAAAGCTTGGGAGAAGGGAAAGGGGTTAGCTGGATGCGTGGGAAAGGAAGAAAATAGATGGGTAGATGGCTATAAAATTTGGGTAAGTGTGCAGGTTGAGAGGAGGAGAGGTTGAGGGCTACTACTTTGTGGGAGGCCTGGTTTACATGAGTTTTATGGTTGCATGTGGATGAGTGACGTGGGGTTTGGTGGCTGCTTGTGGATGGGCTAGTTTGCTGTGATTTTTCAGGGTGGAATGGCATGGGGAAGGAGGAGAGTAGGGAGGGTGATGGGCTGCTACAAGGGGAGGGGAATGACTGCAAAGCTAGAGGATAAGATAGGAGGAGTGCAGGGTATGGGAAAAAGGTGGCAACTTGCTACATGGGAGGGGGTAAGGTGCGACAGGTTGGGGGAGTTTGGGCTTTAATTTAGAGTAGGAAAAAGATGATGATTTGTAAGAATTTAATTAGCAAAAACATCCTAAAGTATTAGGCTTTTAAAGTATAGTTACTAAGGAAAAATTCTACCTATTCAAGGTTTTATTTTCACCATTATTCTCACTATTATTATCATGATCAATATTATCATTATTAGTGTCATCACTAACACTCCTTATTATCATAATTATTTCTAACATTTTATTCTTATAATTATTGTTATCAGCATTTTTTTAAGAGTGTTACTTATCATAAGGTTATTGTTATTACCATCCTTTCTATATTGATTACTATCTACTCTCTTCTTATTAACGTTATTGTTACTGTCAACTTTTATCTTCCCCTACTCATATATACATTATTCTGGGTTATTATCTTAATTTAGTAACTATAGATTTACTCGTAACGACGAGACATTCATTCTAAAAGAATCCTATGATTTATTATGCCTTCTAATCGAATTTTAAGTCTTGCATATTTAAATTAAGGATTTATTAAAACTAGGTATTACAATAGCTTTGGTATTTCCTCTCCTTGTTTACATGTTTTATATACCCGGATATCCTCATGCAGTCCTATGTTATTATAACATTTCCTTTGAAAGTTGTGATATTAATATGATGTGATAATGTGTTTGTTTTAAGCTTGCTATGTGATAAATAAGTTTTACTCAATACACTCGCTATACTAATACCACACCATTTTAGTCTTGTGTAGATTTCTTATGCCTTGGTTTTGTGAGGTTGAGAGTTTCAAGTCCTTAGTTGGCTTGATAAGAATTTTTGTTGGGATCCTTGAGATCCTATATTATATTTATTTTAGCTCTTATTGATCTATGCTTGATCTTTGTGTACATGTATGTAGTTTTTGTATAAGTTTTATAAATCTTGTATCAAATTCAGGTTAAGTATGAGTTTAATTTTAACCTTGCACCCATCATTGGTTAGGTATTAGTCATACTTGTCCTATGCAGGATGTGGTGGTAAGATCCTATATTTCATATATATATCTTCTAGAAAATGACTTGTACAAAAATTCTAGTTATAAAAATAGGGGTGTTATAGAATTAATTAGTTAAAAATTGATGGCCAGAAATACTATGTTTCCTTTATCTGTGCATTCAATGATGGCATTTCTAAGAGAACACTATTGTAACAACTCTATATTTTGTGTGATCAAAATAGGAAATGCCTTATAATAGGAAAATTTAGTGCAATATTGATCAATTACGTAGGAAAATTGAGGGATTCTACACTAATGTGATATGGTGGAATTTGAAACATGATTATAATACACTATAATGGGGGGATGATAACTAATAGATCCCATTTTCATACAAACAATCAAGAGGTATCTCATATAATAGCTTTTCAACTTGATAGAGCCTTGGGATATCATGAACGGTTATCTAAGTTTTGAGCATCATAGGTTGAATTTATAGGGGAATGTGTCTCAGATCTCTACATAATTCTTGTTCATTTAGACCACCAACCTACACTAGGGCATAAACCTTTCATATTGTGAAACTTTTGGACAACAAATGTTGACTTCCTAATTACTATTGCTTAATCTTAGGGTCAACCAATACTTGGATCTATGCAATTAGAACCCGCTATAAAACTAAAAATATTGAAATGTGTACTTAAACAATTCAACATTGATGAATTTGGTCATGTTAGTAAGAGGGAAAATAAGACTAAGGAGAAATGAAAAACGATGCAACATGAGTTAGTTGCTAATTCTAGTGATATGAATCTATGTCAATAAGAAGAGAAAATGGGAAAGGATGGATAAGGGTTACTATATAGGAGAGTTACCTAAAAATGAAGAAGCTATAATATCTTACATCAAGCTAGAATATGGAAACATCAAATATTTCCATGCCAAGATAAATGAATGAAGGCAACATAATTCCTTTTATGTCCTCTATGACATCCATAACACTAAGTTGATATCTAGACAACATATAAGTGTTGAGATCTGGAGCTTGTACTTGCACCTTTTGGTAACCTCAACAATTAGCTAAAATATGGTTCATACTCATATTATTTAGCAAGGATAAACCCTAAATAGTAACCAAAGACACACTTTAATGAAAAAATTGACAAGGGAAGATATCAAAAAAGAAATGTTCAATATGGGAGACAAAAAATCCCTTGGACTAGATAGGTATAATTCACATTTCTTCAAGAAATATTGTGTTATTATAGAGAATGATGTTTATGCAATAGTTCAACTATTTTGATCTAAAGTTTGTCTATTGAAATCCCTCAATAACACATCATTTCATCTCATACCCAAGCACCTCAATGCTAAGACCATCGTTGAGGATCGACATATAACTTGTTGCAATATAGCATACAAGATTATCTCTAAAATTTTAACCAACAAGATGAAACCCCTTATATATACATAAGTTGACACCTCATATCAAGCTTATGTTCAGGGGAAATGAACGGGGATAATATATTGCTTGCTCCAGAACCATTGCGGAAATATAGGACGAGGGGCATTCTCCCTATGATGTTACTTAAGAAAGCTTATGATTCCTTAGAATGGAGCCTCATTACACATTTTTTTTCACATGTTTTTGATTTCAACCCACTTTAAAAATCTTATGATGCAATGTTTATATATTGTGCAATCCTTTGTATGCTTGAATAGGTCACTTTATCTGCCATTCAAAGGAGGAAGAAGAAAAATAAAGGGATAACCTCTGTCTCCCTATATATTTATTATTACTATGGATTATCTCCATATAATGTTATCCACTATATGGAAAGAGGATAAATTCAAAGTTAATCTTGATTGTAAAAGGGTCAAAGTCATCAATCTCAACTTTGCTAATGACTTATTAGTTAAATTGATATGGAGTAAACTTTAATAATTTCATGAAACTTCTTTCCTTCAAGCTAACTTTTCCAAAATTAATGTTTATTATGGAGGTATGAATGATCACTAAAAGCATCAAATCCCTTCAAAGTTGGCATTCAAATAGGTAAATTTCCCTTTTTGATACTTAGGCATGCCACTAAATTTAATGTCCCTATCTATTAAACAATATGAGTCACTTATAGATAGAATTATTAATAAGTTATTCCTGGACAATCAAGTATTTGAGTTATGCTAGGAAGATACAATTGTTGTAGTATATTATTTTTGGAGGCATGTCTTCATGTTTGCGAAGTCTAGGATTGATCGTATTTTCAACACATGCAGACGTCTCCCATGGAAATACATGGATACTAGTTAAAAGATAGGTACAATAACATGGTTTAATTTTTCTCTACCCAAGAAAGAGAATGGTTCAGTATTCAAAAATTGCAACATTGGAACATTGCATGCATATCTAAGTATGTGTGGAAGTTGGTGGAATAGAAAGAAAATACTAATTTCACAAGTATGTCATAATTCTTCCTATAAGGATCATATAATTACCAAATTCAATATAAATCCCTAAAATAACAACATTAACAACATATATGAAATTTGTGATCTAACTCTAACATTTTACGCATATGATAATAACTTTATTGTTTTAAGGTTATTATTCCTCATTTAGGTCATTTTCTCATTTTGAGGAACCTATGAAATTTATAATCACTCCAATCACTCCACATGATATTATTATCATATTTTCATCCATATAACACATTAAAATACTAAAATTTCCATATTATCTCATATTGACCAAAATACCCTTCTAGATAGCCAAAATCCCTTATATTACAAAAGCCTTATATCTTCAATGACATTATTTCCAAATCCTTCATTTACCGTCATACATCTTAAATACACTTATTTATCAATTATCATAATTTATTAGTCCCATATTACTCTTCCACAAGTTATATTCATATAAAAAAATAAACATAGTGTAGCAACATCATATCAACACATCTTTGGTTATTCACACTCTCTTTTTACCATAAACTCCATATTATCATAACATATCATTAACCAAATTTATTTAAAAATATAATAACAATAACATGATAATACACATGGTCGTTCAAGTATTTAATACAAAACCCTAAACATCGACTAGTATCCTTTTAAAAAAACATCTAGTCTCTAAGCACGTTGATCATATCCTACCTCTTCTAGAACCTCCAAAATATCACCTAAGAATAATTAAAAAAATATAACTATAATTAAGTTATATAATTAAATAGGGTTTAAGGTAATAGAAAGGTGAAAAAATAGGAAAAAACCAAACTAACGTTTAAAGGAAGTGTCGGCCAAAACTTATGCAACAAAAGGGGGGGTTTGGTGGTGGATGTAGAAAGGTGGGAATGGGCATCAGTGGTGTATTTTGAAGGAGGGGTACGTCTTGGTGGTTTTGTATGGAAGGGGGTAATGTTTGGTGGACATGGCCAAAACTTAGGGGTGTTGTGGTGATATTTGCCGAAGGTGGAGGTGTGGTTTTGGTGAAAATCACCAAAGGTGGTGGGTGTAGTTTGGTTAGTTTGACTGAAGGAGCTGGTAGGTTTTAGTGGTTTTGGTCGGTGCTTGGGGGAAGGTACGTTGTGTTGATTTTGGCTAGTGGATGGGGTGAGATAATGGCAAAGGTTGCAGGTGGTGGGTTTTTGGGGATGTTTTGGCAATGACAAGGAGAGGAAATAAGGAGGAAGGAAGTTTGTGTTGGGGTACAAATTTTTGACAGAAACATAGGGACAAAGAGGATGGTTTGGTGCATTAAATAGGTTATATATATATATGCACACACGAGGGTGAGAGGAGAGAGGACAAGGTGATATTGTCAACGCAACCCATCACACAAAAGAGGGAGTTGATGGGTGATGGTGAGGGTAGTGTGTGCAGGTCATGGAAGGGGAGCATGATAGTGGATGTCATGTATGTAAGGGGGAAGAAGAAAGGAAGAGGAAAAAGGATAAAAAGAAAAAATGTGTGGGTTTAGATTTAGGTTTTATTTAAGATCATTTTGGTTAGGGTATTAGGATAATTAAATAAATAATTATATAAGATTAGGTTAGGAAATACATTAATAACGTGGAATAAAAATTAGGCTCAGGCTAAAATTAATGATTAGGAAGTTAGGGTAAGATAGAAATATTAATTTTCTAAGATTAAAATTAGATTATGGTATTAATTACTTGCGATTAGGTTAGATAAAATTTGGAACATTGTGGTGACTTAGTTTAATCTTCTGTGGCAATACAAGTGTTAAGATAGACATAATTTCATAACTTGGATTGTCTGCCATGATGCACTTACAAAAAAAAAACTAAACGATATTTTTGGATATTGTGTCAATTTTGGAGAGTTAGTAAATTTTATGGATTAAATTACTAGTTGAGCACGATTTAGGATTTCAATGAAGGTATAAATTTTGTGTCACTTCTATGCTCATTAACCTTTCTTACGTATTATCTTATCTTCATGGTTTTTGCTAGTTACAAACCCTTTTTTAATGAGTTTACATCACTTAAAATAAGTAATTTTTTTATAGCAAAAGTACCTCTTTCATTTCATATCTATTTTTCTTCTCTTTTCTCTCTTTTCCTCTTTTCATCTTCAATTCTAAAGCTTCAACATTTTAATTTTAAATACACAATGTATAAGATTAAATTAAATAATTTTTCCACATTCAATAATAAAAACATGCAAAAATCAATAATCATTGTTATTAATAATATTATTATTAATAATATTATTAGATCACTCATAATAATAATAATAATAATTCATATTTAAAATAATGATACTCTTAATAATTAATAATAACAATAATGATATTATTAATAATAAAAATAATGATATTATTATTAATAATTTTAATTTTAATAATATATATATAATATATAGTCATTGATATTTAAAAATGTATTATTATTTTTCATTATTAATAATATAATAATAATTTTTATTCATTATTAATAATTATTCATAACAATAAGTAGCATTAATAATGAATTATATTTAATAATTAATATTTTTAATAATACTTGAAATAAATATTAATTATTGTAAATATTATTAACAATAGTTAATGTTAATATTATTTTTTATTGATAGTATTGATAATGAAATATAAATTACTCATAGTCGATAATAATAATTATTAGTATTATATTTATTATGATTACTTTTAATTAGAAATAATAATAATAATAATAATAATAATAATAATAATAATAATAATTCATATTAATTAATAATTATTTTCATATTATTATTAATATCTTATTATTCATAATAATAATAATAATAATAATTAATATGACTAATTTATAAGAATTATTTATAATAACAACTAATAAGTGAGTGACTTGTTGGTGGGGGATATCTATGGCCTATAGGTGACTTACCCATGAGTGTAACGAACCAAGTTAATATGACCACGCAGATGCGGAGGCTACCTTTGAGTGCTTTCGGATTGACCAGCTGACCCCACAAATCAACACAAGTCCTTTCAGCATGTTTTGTCCTCACCCACACACTTCTTGAGAAAATTTCTAAAACTTCCTAAGATGGTCACTCATCCTAAAAATTACTTCAAAAAATTTCTGAAACTTCATAAGAGAGTAGCCCATTTTAAAAATTGTTCCACAGTAGCCAAATCAATCCTTATAACACTTCACTCAATTTGGGGTATTACATTCACTACCACTCAAATAACTCAACGTCCTCATTACACCTCAACCACTAATTGTCTCAATACAGTTATTCCAAGAATCGTCCCACTAGGTGGTTGATTGACTCATCTAAGTTTAGCTTACGGTCACAGTTTCGCTTTAACACTATTTATAACACCCTAAGTCAATACGATCATAAAAAGGCTACCTTAGAGTGATTTTGGATTGATTGGTTGGCCCCACAGATCAATACGAGTTCTTTCAACACACTTTCTCATCACTCACATGCTTCCCAAAAAATTTTTAAATTTTTTTAAAAACTTTCTAAAAGGATCACCTATCCTAAAAATGACTCCATAACCAGCACACTTAACCGTGGAGGTCTTAGGACAGAATCACCAAAAGAATAGTATATCGTATTGATATAAGTAGCAAAATTAATCCTTATAATACTACGTTCAATTTGGGATATTACAATGGGGAAGGGGTTGATATTGGTAAGTGGGTCGTTGGGGAGGGATTGCTACGAGTGAGTGGCTCATTATAGAGGGGTTAATATGGGTAATTTATTCATCATGTCTAAATTTTATGTAAAAAAATGACGTGTTAAATTTATAAAAATTTAAAGGTCAATTTTTTTAAAAAATGCTGAAAAAACTTAATCCAGGTTAATCTATACATATAAATGAATAATTGAAGTAAATAACATATGAAAATCAAAAATCAAACACCAAATCATCCATACTAACTCAAGTTCAACAATAAGTATTTTTGTAACAAAAAAATTGACAATAAAATTACATGCATATTAACATTTAAAGATCAAGAGTGTACAAAATGGTGGATGATTGTTTGTTTTAATAAATTGTTTTGTCTTTGGGTTGAATAAAAGATGAAAGACGATAAATAATAGAGAATTGAGAGAGTGTGTTGGGAGGGGGTGAAAATGAGAGGAGTAGTTATGGAAAGTAAGAAATACAAAGGGGCATATGGGTATGAAGTTAATAAAAATGGAATGTAAGGAGATATAGGTTTCTTCATATGGACAAAGCATGTTTATTTCAATTAACATTAGTGCATTTGTAAGTATTTCTAATGATAATGTTAGATGGTATGAATTCTAAAATAATTTGCATTGCATATAATTAATAAAAAGTAGTATTTAATGTAATAACGCAACGGTAATAAGTAATAGTTTTATAATGATAAGTAAATCAAGTGATGCATTATTATGTGCTAATTTTTGGTTAATGATCTAATAAAAAATACAACTTAAAATGGTAGATCATATGAGAGGAGAACAAAATGATTTAGAGTGTTGAAATTATTGAATGATACTTTTTGATTCAATCAAAACCAAATAACTTTAACCTACCATCGATATAGGAACAACCATAGACAATTGTGGAAAATGGAGAAAGACCATGGTAACTAATAGCTATGTAGGCCACAATCTTCTATACTATAGATAACGATTCAAATCATAGTCATCTATAATAAAATAAAAAATAAATTAGGTGCTTCAAACAAATTGAGGGAAGAATTAGTCATCTATTGTGGACTAAAAATATTTTTTTATTGTCTGCTATGAATGTCATTTAAAGCTCAAAACTACCACCTAATCCTTCTTCCAAATTGTTTTGGAGGTATATAATAAATGACAATTATGGATTAAAACCATTGTGATAACCCATTATATATGGTGATTTTACCTTACAACATTTTTTTAATCTTTCATTCAAATTTTTGTGAGTATATACGACTATTTTTCAATAAAAAAATTTTATCTTGCTACCTAAAGTATACACAATTCCCTACACACAAAAATATACATGTATTTAGCTAATACACAAGCATCAATTGTGTGTATTTCAACTCAATACAAATTGACAACTCATAACTTCAATAAATTTACGTTAAAATTTTATTTAGATAACATAGGCATATCTTCAACAAAGCATACACATTGTGGCTTTTCAATGAGCATCAAAGAACCTTGATCACTTTCAATTTTCTATATCACTTCATCTACTTACAAGAGGGTGTTTTTAGACCATTCATTGCCTAAGTTTTGTATTCCATAATCTTTCATCAATATATGATATACACTCTTATAAATTCTTTCATTTGAACTCTTCCTGTTTTCCTTTACCTTTATCCATAAATATATTTCAAGTGTTTTATATTATATTTACATGCATAATACATCATTCATCTAGCTAAAAACTCTTGTGATTATATTTTTTTTATAAAACAATATACTGCCTTATTAAATTACACATGCACGCGTGTCGTATTATAAGGCAGGTAGCACAAATATAGGTTTTTAGATGTCAAAACATAAAAAAGTCATATGGATGGCCAAAATAGCCTTTTTTTTTAGCTTTAGAAGTGTTGTTCTAAAAAAACTTGAAATGAAAAATATCATCCAAAATGGAGAACTGAGTTAAAAGCTATGCCATCGGAAGATTATCACCAAATTACAACAATCATATCGTAAACAAATGTATAAAAAGCATATAAAGGCTAGTATATACCTAGCAATGCTTGACACTACACATACATTAAACTAAAAACTACAATATTGATACCAAAGAACTTTTAATGATATATAAAACACATATCGTAGAAAAATTGACAAAACATTTACAAAAACATAAGATAAAATGCAAACTTATTAAGGAAACAATGGAGAAAAGAGAAGATTAAGAAAAATGGTTGGCAACGATGGAAGGTGACCGGTGGAGAAGGAGGACATGGAGGAAGCAACAATGATGAAAGTATTTGGAGAAGAAGCACTTTGTGTGGAAGGTCTTTGTGTGTATTTATGAAAATATGAGGAGTGAAAAAGACCCACTATGCTAAAAGTGAAGGATGTAAAACGAAAAAAAATCCTTCTAAAACTTAGACAACAAATTTTTTATAAAAAAAACATGGTAAGGTATATATGGTAGCTATAACCTAAAACTACCATCAATAAAAATTGGAAAAATCACATTAAGGTCTAGATGATTGTTTTAGGATACAACTACCACCTATACCCTTCCCCATTGCAGTCACACTATTGATGGAGGTGGTTGTTATTGTGTGTCTCTGTGTGTTATTGTCTACAATTATTTGTATAGTAGTGTACTCTATATTACTCTGATATACCAAACTACAGGGGGGTGCAAGAGCTTAAGGAACATATGTTTACTAGTGGCTTAGGTAAGTTTTACCCTAGATGTGTGTCTCAACAAAGTCTATTATCATTATCCCATTTATGGGGAAAAGAGAAGAGCTAATATTATATATCCATGAGGTTAACTGTCTCTCTCCGTATATAAGGAAAAGAGGAAATGAGTGGTTATATTGCAAATGGTTCAATAATCTCAATGTGACTAAATAAATAAAATTGTGTGATCACCTAAAAATTAACTATAATATATTTTTCCTCTTGAGTCATCTTGTATAATGTGTATATATATGTGTATAGTATTTTTTTCCTCTCAAGTTGCTTGTACTATGCATGCATTTTAAATATTGATATGTATTGTTACCTTACTTTAGAGGCAAGTGTTAACTATCTTTTTCATAAGTATTGCTCATCACGACCATTAGATACTGCATTATTTTATAGTTATTTATTGATTTGATGTTTTGAATGTGTTTCTTACGGTGAATGTTTAATCATATTTATTTTACCACATGGTTATTTAGATTTCTCTCTCTATGAAATTTTAGTGCAACACCCTAAATTTTCCTAATCTATATTTTAGGGTAATTAGTTTCCTTAATACTTAACCTTAATTAGCAATTTACTCAAACCCTCAAAACTTTTTTCCCTTTTTCTTTTATCTTTCACCTCACTATCTTCTCTCTCTCAAGTGATCAATTGCCCCTGATAGTTTTGTCTTAGTTTGGTTAATCAAACTAAATCACCTTAATAATGATAAACCCTTACTCCACCTTTCTCATTCAAGTCCAAAACACACCATTATCTCATACAACTACTTCCCTCTGATACAATGATATATATACTTACTATCGTCCTTCTCCAACTCCCTCACACCCATTCATTTTCACACAACAATAATTTACATCCTCCCATCCTCTCACTTTTGATCATATATTGCAAACCCAAAATAGAGACACATCATCCCCTTCCTCTAAAATTATTTTACCATAATTCTCTCATCTTCCTCCTTATGTTTCACATTTATTCTTTGCACAACACCTAAATTATTAAAATATGCCGAATCCTCTTGTAATTAAACTATTGCACAAATAAAGATTTCTAATTTTTCCTATATTGTTTTGTATTGTGATTTAATTCTCAATTAGTTTAATTGTCTTGTTAGCCTTATCAAGATTGATTAGGAAGAACCCAATACCATATTCATATATCAACCTAAGTGAGGTTCTATCCTAAACCAAATGGCAAAAGGAGGAATAGCCCATTATACTTATATATTGGTCCAATCCCCACTTATTTATCAATATGAGACTTTTCTTACATACAAAAAACCTCCATCCTACGCTACCTAGCCTAGCCTTCGTCCACCCATTACATTGCTCCCCATCACCAGCATGAAACCTTTATGTTTGTATCCCTTCTTAGTGTGATTAACACACATTTATACACCACCAATCTTCCCACCATTTATATCTATAGAATCTCACCACCAATCTTCCCACCATTAATATCTATAGAATATCACGTTATATCACCCCCAAGAACACCACTCCCTCATGCTTCTAAGCCACCTTCAACCAAATATATTTTCTTACATCAATTCTCTTCAGTTTTCACTATTTTCACTTACCCTTACTTTCTAATCTTTGAGTGATCTAAAATATTTTTTCTCATTACTCTTAGGTTATCACATGGTAGTTTTGGAGGAGGGTGCTTAGGAGGCATTTTACTTGCTATAGAATAGTATAATTCTTTGTGCTAAGGGTACATGTCATCTATATTAGGGTTCAAATGTTATGTGTGCACTCTTTTAATATTTCCATGTTAGCATGTCATGGTATGAAACCATGCTTAGGTTTTATTTTAGTTATACTCATATATCATTGATCAAATTTATGATATTATGTGTAATTATAATTTGATGTGATATTGTTAATCTCAGGCCTTGCTAGGATTTGTTATAAAATTCCAAGTATATTGGTGTAATTCTTTATATTGACATAAGGTGTGGATGAAAATATTCAAATTATTAAGTATTATTTTTTGTAAAATATATAGAGAGTGGAAGTTTTGGTAATGTTTAAACCATGTAGGGTTTTATATATTTTGGAAGGGTTCTCAACCTTAAGGAAATTTGGCTCAATTTATGAGTAGTTTGTGGAAATAATTAGGTTATTGTAATCCTTGAGGTTTTAAAATTAAATTTCACATATAATCTATTAGTGTTTTTTGAGTATGGAAAAAAATTGAAGTGTCTAGGTAGTGTAGGGGCATTATCGTTATTTTGGGATATTTCTAGTAAGTTGGGGTTGTACGAGTGTTTGGGCTGAAAACATGATAGGTGTGTCATGTGTATAGTTTGGGTTAATTATGGTTAATATAAGTATTAATATTATACAAAAGTGGCTTAAAATAGGCGTAAAAACCCTAGGAGCATGGTCGGTATTTTATATTATTTATAATATATTGTTTGAAACATTAGAGTTATGTCCTATTTTTAGATATATTGTTTGTAAAAATTTATTGAGATGACATGTTATGTTTGGTGAATCAGAAATCCCTATAGGGGGTTGTGGTGTAATTGTGAATTACGATTTTGTGAGGGAATTGTCGTATTTATACTTATGTAACATTTTCCCATTAAATTTTACCATTTTTGGTACCTTCTCGTTACTTCATGTCGTGTGAACATGATTTATATGATTGACCATGATGTTATTACCGATTTTCCTAGTAAATACAATGGCTGGAATGAATTCTTGATAAACATCCACTTCATTTATTAATTTTGGTTATCAAAATTATAATGATTTTGGTTTTCATCCTAAACACATGCTTCTAACTTGGAGTAAATTAATTACCTAGTAAGGGAATCCATGCAAGGGCCAAATGACATGCCATGCACAATCATGCGTGAGAAATACTAGCCACTAACCTTTCATGGTTTATTAAGTTCCTATCAATCCCAAATTCAAAGCTCCCAATTCTAGCCCCGAAACAGCCAACAACATTTATTTTTTTAGCACCTTGGGCCACGAAAAAGGGGAGGCAAGAAGAATAATTCAAGCCTAAGGTGTTGAATATTATTATAAGGCTTTGCATCACCTTTTCAAGCATCTGAAACATTCACTCATGGACAATAACCAGGCACTAAAGAACCAGATAGTTAATGGGGTTATTTGCCTATTATGGGCTAGGAACTTTTTCAATTTTAGTAAGTAGTTAAGTGGAGGTGATGGATGTTCTTTTCTTTCTTGTAAACTCTCCAAGTTCAAATCACCAACCTTGGGGTTGATTTTCTTCATGTATTTTTCAACAATCAACTATAGGAAAAGTGTTAGAAGTTGATTGTCCTTTTGTTAACTTTAACTAGTTAATTAAGTTGTGTTAGAGAACTTGTTAGTTGTGTTTTGTAACCAAATCAGCCCTAGGAGGTTGGGATGGGAATATTGTAACTTGAGTAACATAACATACCCTCTTTATATGTTTTAGTTCCCACTCAAAGAAGACAATCAACCTTTTGGCATGATCTTGATTTTCGAAAATCAACAACCACTCGAGGCTTAGTGCATAGCCTTGTTTTATTCTCTAAAAATCTTACATAATTTATGTCAAGTGTAGAAACTTTGATTATTTTTTGTAAGTGCTTAATTTTAGAGGGATTAAAAGATTAAGTTATACTTATTCTCTTCTAGCTTTTTTTTTAGAATATCACCCAACTCCAATATCAACACTTAGCATGGCCTAATTTACTTAGCCATATACATCAGTAATAAAAGCGGAAGTATGAAAATTTTACATAAATCAAGTAATGTATCATTATATATTAGTTGTTGGTTACTAAACTAATAATATATTAATACTTTAGGTGGAAAAGCATATGAGTCAAGAATGAGTGTTGTAATTATTGAAATAATTATCTGATTCCACTAAAACTAGAGGACTCTAATCTGCTCTATATTAGTTTGATCCACTAGTCTATACTGATTATATGTACTTAATGATTTAAGTTTTACTAGTGACCCATATATATTTTACCATAGATATATGAGCATTAGTGAGATTGACTATATTTCTCACATGTGTGGGGAAAGGGGGTGTAATGTTCACTAGCAGTTTCCTAGTTTCAATGTGTTAAATAAATGGGTTTGTGTGATCGCCTATGTATTAAACCTTTAAGATGAATTAAATTCTTAGGTCATATCACACCATGTGTAAGGTTCATGTATAGCTTCTCTCATCATGATACTTATGTGTTATGTATGCCTTAATCTAGTGATGTATACTATTGACTTAATATATAAGTATTGATCATCCTTTTTATAAGTGTTTGTCATTTCTACTAGTAGAAAACCAAGTTGTTGATGTGTATGTTCATGATAACTATTTTGATGAGTTTGTAGAGTTTGATGAAATTCTTATGGAGAACCGACCTTTGAAGGGTTTGGGCATAGAGTTTCATTTATCTAATAGCTAGCATTTTGTCTGAATACCATATAAACTCTTAGATCTATAAGATTCCCCTTTGCAGTATTTGTTATGATTGTTGTACTCAGAGCTTTATCTCTAAGCCTTTATCTACGTTTTATGAAAAATTTATTATTTTCATGTTATCTTGTTACTTGTTCGTAAATGTTTTGGCTTGTATTTTTTAACATAAGAATGGTACAGTAAATATCATATTGAATATGGCAATAACACATAATTATCTTATGTTTAGCTTCCATAAAAGTTGAAAATTTTTAATTATAAATTTTTGGGAGTTATGTTTAGTCCTCATGTTTATTTTTTAACCTTGTATCAACACAGAATCAAGTAATTGCCACACCTAATATCTAGGAACGAGATTACTTTTTATCCTTGCACCTGACATAGATTAGGTATAGGTATTATATTTTCTATGTTGAATGTGGCATAATAACCATTAGTTTATTATTATTGCTTTCTTAAAATGAAAAATTTTCATTAGTAAATTTTAGGGTAGTACAATTTAGGTTCATGATATTAAAGGGTTAGGTTCATACATAGAAAGTCTAGGTTCATGACATAGAACTATTAGGTTCATAACATAAAAAGTATAAGTTAATGAAATAAAATGTTTATGTTCATAACATATAATAATCAAGTTTATAATATAGTAGTGCAGGGAATTAAATAATTTGCATACATAGAAAGGAAAATTATCATAGTTAATAGGCCAAAATCAAGAGTATAAGTTATAACTATATCCAAGTCATATCAACAAATTAAAATTAAAGATGCATATAAAATTAAATATGCAACTTTCCTAAGTTAAAATAAATCAACCAAGTTTGAGTTGAATTTGGTTACCCCAAAAATTCATCCCAAAGAGAATATTTAGCATTAACATCTTGAAAGGAATCATCCATTTAGTGTCTTACCTTAAATAAAGTTAAATTCTCCTCTTGTAGTAACCAGCTCCCCGATGAACTTTGATCCCTACCAACACAACCTTTTGCTACTTCCCTTTCCTCAATTTCCTTTTCTCCCAACATTTTAGTTTTATGCTATCAGCCTTGACTTAGCAACAATGAACCAAGTCCACCATCCATTCACTCATTTCTGTGGCCTCACTTTTACTAACATTTCAACCATATCGAAAATACCCAATATCAACAATTATAGGACATATTTCACTGTAGAATTTTTTTTTGTTTTCTTCAGATTTCTCCTTAGTTGAAATAATCTTGTAAAGAGTATCAACTTCGATGCCTATTTCCCTAGAAACTAACACGACACTTATAGTCCCTCAATTTTAGTTGCGACACTCTTGTAGACAGAACATCATGAATTATTTTAAATGAAAATGACTAATTTGGAAAGATATTTCTTCATCTATAAGTTCCATCCATTATAATTCCAAAAGAACACCAATATTTTCTACAGTATATTTTATCAATGGAAATGGAGTTCATTAAATGTTAAGATGACCAATTCAAATTCATCATATAAAAGCTATTAGTTTCATTGCATAAAATATTTAGGTTCATCGTATAAAATATTCGTGTTCATTACACAAAATGAACATGTATATTCATGTATAGAGATATTTTTTTAGTGTAGGCTCATTACATAAAATAGTTAGGTTCACCACATAAAACACATGCATTCATCATATAAAATTTATAGGATTTATGTGATGAACTTCGGCTTTCTATGTGATTAACCTCTATTTTTATGTGATTAAACTTAACATTTTGTGCAATGAACCTATACATGTTATGTTATGAACTCATACACTTTATGTAATGAAATTAATTATTATATATGAGAAACTTAATCATTATGTGTGATGAACTTGTACGATCTGTGTTATGAATGTTCATGCTTTATGTTTTGAACATAATGATGAACATTATCATGATGTTATAAACAATATATTATTTCTGCATCAAAAGTGTAAAACCCTCAAATTTACTACAATTTTTTTTGGGAAAAAGGCCTATTAACTAAATTTTATATTAGTACGAATTTTCAAAGCTCTTGCCTCACTAATGGTAACTTGATCAATGAAACAAAAGGCTTTGTCCAGTATGAGCAACAGAAAGAAGGATAACTAAATTCTCCTCTGAATATCATAGGTTTTTGCCATGAAGAATTTTTGATAAAAATCCAAAACCATATCATTAGATGTTGATGATCGTATACCCAACCCATCATCCACATTAAGACCATATTTTTATTGCACTTGCATTGATTTACTATTCATAAGTGAAATTAATGTGTGTTCTAATCAAGAATATTCATGATATTCAATCATGTTTTGAAACCACATTAATTACTCTTGCATTACTATCTCATTATACTCCTATGAGTATGTCAAGGGTAGTCATAGATTTTCAAGGCTCTTAGATGGTGTCAAATAAAGGGTTGTAAACCATTGAATTTCGTTTAGAGTATTTAAAATCAAAATGGATCGGCAAACTAAATTAGTGGCCCAATGAACCAATGTCATGACTAGATATGCATTTGGACCATAGAGAAAATAAATGACCAGTCAACTTTTAGAAATTTTGGTATCTGGTTGACTGCAATGGAGCCAAATCGATTAAATCAAAATAGAAAATTTATACTTTGTCCCTATTTTCTTAAACTTTTTACCCTTGTTTCCTTATAATTCAAGGGTAGTTTCATCTTTAGCATAGACCTAATGATGTCTTCTTAGTGAATTGTTATCATGCCACCATGGAATTTTAAACCTGAATCTTTGTCATTTAGTAACAATGTTAGTTGTCAATAAACAACCATAAGTTTCAATAAAAAAAACTTTGTTACTATGGCAAATAAAGCATATATAACCTATTTTCATCCATTATCATCTCATATTTACACAACAGCTAAATAGTTATCCATCACCAACGTCAATATTTGAAAATCAAATGAATAGTATGTAAGAAAATAGAGAGAGAAAAAGAAAAATAAAATATGAATAAGATGATAGAAGGGAGTATCCAATAGCATTTGTCGAAACTCAACTAAACTCAAAGACAAATTAGTGTGTGGGGGTGAGAGAGAGAAAGAAGGGTATTGTGGACTATCAAAGATAATAAATTATTTGAATCTACTCACTTTTTTCTTATGTGAGAGATATGTTATATTTTATAACAAGCTTTTAGTTATTTAGACTTGTAATATATTGTAATATTATATACTAATTACATTCTCAATAAAACATGTATAATTATATGTATACTTTTTTAACCAATATAATCACTTATTATACCAGTACGAATCAATAGTTTAACTAGTAAACTATTAAACCAGTTAATACTGGTTTGATAACCGAATTGATTATAAAAATATAATATGGCCAATACCATGCACTTGCTGACTTAAATATTACCAAACACCTCATTATTTCAGCAGGCTAAATTTGAAGAACAAGTTTGGAGACTATTTTCTAATTCGTAATTTGAAGTCCAATTATCCTTTACTACATTAGCTAACTAGGGGTGGGAAATCTAGGCAACCTCAAAGCAAAAATATCTAGGGTGGGTCGTTGTCCTTCCCAACTCAAACAACCTAATTAAAATAGGGTGGTGATAAAAAAAATTGCAACATATGTGTAATATGTGATTGGGAAAAGATGTTGCTCCACTTACTACTAAATGAAACTTGGTTGATATAAGAGCCAATCCCTTTACCACTTATTGTGCCATGCAATGTGAATCTAGAGCCTAAAAAGCACAAATCATGCTAACGGTAACATACAATAAGTCAATAACTCATTAAATAGAATCCAATAGGAGAGATTTTGTGTGCTACCTCCCCTTCCGTACCCTTCTCTAATGAAATATCCCCCCACACATAAACCAAAGTGAATTACATTTATCTGAGATGTTACTAATGTCATCCCAAAGGACAAATTGAACTTTATGGTGTGGTGAAGTGTAGACCCTTGTAAAGAGAAACAAAGAATGTAAGAATTGTGTTGAGGTACCTAAAATATATATATCAACAAGTTCACTCTTTTATAACATTTAAATACCACCCATATCGTCAACTCATGAGCTACCACAAAAACTAATATTATGAGTAACAACATCCGCTCTATCGTCACTAAGTTTTGTTACTACTAGGATCACTACTAGTGGTGTATGTAATATGATCAATTTAGGGAAATGAGAAAGGAAAAAGTTATTTATGGAATCCTTTACATTCTAAAAAAGGAAACTATAAGAATATACCAAATTCATTTCTAAAGAGATGGAAGAAGATGTGGGGATACAAACAAAGATTTATGAGCCCCTCCATTCATTGTCGAGACAACTAGTTTCTTCTTTGAATGTATTCCACTGAGGGGTTCCCCCAGGTTGCCATTATTTGGGGGCTAGTGCATGTAGATCATTAGTAGCACTGGAAGAGAGTACCTTATTTTTTCCTCATACATTTCTAATATTTTTCAAGGGTGATCTAGGTTGAGGCATAGTCATTGGATTTACTACCTTGGTTGGTTCGTGCAGGCCCACCACAATTGATTTGGTGGGAAATAGATTCTTATTATTATGTTTTGATTAAGCATGCATGGATGCTTGGGAACATGCCCTATACATGATACTATCTTTTTAGGCCCCAACACTCGCATCCATACTATTAGGCCCCACATTAGATTATATTAATTGATTTTGTTTGACATTTATCACACCAAATAAAAGATCCTCGTCCAATTCCTTCCCATTCTCCTCTAATGTGAAGGGATTCCCCTATCAGAAAGAGAATCGAATATTATTATACATCTTCATTGATTTCTCTAAAGTCCTTGTTTGGAATTTCTCCTTACATTCCATTCCTCTTCCTTTTTTCTAGTAGGCTAATGGTGTTTCCTTTTACTACCTACTAACATCCACGAGCCAAATGTTGCCTACCTAACTTCTTTACCAGCATCATCTCATACAACTGCCATTGAGTTAGTGTGGTTAGTGCTCACCTCGTCCAACACATAACCCTCCGTCATTAATTCCAACCCTTGGAAACTTGCATAGACATATCCAACATAATCGCAACCAAAACAATACGTCCAAATTATTTCATACCCTATATTGAAAAGGATGGATCCCAAGTAATTTTTTAGGAGTAAGCATTTCTAAAAATCAATATCCACTACTAATATGATCAATTTACCTTTTGGCATGTCAGTGGTTATGGTTTCCACTTTCACAAACTTGCCTACTACATCTCTAATGGACTTGAATATCTCCTCTTTCTCACAGTATTTAATAGGAAATTTAGGGATATGAATCCAATCAAGGGTAGAGGTGATGGGTGTCGTTGATGCTCAAAACTCTAGGCTCCATCTTCTAATGGTAAGATAATGTCCATATATAAATCAAATGACATTGGTAGGAATATATTCATACTTATATTTATTCTTAAATCAGAATACATAGAATGCTTTCCCTAACTCAATAAGCTCATATGTACGTTTGAGCGACCAAAGGTCACAAATCTTGTTGCAAATGATTTTCTATCGTGATCCTCTGCCTCTTAGTTTGATAATTAAACACCTCTACAATGGATGACATGGAGTGTGTACCTTTGCCAATGTGAGGTAGATCTGAGGTCAGGTTTCATCTAGGAGGAGGGAATTTCCACACAATCATCATCTCCTATGTCCTCGATCTTCTTATATTCAACATCATTAGAGGAGGAGTAGGTGAATCAATTAACTTGACTACTCAAAATGATGCTAATGGAAAATATTGTGTGCTAGGGGATGTTGTCCATAGCTTCGATAAAATTAGGACTCAAATTAATCCCAAGCAGATCGGAGTCTTCCATGACAAAATTGTTAAGATTGATAAGAAAATCACTTGTTGCCATGATGCATTTTAATGTTTTAGGTAAGGAGATCATGTGGTAGAAGTATGACCGATCTTCACTAGGGTTGAAAAAAGGGTTGAAGGAGGGAGACATTACTTGTTCTAAATTTTCTAAGAACTCTTGAGCATAATCCAAAATGAACAAGTGAAAGAATGAAGAGTGAGACAAGGGAAATCCCTGATGTAAGAGGAAATTGATTAAAGATCGCTTGTTGAATTGAATCTGGTTGGAAGAGAAAACAAATCTCCAAAATTCCAACTTTGCCTTCTTTTAACTATATTTTTATAAGTCATGAGTTGCTTGAATACCTAAAATGAGATAAAAGAACATTAATATATTTTAGTACTTATTAACTTGTCTTTTATATTAATAACAAATCTAATCTTATTTAAGAACTTTATACAATCAACTTTTTATTTCTTTAGGTTATTAATAGTTTATAAGCAGGATATTTTTTGCTTCTTAAATAATATTTTAACTATTTTAGTATTCTATAGAAGTTAAACATCAACCTTGAAAATTAATAATTAAGAATAACATGAGTTATTATTGAATTTTGAATTTGGAAGAGAAATATTACCAACCAATTAACTCCAATAAATAATATAATTTAGTACACTGCAGGAAAAAATCAATTAAAATGAATTTGATCTCTTAAATATGTCCCCATATAACATCATTATGTTATAAATAATCCACATTTATTCATTTTTTCCAATCAAACCACTAATATAATATGTTATATATATATATAAGGATACAACATGTAAAATAGTGGATTGACTAGGTCTAACTTTGCTTCAATATAACTAGGAATGTTCATGGATCAAATATTCAAAGCATCTAACATTAAAAAATAAAAATAAAAAAAAACTTCGAATATCTGATACTTTGTATTGGATCACAAAGAATCTATTGGATATCCAAAATTTTAAAACAATTACAAATAGGAAATATTAGATAAAAATTTATTCGATTAAAAGATAATAAACTACTCTAACTTAAACCAGTCTAATCTAATAATTTAATTCAAGTCTTAAATTAAATTATATTCAATTAGCGATTCTATATTTATAATAAATATTTGATAAAAATATTAATTAAAAAGTATAAAATTTACTAATAATAATTAATTTTTAAAATATATATATGTATATAATTTATCAGATCATATATTATATATATTTTTCAAATTAGATAATCAATTTATTTAAATTTTTATTGACTTGATTAATTAATTAATTTTTAAAAATTTAGATTAATTATTTTATTTTTTGAATCGATTCTCTTTATGTCGATTAATAGGATCACAAAGAAAGTCTTAAATCTGATTTTGGTTCATCAAAGTTATTTAATTCACTAAACTAAACATGGCCTACATATTAGATAGTGCACTTTCATCGATCGGCGACAAATCTAACATGTTTTGCCGTAGTTCACTACTTGGAAGTTACCCACCTACCCGTTTAGGCTCTTTTTGCTTTTGCTTTCAGCAGGTAGACGATGGGGGCGATCGATCAGCTAGCCGTTCGATCCACGCCTCTGAGCGTGCGATCATGAAATTCATAACGTAAAGAAATACCCAAATCCTAGTAGGTTCATTAATTAAGCCGTTGAAGCATCTGTGAATGATCATATATTAATACCCAATTAAATCAAAAACTGATCCATAATAAACAAGAAGAGCTAGCTAGCATTCAACTATTCGCCAAAAATAGATCAGATAATAAAAACCTCAAGCAATGCAGCCAATATTTTCTGAAAACAGAAATCGACATTTATGGTGGTATTTCCTGCATATGGATCAATCCTGTCCATGGACTCCTAAAGTGGAAAAACCCTCACACCCTATTCATTAATGTCCAAAGAAATTTACAGGTATTTGATTGAATATTTTATGCTCTCACGGACTGTTTTTTAATTATAATTTTATTAAATTGATATTAGTTTTAACAATTTTTAAATATATTAAAACAACTAGAAATAATAAACGGCTATTACTCCCTCATCCCCAACAAAAAATAATAATAAAATGCACCCAATGTATTGTTATCTCTGCTGCCCCAAAAATAACAGCTTGCATGGAGCACAAAGAGAGCTGCAAAATCAAATATATATATATATAAAGGCCGGCCGGGGTTGATTCAGCTATGCTTTAATTCTCATATTACCAGTTTGAGTCATCTGTCACTATCATTTTCATAAAGCTACCAAGAGGAAATGAGGACATATTTCTATTTAAGGTAATGCATGTGTGGGTGCGCGTTGTAAAATATGAGCAAACCCAAACAGGAGGGTATTGTTTTGACTTTTGGTAAAGACAGATAAGCTACGTACATACAGTCATACAGATACAGAAGCCGATGCCCCTGGTGATGTCTCCTATCTCCCCATCCATATATCCCACCACCACGCCAGTAACTTCTTCTTTAATTTTAAAATATTATATTACATGTCTCGAATGAATAAACCTCTGCCCACATGGTGGTGCTCATAAAATTAAAAGCAACAGAGAAGAGGCTACGGGCTACGGGCTACGGGCTACGGAGCCCGCCAGGCCCCTTCAATTTGGCTGTGTACTACTGTACTTGTGTACAGACGAAATGAAGTATGAACCCTCTCCGTAAGCCTTCATAGTTAACCTTGAACAATTTCCGGTGTAAAACAAAAGGGTTCAGTTCCCGCATTCTGGGTTTGTTGCCCCCCGTGTGGACAGTTATTAGGGTCTAGACTTGCGTTAATTTTTAATAATGTCATTAAACTTCAGCCTTTTCATTTACTATAAAAATATAACATAAAAATAATCAATTCTGACAAAAATATGTTAGGGTCTCACATGGTAAGTTCTCTCAGATTAATGCAAGGGTTTCACATTTCATTGGATGTAAGATAATTTTTTATGTGATTACAACGAGTAAAACACTTCATTCTATTAAGTATAAGACCATCTACAACAACGGAGCAAAAAAAAAATTTGCGCCATTTGCTTTGACACAACGCCTCACACCAACGGTGGAAAATGGTCAAACATATCAGTCAGACATAATATCTTGCGCCGAAGCAAAAAATTTTCATCCAAAAGTTTTGCTACCAAATAAGATAGATGAAGCATTTAATTAATAATATAATTGATTAAATAAATATTTTAATTATTTAAGATAGGATATAAATTGATAAGATAATATATTTTAATATTATATTATTAAATTTTTATTGTAAAGGTAAAGTTTAAAAGAAGCAAAAAAAATATTTTTTAATTTTAAAAGATATATTATTTTTTTTTTCGCTCCTCCATTGCAGTCGCAGATGCTCTAAGGACACATTTTCAAAAGAACGTTCAAATAAATATTGTAATTGTTCAGCTAAAATATGAAATTTTAACTGCTTTCTAAACTTTGAGAGGCCGGCGACCTTCACTCTGCGACCCTTATTGCCTGCTCCGTTTTATTTCGTAGGAATGGGAATTCTATCCCATACTTTAAATGACGCTAACTCCATACTTCGAATCGAAGTAGGCCGTTTAAGACATCACTTCTACTATGAGCTATATAATTTGGATGAAAGTATAAATTTAAAATATTTAATTTTACCATCAACTAGTAATAGTAGTATTAAATTTGAAAGAAAACCCAACGGCAACATTGAATTGTTACTTCTTCTTCTTCTTTTTTCTTTTTTAATTAAAGATCCAATGGTAATTTACAAACTTATATGTGTTGTTGATAATTAGAATTTGTAATCATATTAATTTTATATATTCCAATATTTAAGTATAGTTCAACTTTATTATATAAGTACTGTTATTGTATTGACTTATGATATACTTATTGTTGTGCCTAACAAGATAGGATTATCATTATTAGACTGTATTATATTTGTATTTCTATTGTAAGATTCATATAACATTAAAATATATTTTGTTACTTTTATATTTTCTTTATTAATTAAAATTTTTACAGTATAAATACCCCAAAAATGGTTCTTTTAAAAATTATGAAGATCCCAAAATTATTAATTATTATCTATTGATGAAAATAAATTAAAAGTTAAATAATTTAGACTATATTGAATGACTCTGTGATAGAAAAAAAAAATTAAAGTACAAGACTAAATTTAAAATCATCGAGTAGTAGTTATTTAAATTTGATTGAAACATACAAGTAGAACAAAAGAGAGGATGCATAATTGGTCGTACAAACTGAGATATTAAATTTACAACATTGAGTCGGATGCTCTTAAAATGTTTTAAAAAGGATCGAACTATTGTATTAGTAGAACGTCCATACCTGACACAACTCAAATTTAATCCCCACACTTCTTCTACCGTTAATTTACTCTATGGTTTTGTCCTACGTTTATCAATCTCATCTAAATTTAATCACTTACTCTACATTAGTGCTATACTTAATGTAGTTTATCTTCGATCATTAATTTACTTTATTTGATTTTATATCGTTTTAATCAATACACACCAATTAAAACTTTTGATAATAAGTTTTGGTCGATTATAAATTATTTTAATTTTTATTGTACTAATTTTTTTTAGGATTATAAAAAATTATTAGAATTTGAAGAATTTATATGATAATCGGATATAATTTCTCTTAGTAATTTACAATACTAAGAATAATTAAAAATATATAATAAAAAAACTAACAAATAACACACATATTTTTAAAAATATAATAAAATACTTACCAGTCCACTGCTGCAGAGATTCAACAACAAGATAAAAAAAACCTATATTCATAGGCAGGAGTGGGCCCACAATCTCCAATTAATGCGCCTAAAATGTTTATAATTTTGCCAACTTCGGCTCAAATCTAATTCCCTCACACACACTTGCAGTGCATGCATGATTCAACGCATCAAATATAATTTGATGATTATAATTATAATTATGATTATGATTATTATTAAAAAAAATTATGATCGCTATGGTTGCACTGAGTAAGCGCACGACTCATCTAGCCGGCAATAATTATAGTAAATATAAGATAGATTTACTCCTTCAACCAGTCAACTTACACGTAATTTAGAACGGCTTATTGTCACGCACCGACTCTTCACCAAGTCTAGCTACGTGCGACCTTAGTCTTTTCCTCACTCCTTGAGAGACTAAATCAACCTTCCTCCTTCAAGTGTACTCAACACTTATGCTAGAGACGCTTCTTAGAGCACCACACCAAACCTTCCCACAAGAACTCAAGAGAGAACTTTTAGAGAGAGAAAGGGAGATTGTATTTAGAGAGAGAAGCTCTGAAGATACACTCTTGTTGGATGGTCTCCAATGCCTCTACCCCCCTCTATTTATAGGAGAGGATCTGCCCCTTCACCTCCCCCAGGAAGATTCTAGATACGGGCCTAATGAATATCTCTAGAATGGCCCAATAAGCCCATTAGGGGTTCTAGAATAGTCCATTAGGGTTTCTAGAGTTTCCTTAGGGTTTCTAGAATAATCCACACGATTCTATATAAATAGAGAAGGATCTAGAGACATTCCCCTCTAGAATCTTCTAGAACATTCCAGGAGATTGTAGAACCCTATACACTTCTCCATACTTATCTAGATTACAAGGATGATCTAGACTATTCTGGGCCCGGTAGAACCTCGATGCCAACCTTCTGATTCGGCCCGTAACATTCTCCCCCACCAAAGTCATCGACGTCCTCGACCATGATAGAAGACAGGTACCTCTGGATAGCCTCCGGGAACTGCCATAGGCCTTCTTCCTTCTCCCAACTATTCTAGCTCTCGGCTAACCCTTTCCACTTGATGAGATACTCTTTATAGTTGGGCATACCTCTCTTCTTGATGACTCGGTCGTCTAGAATCTCCTCAATCTCATGAGTGAAGGAAGTCACATTCACTGGAGGAGTGCGCTTGGATTTCTTCCTTGAGGGGTCTTCCATGTCTTCGTGATAGGGCTTCAACAGGCTCACATGGAAGACTGGGTGCAACTTCAGCTTGGACGGCAACTCCAACTGATAGGACACTTTCCCCACCTTCTTCAAGGTAGGATAAGGCCCCTCGTACCTCCTCACCAAGCCTTTGTGCACTTGGCGGTAAGCCTTGAACACCTGTGGGGACAACTTTACCATCACCAAGTCTCCTACCTTGAACTCCAAGGGTCTTCGGTCTTTGTCGACCCACTTCTTCATCTTCTTCGAGGCCCTCTCCAAATGTGCCTTGGCTAGGTCCAGCTGTTCATGCCATCCATGAGCAAAAGTATGTGCGGCGGGACTACTCCCTTTGTAGCCTCAAGCCACGGTGTGCGGAGTGATGGGTTGGTGCCCCATGACCAACTCAAAAGCGCTATGCCCCGTAGCACAATCCTTCTGATTAGCACTTACAAAGTGCCTCAAGTACATCTCCACTAAAGCATTCACCCATTCTGTCTGGCCATCGGTCTGAGGGTGAAAACTTGTAGAGAAATGAAGCTCGGACCCCATCAACTTGAACAGCTCTCTCCAAAACTTTTCAGTAAAGCGAGGATCCCTATCACTGATGATAGACTTAGGCAATCCCCAATACTTTACCACGTGCTTGAAGAACATCTGGGCACACTGATCCGCCGTACAATCCCTCGGGGCAGGGATGAACGTCCCATACTTGCTCAACCGATCGACCACGACCATGATGGATCCATATCCCTTAGACGTTGGGAGTGCGGATATGAAGTCCATAGAGACACTCTCCCAAGGTCTTTCAGGAATGGGTAAAGGCTCCAACAATCCAGCAGGACACTTCTGCTCGTTCTTATCTTGTTGACACACAAGACAAGTCCTCACGTATCCTTCCACATCGTCTCGCATCTGTGGCCAATAGTAAGCATCTTCAATGAGTTCTAGAGTGCGCCGCATACCTAGGTGTCCAGCCCATTTGGAGTCATGGAATTCCATCATCAAGTCCCTCCTCAAGCTTCCCCATCTTGGAATGTAGAGTCGGTTCCCCACGGTGCAGAGCGCACCATCTTGCTCCCAAAATCTTCGAGTCTTCCCTTCCTTTACCATCTCCATCAAACTCTTGGCAAAGGCATCATGAAGGATTCCTTCCCTGACTCGATCGAGGATGTCGCCGGTAGGACCGCTCATACTCGCAAGCATCGCCTTGCGGCTCAAAGCATCGGCTACCACGTTGGCACTTCCGGGCTTGTACTCCATCTTGTAATCGAACTCGGCCAATAAGTCTTGCCAACGAGCTTGCTTGGGACTCAGCTTCTTCTGGTTCTGGAAGTAGCTTGTTGCAACATTATCTATCTTGACCACGAATCTACTTCCAATAAGGTAATGCCTCCAAACCCGCAAGTAGTGGATGATGGCGGTCATCTCTTTATCATGGAAAGGATACCGCCTCTTTGTGTCGTTGAGCTTGCGACTCTCAAAAGTAATGGGATGCCTCTCTTGCATGAGAACTTCTCTGATGGCAAAGTCGGAGGCATCCGTATGCACCTCGAACTCCTTCGAATAATCGGGTAAGCGCATAACCGGTTCCTCCATCACAACCTTCTTCAGGTCTTCAAAGGCCTTCACATACTCTTCATCCCAACTCCATGGGACCTTCTTCTTTAACCGGTTGGTGAGAGGTGTGGCTCTACCCGAGTATCCTGGGATGAATCTCCGGTAATAGTTCACCAGCCCAAGGAAACTGCTTGCGGCCTTAGTCTTTTCCTCACTCCTTGAGAGACTAAGTCACCCTTCCTCCTTCAAGTGTACTCAACACTTAGGCTAGAGACGCCTCTTAGAGCACCACACCGAACCTTCCCACAAGAACTCAAGAGAGAACTTTTAGAGAGAGAAAGGGAGATTGTATTTAGAGAGAGAAGCTCTGAAGATACAACTCTTGTTGGATGGTCTCCAATGCCTCTACCCCCCTCTATTTATAGGAGATGACCCACCCCTTCACCTCCCCCAGGAAGATTCTAGGTACGGGTCTAATGGATTTCTCAAGAATGGCCCAATAAGCCCATCAGGGGTTCTAGAATAGTCCATTAGGATTTCTAGAGTTTCCTTAGGGTTTCTAGAATAATCCACACGATTCTACATAAATAGAGAAGGATCTAGAGACATTCCCCTCTAGAACCTTCTAGAACATTCTAGGAGAGTGTAGAACCCTATACACTTCTCCATACTTATCTAGATTACAAGGATGATCTAGACTATTCTGGGCCCAGTAGAACCTCGATGCCAACCTTCCGATCCGGCCCGTATCATTATGCTCTACCAAGAGAGTAGAGATGGTAGGACTACATGGTAAAGTAAAAAACAAATCCTAGAGAGAACGATCAATAAAACCATAATCATAAGTAATATGAATAATATTAAATATAACAATAACAATACCAATAATATTAATAACTATAATTATAAAAATAAATATTTTAATAAGAATTAATAATTATAATTATAGTTTTAATAATAGTCATTAATAAGTATAATTCTAATAATATCATTAATTATTTATCATTATTATTATTGTTATTATATAATTAATTATAATAATATTAATAATAATTTAATCAATAAATATCATTAAGTTACTAAATATAATACTTAAATATGATTTTATATAATTATCATAAAAATAAAATATTAATATTGACCTAATCTAATTATAAAGTGAAAAAAAAGCAAATAAGACTAGATCTGTGATGCACGAGGACGGCACCCGAAAACGTCCCCCGTTCGAAAATTTTTTCGGATTAAAATTTATATTAAAATTATTTAATAAATTTTTTTATTAAAAATACTTATTAATAATTAAAATTAACTAATATAAGAATTAATTTTAATTTTTTTAATTATTCTTTCAAAATTTTAATAAATTAAATATATTTCTAAATTATATAATTTTTTAACATTTTTTATCGTTCTTATTTTTTAAATTTTTAAAAAATAATATTTTCACTGAGGGACCTCGTGTATCACTGGACTAGATAGCTTGGGCCAAAATCTATAATTATATAACGTTCGTATGGGGTTTTGGGTTTGGGAAAAATCTGCTGTACGGCATACGAAACGAGCCCATGCCCGACAACATATTACAACAAGTGCTCTGGCTAGCGCTCGACCACGGGCAGTCGGTCCTGACCGTCCCCTTGTAATTTGTTTGTTTTGGGATATAACAATGCTGCTACGTCTACGTACCGTACGTATGACATAGCTAGCCAGCCGACCTACAGCTCATTTTCATTGACTTTTTCCAATTACTCTGTGCACTCTCGTTTTGCCCTTTTCTTCCTTTTGATCTCATCTCTAGCCTGCATGTGCAAAAGGCTTCCTCCCGATAATCCTCTTTAGCTGAGGCTATCCTGTCACTTCACATCCATCGGAAGTTACATTCACAGATTCAATATTCTCAGGCTACGATCCTAGCTACGTTCAAATTTCAAAGCCATCTCTTTCCAACAGCTATTAGATCATTTCTAATTTAAGGATTTTAGTTGTCAGAGACTTTTGCCCGATAAATTTCACTCATATAGTTTTATTACGATACTATGTATTTTTTACATAATTTCGTATAAATGTCAGATATTTTATTTATTATTTATTTAATTTTAATGATATTTTATTAATATTTTTAGTTTTAGATAAATTAATTAATAATTTTTTAAAATATTTTGTTATTTAAAAATATGAATTAAAATTTTCTGAATATTTCAATTTTTTTCCAACAATTTTAACATTTTTAAATATTTTCACATTGTTTCTTCTTAAAACAATTCTAGAAAATCCCAAAAAACATTTGAAATATTTAAAATTTTATAATTTATATTAAAAAAATATTCAATATTAAAACTAGTATCAGTTGAGTCATATAAGATCAAAAAAATTATTAAGATAATATTAAAATAAAATTAAAAAAAAACAAATAATACCTAAATGACATTATTTAATATTTGCGAAACCTAAGTGATATTAGTATCTAAGTGAAACACCATGGTGTTTTTCAACTATGTTTTATTCTTGTTTACAAAATGGAATGTACAAAAGTAAAATATTGTTGTATTAACCATAAAAAAAAAAATACAAGCATACATCTTACCATGTTCGATATTAGACTAAATTATAATAAAATTTTAAAACATTTATGATAAATACACCTTAGTTGAGCTACTGAAAATAAGGGTGTTGTTAGATATACATCTATTTTTCTAATTTGACATTTATTAAAAGGGTGAATTTTTTGCTTTTTACCATGATACATTTTTTATAACTACACGTTCAGCAAACTAAATTTTCTCTATTTTTTTCTCATCTCCTCAAATAAGTATACAAAATTAAAATTTGATAACATTAAATGCAATGAATGGAGATGATGATTATAATTCCAATGAATTTTTCAACGAAAATAAATTAGAAGAAATAATGGTAAGTTAAAAAAAATTGCGTAATTTTTCCACCTGACGGGTGACTCATTTGTCACAAAAGCTCTTGAACAGACAACTCACGCGTCAACTAGCCATGAGCGGGTAACTCACCTGCCAAAAATAATAGTTGACGGGCAAGTTACCCCCAAAGAGGCACAGTGATAGGTAACTTATCTGTCAACTTATCCTTTTTTAACAATTATTTTATTCATTTTTTATATTTATGCACTAAGAATGTCATATTTTGAATATTATCTATAAAATTCAGATTCAATTAATACTAATTGGAGTAGAATATTTACAACAAATAAGATTTTTAATGATCGAGAGTCATTAATTTATTAGGTTAAAGAAATTGGAAGGCCGTATAATATGATTTTTGGTATCAAGAGATCAAGAAAAAGGTAGGGTATGGATTCATTGTGAAAGAGGATGTGCTTATAGAAGATAACCTTCAGTAAATCTAGAAAGTATTTGATCTACCGAGACCAACAAATATGGCTGTGAATTCATGATTCATAGAATGGAAGATGTTTACGGTAGTTGGAAACTAGAGGTAGATTATGGAATGCATAGTCATAGATTAGGTACATATTTGTAGGGGCATTCGTTTACTTGTCGATTGTCTTTAGAAGAACGCAGGTTGGTGGCTGAACTAACACAAATAAATGTCAAACAAAAGAAAATTATTGACAAGTTGAAACAGAGTGATGGTGATAATATCGCAACACTTAGAACAATCTATAATGCTAGACATAAGTTCATGGTACAGATTTTGATGGGATGTACGGTTATGCAACATTTATTGCACATTATAGAAATAAACAAATATCGTTTATAGCATCATCGGTTGCCCAACTCTGATATAGTTAGTGATATTGTATTTGCGCACCCAGATTCTATTGCTTTGTTGCATGCGTTTTCATAAGTCATTTGTTTGGATTGTACATACAAAACCAATAAGTACAACATTCCTTTCTTGAAGGTCGTTGGTTGTGTGTATAACAGTAATAATTTTACCAGTGCCTTGACATTTATGATGAAGGAAAAGGAAGATAACTATGAATGGATGATTGATAAGATAAAGATATTGATGGAGCCTCATGAACTAAATGTGATGATCACTAATAGGAAACTAGGACTGACATAAACTATGCCAAAAGTCTTTCCAAATGCAGCGGCCTTCTTGTGCAGATGACAAATTAGTAAGAATGTTTTGCCACATGCTATAAAGAATTCGGAAAATATAGTAGTGGGAGAAAGTTTCCTACAATGTTGGAAGAAGATTGTACAAGCCAATACAATTGAGACATATGAGAATGAGCTTCTATTGATGGGTAACAAATGGGGCAGATTTTCACATCTTTTACAATATGTGTACGAGACCTGGTTGAATCCATATAAGGAGATATTTGTTTCAGTGTGGGTCGACAAAATCATTCACTATGGCACTCATACCACCAACAGGTATAGCATATTTGTTGTAAATATTCAATGTTTATTAACTAATTAAGTGTGTAACAATTAACCATTACTTATTTTTTGAAATTCATATTATGGGGTGGAAAGTGAACATAGAAAGCTAAAGAAATATATAGCATCATCATAGATGAGTTTTGACACATTATGCCCAAAGATCGATACACTAGTAAGACTCCAAATTAATGAGGTAAAAAAGTGTAACACCCCAATTTTTATTACTGAAAAATTTCATTTGCAACGAAAATAACTAAGTAAAAATAAGGGGTTACTGTCATGATCGACATAATTCTGGTTTATGCAACCGTTCTTACATCAATCACAAGGCTAAAAGTTTTAAAGTAATACAACGAAATTAGAATCAAAAGTGCATTTATAGTAAAAATACTGAGTTTGGTGTATTACTCCGAGTTTTACAATACTAACATACAAAAAGGGGATACCGTGGATCAAGAGTCCAAAAGGGATATCCAGTTTAATACATAACCCGGATAACAGATACTCTTCACCCGACCCCAACATAAATGGAGTCACTCATCTCCACATAAGGCGTCATAGGCCACAAAATCATCTACCTGATCCTCTGAAACCTACACAAGCAATCTAAGGCCTTCTGCTAATGGGAATGAGCAACACCCATAAAATGGGTGGTCAGTACGCTACGTACTGAGTAAGGGAACAATACTATCGAAATAGGAATACAAAAGGCACATGCTTCCACATTAAATGATAAAGGAATATGACCAAGCAAATGATCCAAGTAAATGATCATCTCATAATACATAATCCAATCCAGATCCTTTTATTAAGTATAGTCCATTTTCATTCTTTTATATACGATGAGTGTAGGAACTCCACTATTCGTAAACCGGTGGAACGGTCTGAAACTTCTTAGGGACAACACACCCGAGCCACTATTCTTTCCGGTGGAATGGAGGTGATAACATCTTATCGGGACAGAACGCTCTCGAGCCACTATTCTACCCGGTGGAACAGGAATAAATCATCATGTCCTAACTCACACATTCTTCCACTTTAAATCATCAGTATCTTTTCCATAGGTTTCCAAGATATGTTTTATTTCACAATGAGTAGACTCCCTACTATTCTCAACCGATGGAACAATTTGAAACTTCTCGGGGACAACACACCCAAACCACTTTTTTTTCTGGTAGAATAGAGATTAAAAACATCATCTCAGGGTAGAACGCTCCCGAGCCACTATTCTACCCAGTGGAATAGGAATACATACATACATATATATATATATAGAGAGAGAGAGAGAGAGATTTGAGAAAATAGTCACCATGGCCCTAATCACGTGCTTTTTCACTTTAAGTAATTAGTATCTTATTTAATTGTTGACTCTTAGGCATAGAACACAGTCAAACAGATATGCATGTAATATAGGTCTAAACCCTTAAGTCCTGTTAAAATTTAATTACACTCCCTTTAGTGTTCATTCTCCTATGCTGGTTGTTCCACTCACATTGTATTATGACATTTTCCAAATCCTATCATTAGTATCATACCCAAAAAGCACAATCCAATTCCTATGAGTTTGATTTAGTAATCTCATCCTAAGGTATATATATTAAACACTGAAGTATCCAAGTCTAAATCCCATGACACTTCATATGAAATATTCATCATTTCTAATTTTCAATAGTTATTCTCTAATCCATGAAGATGGAATAATAATATTAACATCTCAAGATGACTTGTCCCAAATTTACTATTAAACATTTATGAACCCAAAATAACGATAATATTCCCATGAATTACTCAAGTTATTATTGTCATAATTTAAGTCTCCTAACACATAAATTAGCAAACTTCCTTAATATTCCATAATGACCAAGTTACCATTTTAGCACAATTAGCACCTTTATTTCATAAAAACTTATACCTTCCATACAAATTATTTTTCTAAGTCCCCATTAATTATCATACCTCATGAGAGACCTTAAGCCCATTTATCACAACTCATTCAACCCATATTTTATATCATAAGTCATAATTTCATAGTTATGGCATTCTCATCATTCAACCCATATTTTATACCTTAAGTTATAATTTTTACAAATATGACATTCACATCATTCAACCCAGATTTCATACCATGAATATATTTCCACAAGTGTGATATCATCATCATTCAACCATATATATATTTCCACAAGTAAGATATTAACATCACTCAACCCATATTTCATGTTATAAGATGCACTATTACAAATACGATATCATTGTCACAATCATAACATAATGGTATCTCTTACAACTCTTATTTTCTTTTAACATAGCATTCATAACATTACAATTTATCAACATCAACATATGTTACATATTATAGAAGCAATATCATGAAAACACATTTAGTCATACAAGAAATTATCATTAAAAGTCCTAAGCATCAAATAATATCCTTACCAACTAGGACAGTGGGCTCTAAACACGCAAAATCCTAGACTTCCTCCTCTGAAGCTACTGGAAAACCACCTACGATCAATAACAAAGTATGATTAGGCTCGAAGAGTTAAACCAAAGGAAAAATCAAGGTAAAGAGGGTAGAAGTAGGTATAACCGTAGTTCAATGAGAACTTGAGAGGTGTGGATGCGTAGAGGAATGTGTGGTAGAGCTATGGTAGAAGTTTGGCGGTGTTTGGTTGAGGTTTGGGGGTGAAAATAGGGATTCACAAATAAAGGAATGGGGTTGGACGGCTGTGCAACAGGCGGTGCAACTTCTAGTCGAGAGAAAACAAAATGCATGGCTAAGAGGTGTGAAATTGCACGGCAGTGCAGAATTAGGCCGAGAGGAAAATTTTTGCACGGTCAGATGATGCAGGGATTCAAAGGCTATGCAGCAGGGGTTTTAAGCATTGCACGGAGTGCACGGCTGTGCGCACTGCAACGCTATAGCACACGAGAGGGAGAAGGAGCAAAAAGAAGTGGCAGTCGACGGCGATGATCGGCGACGGTAAGAAGAAGGTTGGGGGCAACTTTAGTGGTTGGTCCACCGGCCAAAGGGCAACGAGTGGTGGCCAAGGTGGTGCACAGTGGAGGAAGATGGAGGTGTGAAAGCCAAAACAAGAAAATGAAGTGGAAGAAGAAGATGAAAGGGAGAAGAAGGGAAGGAGAAGGGTGAGGGAGCTTGGTAATGGCTCTTTGGCACAAAATATCAGCAGAGTGGGGTAAAACCAAAGAGAAGTAGGGAGAGTGTGAGGTGTGTGTGTGTGTGTGTGTGTGTGTGTGTGTGTGTGTGTGTGTGTGTGTGTGTATATGCATGTGTGCTTGTGTTGTGACTCGGGGAAGGAAGAAAGAACAGGGGTGGCATGCGATGGGGAGAACGGTGATGGTGTAGCTGTAAGTTGATGATGAAGGTGATGGTTATAGAGGATGGCTAGGGCAGGGTAATAGCTGTAGGGTGAGGGTGGTAATGGTTGATGGAAGTGTTCCATAAAGGTGGAAAGGATACGAGGGATGTAGGGAGATGGGGTGTGCGGTGAGGGAGGTGTAGGTCTGCAAGGATGGGAGAAGGAGAAAAAGAAAGGGAAAGGTGATGGGTGATGGATGAGGGTACAGAAAGGTGATGGGTGGTGGTGCAAGTGGATAGTGCAAGTGGGGGTGCAAGAGTTTCAGCAAAGGGGTTGGCAAGAGAAGGGGAAGAAGGAAAGAAAAGAAAAGGAAAAAAGAAAATAGAAGGAAAAAAGAAAAGAAAAGGAAAAGAGAAAAGGTGGAAATGATTAGTTTAGGGTAATTAGGATTAACGAAATTTTTTAGCAGATTTGATTCCAGTTTACGAATTACGGTTTGTCAAATTTAAGGTTTTCAGAATTGGTTAATGTTTTGGGATTAAGGATGGGTTAAGGATAATATAAGATTTATTAGGATTAGAATCAAAATAGGGGTCTAATGGTGTGGAATTAGCTTAAGCAAATTTTCAGGGTATTACAAAAAGGATATGAAGCAATTATGGGTAATTATTCCACATTACTCTCTACGAATGACATATGCTCAAATGTTAGAGCCTCAATATATAAGGAATTGGTGACTAATGAAGAGTTATATGCTTCTGCCTTTATTGCTCTTGTTGTTAAAAGTATGTAATGCTTGGTACATTGGAAGAGATCGGCTCCAATGAAAAAATGGTGGCATAAACCTAAATTTATCTTCCTTTTTGTGACAACGTACAATGTCGTATTTATTTGTTTGAGTATACACAAACAACTTGATTAGATCATCACCATCTTAAGTGTGAATAATTTGTTGCACTATGTATTGTTATGTGAGTTATTGCACTAAAATTTTTATATATTGTATATATATATGACACTCATGTTATGATACTTTATATGGTTGCAGGTAACCTTGATGGAAGACAGAATATTACCACATATATCTAATCAATGGTATAGACATGATGCTTCAAGCGTATTTGGATGGGACGAGCCATATCGTGATCGTATTCAGCTGTATTGGAATTTAATGGGTATAGGTGTCCACCAAGGGGGAAGGGACTTAGGTTGAAGATTTGTGCTTAAAATATTTTTCTGGTTTTTTAACGTGTTGTACATTGATTTACTGCATTATGTAATATAAAATTAAAATTATCAAACATTAAACAAAATTGTTCGATAACAATATACTAACAAATAAAATTAAAGCGTACATAAAATTGAAAAAGTCTACTACATATCATCACTAGGGTTTTGTTCGCCCTCCTCTTCTTCACTAGAGAACAATCTCAGCCCGCCCATGGTTAGCCTATCAAAACCTTTATCCTTACCAATTCTACCCTTCTTTTCTTCTTTAAACCAGTAGCGAAATCCACCCATCAACTCAATATTTGTCTCCACATCTGTCCTTATGTATGGAGCATCACTCGGCCCTTGATCTATTGGTACGGGGTGGACAGTTAGATGTGTCCAAGGATGATACTAACGAAGGTATTCGGCTGAGGCATTATGCTTATATGTCGATCGATGAAAATTGAAGCTAAAGTCAGGTCGGTGGTGTGGCCAAATATTCCAAAATGATGTATAACTAGAGTAATCTACCTTATACTTTTTAATGTTGGCACTCCAATAGAATCCATGTTCTGCAACGGTAGGAGGAATCGAGATGAGATGAGGGTAGCCAAACTATCGAGAAAATCGATCTGGCTTATAACATTCAACCAAATCCATAAAGCGCAGGCCACCTTGGTACGTTGACTCAGAATGTTTCATGCCTGGATCTTGATAAAACAGTAAGAAGTTGACCTAAAAACACATGTATAACAAATTGGAATATCACTTATTTCAATAAATTAACAATTAAAAACTACTTAAACAAAATTATTTCACTAACCTACTGTACCCTCATAGAATCCAATTGCCTCTTGTACTGAATTAGATCATCCATGGACTCAGGTGGAATTTTCTACCTACATCATTGCATGAAGGATTATATATACATGAATAACTCCACCAAAAGTAGGGGAAATACTCATAAATCTATGCCTATGCACAAATATAACACAATTAAACAAAGAATTAAACGACTTTTGTCAAACAAAAAACACAATAAAAAATTACCTCTAAAAGTGTCATGTAGCCACCAATTTTCTTGTACTCAGTTCTAGATGCTATCCCAAGTTACTTATATAAATATACTAAAGTCCCAACTCCAAAGGCTCAATTGCCTAATGTACACAAATCAGCTACTAATCTAAGTACTAATAATGGAGCACGGTTGCTAGACTTGTCAACAAAAAATATACAAGATATCAGGTACCATAAATAAAACCTGGCATAAGACTGATCGTCTTCAACACAATCAACCGTAAGCTTATAATAATTATCATCTAATGCAACCGTACTTCCCCTCACAAAACCATATCTAACCAATACATTGGGCTCACCCTACATCTAGACCAGAAGATCTGTGGCATCACCATCACTAGGATAATGCTTGCTAATATACTAATGGATATTACAATTAATATCCATAATGTACATAACGTCATGAAGAGTGATCATCATCTCACCAAATGGAAGGTGGAAGGTGTTGGTCTTTGGGTACCACCTTTCAACAAAATCAAAGATGAGCAGAGTGTTGTGATAGTAGAAGAATGTAAAGCGTAGATGTTTAAGGCCTATGGTCTCTATATAGTCATATGCAATACCCATGCCCTCATCATCGTTGGCAGTCTTCTCAAGTTTTTCATCATAGACTGAACCCTCAGCATAGGACATGGTTCCTACAATAAAATAAATATTAGAATAATAAATTACAAAATAAAATTATAGAAACCAATATGTATAATAATATAAATTACCTCAACATCATTCCATATGGCATATGCCACATGACCCTTAAAACTAGTTAGAAGATCAAGAATGAGTGGACCCTTACCAATAAGCCTAGTCAATCTCTAATCATGGTTTGATGTTAACAATGAAACATAACCAATTGCGTGGCCAGATGTGCTAGTCCCGACAAAAGTTCCATCAATGGGATAATCATACTCTTTCTTAAAGGGAACATGATCCCTGTCCATAGTACGTAGAGCTTTACCATGCTCCATCGCTCCTCGTACTCTAGCGTTGGCGGTGACCGTCCTCTTCGCCACCCTAGTCGTAACAAGAGTAACATTTTTTAGATCTTTTCCTCTGCCTCCTCTACCAGCCATCTGCCAATAATAACAAGAAAAATATCATTAAATATTATGTATTATCTCATTAATGATTTATGATTTTGGATTTAGGGTTTAGTGTTAGGCTTAGTGTTTTAGTTTAGGGTTAGGGTTTAGGGTTTAGGGTTAATGGGTTAGGTTTAGGATTTAGGGTTAAAGGGTTTAGGGTTATGGTTTAAGGTTAAATAGTTAGGGTTTAGGGTCAAAGGGTCAAAGGGTTAGGGTTAAAGGGTTATTATTTAGGGTTTAGGGTTAAATGGTTAAATGGTTAGGGTTAAAGGGTTAAAGGGTTAGGGTTTAGGGTTTATGGTTAAAGGGTTAGGGTTTAGGGTTTATAGTTAAAGGGTTAAGGTTTATGGTCATGGCCTAGGGTTAAAAGGGTTAGGGTTTGGGATTTAGGGTTAGGGTTTAAGGTTAAATGGTCAATGTTAAAGGGTTAGGGTTTAGGGTGAGGGTTTAAGTTTTAGGGTTAAAGGGTTATGATTTAGGGTTTAAGGTTAATGGGTTAAAGGGATAGGGTTTAGGGTTAGGGTTTAGTGTTTAGGGTTTAGAGTTTAGGGTTTATAGTTAAAGGGTTATGTTTTGGGGTTTAGGTTGTAGGGTTTAGGGTTTAGCTTTGGGGTTTAGGGTTAAAGGGTTAAGGTTTAAGGTTTAGGGTTTGGGGTTAGGGTTAGGGTTTTAGGTTTTAGGTTAAAGGGCTTCCAATAGATAAGATACCCGTTTTGACCAATGTTTCATGGGTGAATCACTCGCTGGCTATGATGCTTGATGCGCAAACTACCCATTGCGATTTATGTGTGATGGGTGAATCACTCACCATTCATTGGTCCTAACAGGTGAGTTACCCGATATTTTATTTCTTCAACGGGTGAGTTACTCATTATATGTCATGGCTGACGACAGAATTAACCCGTCAACTACTATTTCGATCCCGACTACCATTTTCATCGTTTGAAGCTCGAATTTAGCTTAAATGAATGCAATATGATTGCTAATATAGGTTATATGTATGTATATAAGTCTTAATTTAAGTTAAACACATCCAAATTCAATAAATTAAATTATTAAACTATGCATTTCAAAAATTTCTAAAATGATAAAAATTGACAATAAAAAAGTGCAGAAATCTTACATACCTTGTGATGTGGAATGTGAAGAATTGTTGATTACAATTAGAAATACTCAATTGATTGAAGATTATGAAGGATTTGAGAAGAGTTGGGATGAGAGAGAAGAGAGAAAATGTATTAGAATAAATCGAGGGGTGATGAAATGAGAGGGGTAAAATTGGAATTGGTGAAAATATTAAGGGTATATGGGTGTGTAGTTAGTAATTTGGGTGTGTAAGGAGAGGTGAGGCGGAAATAAATATATAGTAGGGCTCAAAGTTAACTTTACGAATGAAATTGTAAAGAGTTGATACCAAGATAAATAGGAAAAGGGGGATCCAATTTTAAACAAGCATAGCCACAAATGATATTTATACCATTATGTAGATAATAAAATCAAGTTTTTATGAGTGCTTAAAAAATAATTATCATAATTATGTGTTATCCCACATTCCATTTAATAAGAAATCAAGTACAGATAATAACATACAATCTCCTATCATAAAACACATGAAATTTATCACACATATCCAAAAGAAAATATATTAAAATCATTTTAAATTAAAGGTGTCAAGACAAACTCTTTAAAACCATGGGTTGTCAGGGCAACCAAAAAACCCTAAAACATTAGGTTATACATACTATCTACATGAGGTCTAAGTCAAGGCATCCAAAATAAACAAAACTAAGGAGTTGTTCGAATTCGCTACCATGTACACAATCATGATATCACCACCCATCTAAATAGTCAAATCCTTAAGCATGTACATCTCTACAGGGTCTGTAAATAACCCAAAGAGTAGAGAATATGTCAAACTATTGCTACATATTTCAATGGTCCAATTGGTTTTAATGATTAGTGAAAATAAAGTTTGTAGACTCTATTGTTTAATGATTAGACACAATGATCGAGGTTGTAAGTGTTTTGCACCATTCACATAATGACATAATATTTTAAAATTGTATTTGAAATCGAGTGCTTAAATATAGCATGAAATATAAATTGCATAACTGTAACACCCCCAAAATTTACAAGGTTTTAAAAAAAAAACAGAAGCATTTACAATAGAAATATTTTAACTCGTAAATTTTAGGAATGTTACCGCCACACTTAATACTAGACCGGTTCACTCCTACCGTTCTAGCATTTAGTGCTAAGGCTAAGAGAAACAACTCAATAGCTTAATACATAATCCAAATTCATAATAATGGAAACCAAATACCACAAGTCCTTACACCATCCAAAATACGAGAATTAGTTTTTCAGGAAAGAAGATAACGACAATAATAAAATTATTTTCAAAGTACTAATCATAAATAAAAGATAGGGTAATAAAAATTGCAAAGAGAGCCGGCCATGTCACTATTGGAACGGATCCCGCCCCATCATCACTCGACCCCTCTTGATGCCCCTTGATGCCCCATAGACATCAATGTCATCATAAAATACATCTTCTACCTGTAGGAAATCAGATGGGCCTTCTACTCGTTGGAATGAGCAGCACCCATGAAACGGATGATCAGTACGCTATGTACTGAGTAAGGTAACCGAACACTAAGGCCAATACATAGCACACAAAATCATAAAGACAATGCTCAACTTACACTTTCAAACCACGTATATGATTCATAAAGACATACATATAATTACACAACTTAATAAAGATTAAACCCACACATAAAGGCCCAAACAGTTCGGATTAATTATTTAATTAATCTTTTTACCGAAATTAGATACACACCATAACTTTTATCAAATCCATGTAATCACAGGAACACCCCACTATTTTAGCCGCTGGTCACTTGCGGGACAAGGTCCACACCACTATTATTTGCCGGTGGACCGGTCACTTGCGGGATAAAGTCCACACCACTATTATTTTCCAGTGGACCGGTCTGGTTCCTGCTCACATGGGGTTCCACTGTAAGTAATTAATATCTTTTAAGTGTCTTTAACAAACTCGGGTTCGTTTTTATTGAGCTCGAGTCCCCCACTATTATTCGCCGGTGGATCGGACACTTGCGGGACAAAGTCCACACCACTATTATTTGCCGGTGGACCGATCTCACATAGGGTAATAACCCTAACCACTATTCCTAACCGGTGGATCGGTTGGACCCGGATCAATAATCTTTCGCTTTAAATGATTAATGTCTTAAATATTTTATTCAAAGATTTTTACCCAGACACGCATGACTATCTCCATACCAATCCTAGTTCTCGTGCATATCCCTAGCTCCACATGACCACTCTCCCATGCAAACCCTAACTCCACGTAAACCACTCTCCCATGCAAACCCTAACTCTCATGTAAAACCCTACCTCCACATAATCACACTCCCATGCACCCTAACTCCACGTAAAACATATTTCCATGACAACCCATAATTCTCATGCAAAACCCTAGTCATCATGCAACTCCATGCAAAAACCCTCACCCCATACAACTTCATGCAAAAACCCTAACACCATGCAGTTATGTAGCAACCCTAATACCATGAAATTATGCAGAAACCCTAAAACCATGCAATTATGCAGAAACCCTAACACCATGCAGTTACTCCCCATCATGATTTTACAACCCCTTCGTGCATGTCTTGGGCCACGCCACATCGTACTAACAACATGTTTATACACATCATTCTCATGCCACAATCATTTAACAAAACACACCTCAACTTCCTTACATGCTGCATTTATAACAATTACATAATAATTACATAAAATACACGACAGATCACATCACAAGGCATGCATGGAATATAAATCATATATAACACAAATGGCCTTAGCACCCCTTACCTGAAATATCACCGGTCTTGGAGCAAGCTCCTATACCACTTGAGGGCTTTGAAATGGCTCACCTACTTTAGGAAAAATACTAGGATTAGGTTTTTCTTAAGAATGCTATTATTTCTAACTTATCCCAAGACCTTATTTTTAATTAAAGTACTACTATACTAGAATTAACTATACAAAAATACTAGTAGAAATATTAACAATAAAACTAATGTAATTCAAAACAAAAAGGTGATACAAGGGTTTCTACCCTTCACCAAAATAAAATTAGTAAAGATAATAATAATAATAATAATAATAATAATAATAATAATAATAACAACAACAACAACAACAACAACAACTACTATTATTAATAGTAATATTAATAGAAACCTTAATAATAATAATAATCAAGCCTTAAAAATTATGAGATGGGTTTCGACCCTACCCCTTAATAATAAAATATCATTCAATAATATTAATAACATATATTATTTATAATAATATTAAAATAATAAGGATACTAATAAGGTTAGTAGTATTATTAAATAAAATAGTAATAATAATATTTTAAAGCATAGGTGCGAATGATAACAAAATAATAAAGTCTCTGCCCTTCCAGAATAATTAAAGATAATAAAAATAATTATACTTATAATAGTAATAATGATAATAATAATAAAACATACAATAATTTAAATAATACCTAAAATTCGAAACTAAAAACCCTAATTATTTTATTCCTGCTCTCTATCCTGCAAGGAAAATTTAGCCTCAATATTTCATCAAATAATAATAATAATAATAATAATAACAACAACAACAAAAATAAAAATAATTGATTAACCATGAATTAATTTGAATAAAACGAAATAAAGGTAGATAAATATAAAGGAAGGTCTAAGAAGGTCTAGGGTTTCACCTTGAGTCGGCAGGAAGCAGCGGCACCGGCGGTGGTGCACGGCGGTGACCGATAAATGGGTCTAAGTGGGAAAAAGATGAAGAACAAGAGAGAAAGAGCAAGGGAAAAATTAGAATAAGGTTATAGTTCGGTGGAGGAGGATTATAGGGAGTTTTTGAGTGGTTCATATGGCAGTGGAAGTGGCGGAAACGGTGGCAGACGGCGGCTTAAAGGTTTCGGGGTGAAAATTCAGGCGAGACGAGCAGCCAACTTGGCATGGCTATGGAGGCCCGTGCAAGAAGAATCGAGAGGTGAAAATGGTTTAGTTAATTAGAGGAACTTTCAGGGAAGAAAATGGAATGTTTCGGTGCAGCTAATGTTGGCTAACGGCGGCGGAATCTACGTCTAAAGTCTCGGTGATGACAGCCTTCACTTAGGGTTTCGGGTGAGAAAAAAAAATTCCAAAACTCCTACAATCAATCTATTTATAGATGGTAGATGGGATAATTGGGTTTTGGAGGTCGGTAGGGAGGTATTAGGTACGGGAATTTGGGTGGCCAGTGGCAGTAATTGGGAGGCCGACGTTTGGTTTGCTTCGGGGTTTCGTGAGGCTGGAGAGAGGAAACGGGCGAGAGCTAACGCACGAGAATTACGCCAATTGATTCCTCGGGTCAAGGGGAATTCAAAGAGACAAGTAACGGATGATTAAAGCCGATGCAGCCGGAGACGCCATTGATGGGGTCGAAGGTTTCATCGCAGCGACGGGGAAAGACGGAGGGAGAAGGAAGAAGAAAGAAGGTGGGTCGGTCGGCCGAGGAAGGAAAAGAAAAGGGGAGAACCGGGCGGTTCGCGCGCCGGTTAGGCCCTCACTTAATGAGACGCAACGTCTCGACATAAAATCAACCAAAACGCCGCGTCTGGGCGCACGCAGGAAGAAGGCCAGCGACGCTGGGCCGCGTGAGAAGAAAGGAAGAAAAAGGAAAGAGGATTGGGTCGCGCCAGGCCCATTCGGCGGAAGAAGGAGGAAGAAAGAAAAGAAAGAGGAAAAAGGAAGAAAATAAGGTTTTGGGTTTAAATAAATCAATTAGAATATTTTGGGTATTTAATATAAAATATTTATTTAACAAAAATATTAAATTCCCTTTTTAGGCTAGTTTAGGGTTTTTTTTTTAAAAAAATATTCTTCCTAAATTCTTTTTTTTTTATTAGCAAAACACTCTAATTTTCTTCAATTAAAATATTTATAAAAATTATTATTAATTTCAAACTATTTTCTCCTTCTTATTTTAATAAAATACTTTATTTAAATAAATTCTCAAATTAAAATCTTTAAATACTTAAAATACCCAAATTCCTCCTAATTAAAATACTTATTAATTTATTCTTGATTTACCCTAATAATTTTTCTTTATTTTAAATAAATTAATATACTTAATTAACTATTATAATAACTTCATTTAAATGTACTATTTAAAATTAGAAATTTTTTGGGGCATTTCAATAACATGTAGCATATGAGGTATAAAAACTAGCACAACTTAGTATGCAACTACACATTAAAATATCAAGAAAAAAATTTACCCCAAAATATCCATATAAGAGATAAGGAGTGAAAATTATTAGATATAAAGTTATAATGAATTACTATTCATTCACTAAGAAATATAAAGTTAAAGTCAACGTTCAAAATTCTTTGACTCTTAAAATCAAATTAATCGCTTAAACCATTTTAACACTAAAATGAGCAAATTAGACATAATATGATATAAGATTATGATTACTACTTAACTAATCATAAAATATAATTAAGCATTTATTGACCCTAACTATAGTGATTAGTAAAAAAATATTTTGTATATCAAGAAGAACATTCAATATTATTTTCCTAAAATTTATCAAACTTTAATATTTTATAACTTAAATTATACTAGCCAAAAACAACAAATTATAAATTAGATTGAACCTAAAATATAATAAACATCATGAAATCATCAAAATTAACCAAAAATAATAATAATGCACGTAAAATTCCAAAGATTAAACCTTAATATAAAAAATGACAACTTTTTACAATTTAACACTTTACACGACTTTAAATATAAAATTTTACATACTTCATATTTTTGTAATATATATATATATATATATATATAAACTAGACATCCTAAGCTTTTATACAGTACCTTCTTTGCATTATAACTCTTAGCCAATTGGTATAGTTTTGCATGACAAAATATATCAAATTCAAAAGTCTAAAAATACCTATTTTCATGCTTTTCTAATCTATTTTTGTGTTAAAACCTTAAAACATCAGCACTCAGTTATTCTCTTGCTCATAAAATTTAAGATAATGTTTTACAAAACCTATAAACTTTATAAAGCTAGAACTTAACTCTCTTTTGTCTAAAAAATATGCCAAGGAGGTAAACTTAAGCCTTGTTTGAAGTTTTTGAAGCTTGAAACTTGAGAAATTATGGAGAAAAAGGCTTTAATGAAGGGAGAAGGAGATTAAGGAGGCTTGGGCAAGAGGAAAGGAGATGATAATTGGTTTGTTGATGCACAAGACTTATACACACAAAAAATGTATGATAAGGAAAAGATGATAATTCATACAATTGTGTGATTATGATTTTGTAACTATTGTGTATAAATGATTTAGGGCATTTAATGATTTATACATTTAGCTAAGGCAGGACAGCAAAACGAGATGCCAAATTTGCTTAAAAAGGATAAGGGGTAGGGATTACTAGTGTTGTAGATTGTTGTAATGACTAGAGAGTAAGTGTAATGATTAAAAGAATATTAAAACCAAAATTAAGTCTAAAGGTCTACTATTTATCCTGCACATGAGCAAGGAGAAGCAAATGAAAGAAGGATTTAGTGTGGATAAGAGGGTCATGTTATAGAAGTTGCCTAGTTTAAGAAGAATCAAGGGGAATGGATCATAATTATTAACAATAAAGATGGAACATGTGAAAAATGGAAAACAAATCAAATAGGATGTATGATCGGCCATACACAAGGAAGAGAAATAGATTGAGAGGCTTAGGTTGCATCGATCAAGTTGAGAGGTAAGGGGAAAATTAACATAAGTTAACAAGACAGTGTTGAGGTGATAATGATAAGGTAGCATTGGTATAAAAGGTATTTTAAGACGTTTAAGAAACTAATTTGATATCAATTTTCATTTTTCATCATATCAAGCACCGTAAAATTCTTCAACATTGTTCATAGCATCGATGTTGTATATTATTTCTCTTTAGGACTTCATTCAAAATTCGACGATGCATGCTAATAAACAATGGTGAAATATTGTTTACATTCACTATTATAACTCCCTACAAATTTCTCTTTTAAACATCATTGTAGTAGTCTGTCATATATAATCGTTTTTTTTATCTGTTTCACCATCTATAATTTGCATAGTAAAGTCGTTTCATAATAGATAAAAATAAATGTCATTGTAAACTATATATATCTTTTATGGTAGTTTTGCTACTATTTACAAACCAACAAGCTTCAATGCTTAGAATCACATCTACATTACATAAATTACCCAAAAAAAAACCCAAGTATCAATGCTTGGAGTGTTCAAATTCAACATTTACATAAGCAAAACCAACAACCCTAAATACTAATATTCAATAGACAAATCTTGTAGGAAAAAAAATAAACCACAATTTATCAATTTGACTCTCTTAGAATTGTTATAGAAGTTGTTTGTTAATGCTAACAAAAGACATGCAAATTATTTACATTATATTTTTACATAAACAAATCAATAGTGTATAATAAATATCTATTTCTTATTGCCTTTATTCGAATTTGCATATTTATTATAGATGATTAGGTAATAAACATATAAATTAAGCTCATCATTATACTCCAAACAATCTTCATTTTCTTTGTTGATGCATCTATATAAGATAAATCATGATCTCAATTATTTCCCTATCAAAAAATAGCAATTATTAGTTTATGAGAAAAATATTAAAAAATTGCAATTGATAAAATGTAATAATTATTAAGTAACACTTACATGCATATATTACATGGCCATTTTATTACATTTCTTTGAAGCTCACCGTTTGTCATCATTATTTACCAAATCGATTCACCATCTTTATTTACTAAATCAATTTTGACTAAAAAAGACCTTCATCATGATCATCATGTAGGTAAATGTCATCAATTTTGTCATCATCAAGGTTGGAATAAGGTGGCAAATCAAAGGGAAAAACATATTTCCCCTCTACGACATTATCTTTTCCATCTTTAGAATTTAAATTTTTTTTATGATAATACAATAGACTATTGTTTATTTGTTGAATTAGTAATATAAAATACATGTTTTACTTGAAATGAAAATATAAATGGGTCGTGCTTATAGTTAATTGTAACACCCCAAAATTCACTACTTTTTTTTATTAAAGCGGAAGTAATTAAAATAGTAATACTTAAAACCCGTGAATTCTGGGGATGTTACCGCCACACTTAGTACCAGACCAGTTCTCTCCGACCGTTCCAGTAGCAAGTGCTAAGGCTAAAGAAAAGATTAACAATCAATTACAAAATTAATACAACCTAAACTTCAAATAATCATTAAATTGTTGTAAAACAAAATCAGAGTACACATCAAGAAATGTAATTCATTTCCAAAAGAGAATTAAACTTACAAAAGAAATGAATCGGAAAATGGTAAATACTATACCAAAGAAATAACAAAAGGAATGAAATCGCGTAAAGAATGAATACGGCCACAACACTCTCAAACTTCGAGCCAAACATGCTCAACACTCAGCCTCGACTGATGTCTCACCCACCTGCACAAGTTAGAAGGGCATGCTACTCGTGGGAATGAGCAGCACCCATAAAAAGGGTGATCAGTATGCAACGTACCGAGTAAGGTAACCGAACACTAAGGCCAACACATAAGCACATAATCTATGCAGAATAATAATAGGGCATAATCACCAACACAATAACATAAAGGCAATGAACGATCAGGTGAAAAACCCAAGATCCAATATAGTTTAGATTAATTGCTTTATTAATCCTTTATCGAATTATTTTCACACCATGCTCTTTATCAAGTCCATACAATTACGAGAACCCCACTATTTTAGCTGGTGGATCGGTCGCAAGGGTAACGTACCCTGCCACTATTTTAGCCGGTGGATCAGTCGCGAGGGTAACATACCCTGCCACTATTATATGCCGGTGGATCAGTCTGGCCCCTTCTCGTACGGTGTTCCACTGTAAATCATAAGTATCTTCCCACATCTTATCAACATATATCGTTTGGTTTGTTGAGATCGGGATCCCCCACTATTTTAGCCGGTGGATCAGTCGCGAGGGTGCATGCCCTGCCACTATTTTAGCCGGTGGATCGGTCGTGAGGGAAAACATTCCCTGCCACTATTATGCCGGTGGATCGGTCTGGGCCCGTCTCAACATCTTCCACTTTATGTGTTTTATGTATTAAGTATCTTATTCAAAGGCTTTCACCTTGGACATGCATAAGTCATCACACATCACAAATCATAAAATTCCACCATCATAATTACACTTAAATCACCACATACACATGATAGCACAAAAACCCTAATCAGCCACCACATACCTCAATTAACCACAACAAACCATAGTTAACCACTCCAAACTCTATTTAACCATACCAACCATAATTAGCCACTCCACGTCTTAGGTAATCATAACAAACCACAATTATCCACTCCAACCTTATTTAATCACAACAACCCAGAGTTCATTACTCCAAACCCTAATTCAGTCCCTTCCGTACTCTCATAATGCTCCACGTACTATTTTCCGTCCAAAATAGTTCAACACCCAAATAACACTTACATTACCTTCCTTACATCCCAAATTAACTTTCCACACATAAATTTCATACCCATGCAGACACTAGTCTCCCCATGCAAACCTTCAAACCTTTTTCATGCAAACCCTAAAATTCCACGTGAAACCCTAAATTCAACCATACAAATCCTAATACCGCCATTCAACCATCAATGCCACCATGGAAACCATAATACCACCATACAACCATAAATACCACTATACAAACTATAAATACCACCATACAACCTTAATAACATCATACAAACCCTAATACCACCACACAACCATAATTACCACCATACAAACCATAATTCCGTCATACAAAACCCTAAATTCAACCCATACAAAACCAAAGATTCACCCATACCAAACCTAAATTCAAACCATATAAAACCCAAAGATTTGTCCTTACCTTACAATTGATTAGATTCCCTCATTCATAACCACAAATTAGATTTTCCCATACAAGACCATAAGTTAGATTCTCCCACATAAAACTATAATTTAGAATCTCCCAAGCAAAACCATAAATTGGATTCCCCCAAACAAATCATAAATTAGATTCTCCTAATTAAATCATAAATTAGATTCTCCGATATAATATCATAAATTACATTCTCCCAAATAACATCATAAATTAGATTTTCCCAAACAAATCATAAATTAGATTCTCCCATATAATATCATAAATTACATTCTCCCAAATAACATCATACATTAGATTCTCCCAAACAAATCATAAATTATATTCTCTCCCACGAAACCCTACATTTCCCATTTTATTTTTCCACCCATAAATCATTAAGATACTTAGGTCAACTCACATCTCTTGGTCAACTTCTTTCTCCATCCTTATTTTTCATCCTTTTCCCCCGCACAAATCATATCAACATCCTCACATGCATATCTTACAGGGTCACAACACATATTATCATACATAAATAATACACATGCCATACAAAAGATACTTCAACTTCACGTCATATCATATACGACATAATTAATAATCATAAACATAAAATACATAGCATATGAAGCACATAATGCATATAAGCACACAATGGCCTTAGTAAACCCTTACCTAAAATGTCACCGATCTTGGAGCACGCTCCTATATTACTTGAGAGCTTTGATTGGGCTCACCTACTATGGGAAAATACTAGGATTAGGTTTCCTCTTAAGAATGTTATTATTTCTAACTTATCCCAAGACTTTATTTTTAATTAAAATATTATTATACTAAAAGTAACTACACAAAATACTAGTAGAAAAACTAATAATAACACCAATGAACTTCAAAACAAAAGGGTGATACAAGGGTCTCTACCCTTCACCCAAATTAATATTAGTAAGGATGAAAATAATAATAATATAACTTTAATAACAACTATATATTATAAATAAAGATAATAATAATAATAATAATAATAATAATAATAATAATAATAGTAATAGTAATATATAAGCCTTATATTTTAAGGTGGGATTTCAACCCTGCCTCTAATTAATTACCTACTATTCATTAACATAAATAAATAATAAAATTAATATAATATATAATAATATTAAAATAATAGAGATGATACTAATATTATTATTAATGGTTATAAAAATAGAAATAAAAATACTAAAATACATAAGTGCAAATGTTAATACAAAATTAGGGCCTAAGATTTTCCAGAATAATTAATAAAATGATAATAATAATAATTATTCTAATAATTATAATATTAATAATAAGAAGAAGAATGATAATAATCATATAATAATTCAATTAACAACTTAAAATTCGAAACTAACAATAAAATTATTTTATTACTACTCTCTACCCTGCAAGTAAAATTCAGCATAAATTTTATATCAAATAATAATAATATTAATAGCAAGGAAATAATTATTATATTCGAATAATTACTAATAAATAAAATAAAAATAGAATAATTTACAATAAATAGTAAATAATGACTAAGAAGGTCTAGGGTTTCACCTTGAGTCGGCAGAAATGGGCGGCACCGGCGGTGGTTCACAGCGGTGGCCGGAAAAATATTATAAGAGGGAAAAAGATGAAGAAAAAGAGAGGAGGAGCAGGGGAAAACTTAAAATAAGGCTATGGTTTGGTGGAGGAGGATTAGAGGGAGTTTTTGGGTGGTTCAAAGGGCAGTAGAAGTGGCGGAAACGGCGGCGGACGGCGGCTTAAAGGTTGCGGGGTGAAAATTCTAGCGAGATGAGCATCAAACTTTGCACGGTTATGGAGGCCCGTGCAAGAAGAATCTAAGGTTGAAAATGGTTCAATTAATTAGATGGAGTTTCAGGGAATATTTTGAGGTGCATAAGCGGCGTCGAGATTGGCTAACGACGGAGAAAAGCGTGTCTGAAGTTGCGGTGGCCGGCAACTCAGCTTAGGGTCTCGGGGAAGAAAAACTCCAAAAACTCCTACAACAAGGCTATTTATAGATTGTAGATGGTATAATAGGGTTTTGGGGGTCGGCAGGAAGTTATGGGGTGCAAGAATTTGGGCATCCGACGGCGGAAAATGATCGGCCAACGTTTGGTTTGATTCAATAGTTTGCGAGGCTGGGGAGAGGAAACGGGCGAGAGATAACGGACAAGAGTTACGCCAATTTATTCCTCGAGTCAAGGGGAATTTAATGAGGCAAGAAACGGCCGGTCAAAGTCATTGTAGCCGGAGAAGCCATCGACGAGGTCGAGAGTTGCAGCTGCGACGATGGAGGAGGAAGGAGGAAGAAGGAAGAAGGAAAGGAGGCAGTCCGGTCGGCCGGGAAAGAAAAGAAAAAGGGGAGAACCGGGCCAGTTGGCGCCGGTTATTTCCTTCATTAAATGAGACACAGCGTCTCGACATAAAACGCCCCAAAACGCCGCGTCTGGAAACACACAGGAAGGCGCCAGCGACACTGGGCTGCGGAGGAAAGGAAAAGGAGAAGGAAACTGGGCCGCGGAGACAGGCCCAGTCCGGAGAGAAGAGAAAAAGAAAAAGGAAAGGAAGAAGAAAGAAAAAGAAAGAAAAAGAAGGAAAAAGGAAAAAGGGGAAAAAGAAAAATAGTGGGTTGGTTTAATTAAATTAATTAGGATATTGGGGTTATTTAAAAATAATAATATTTAAATAAAATAATATTTAAATCCCTTTTTAGGCTAAATTAGAATTTTTAAAATATTTTCCATAAATTTCAATTTAATTAGCAAAACACCCTAATTTTCTTCCATTAAATTATTTATAAAAATTAATATTAATTTGAAAATATTTTCTCCTTATTTTAAATAGAATAATTTATTTAATTAATTTCCAAAATAAGATCATTAATTAGTTAAAATACCCAAATTCTCTCTTAATAAAAATAGTTATAAATTTCTTCTTGATTTGCCCTAATTAATTTCCTTTTATTTTAAATAAAGTAATATACTTAATTAACTTTTATAATAAAACCTCATTTAAGTATAATATTTAAAATTAGAAATTTTCGGGGCATTTCATTAATCATATTCGGATTAACCCTAATGAACCCTATATCTTCAAATGATATACTCTTATAATTGTCAACCCTCTTGCTTAAAAAAAACCTAAAAGTAGAATAACATAATTTCCATCTATCTTCATTGATCCCATAGTATGGAATTTTTCTATATATTATATTTTTTTATCTAGAATTATAAACATGCAACGTTTATAATACCAATAACACATTACCATTTCATATACCATTTTTATAACCAAGAGAATCTTGGTAATTAGAATAGCATGTTATATGATCATATAGTATCATCACTTAGTATATCCTCCTTGAACCAATGCTTAAATGAACCATTGTGTTGGTAGAATATCCATTTTTATTTTTATTTTTACTTTTAGATGGGTGAAAATACCTCAACATATCCATTTGTATCATTACATAAGGCTCCACATCATCTTTCCTAAGAAGCATATACAAATTAGCATTCACAAGCATATTAGAATCCTGAATGACAACCACAAAAGATCATTTACCCTTGTTTTCAGGGATCCTTTTATTTTTGGTCATATAATTCTTATGCCATGAGTTTGAGGCAAAAAATTACAACAGAATTCAGTTACCTCCTCTATAAGGTAAGCTTCAATAATGCATACTTCAAATTTGTTAAGATTGTTTGCATATAATTTTATATACTTATTGTACTCTCAAAAAGACACATCTAGTGAATATGAATTGGACCACAAGACTTCTCCTCCTTAAACAAATGAATTTTTAGTTGAATCACAATGACAAAGAATGACGGAAGAAAATACATATTAAGATGAAATAATATAACAAGTTGTTGCTACATTGAGTACAATCAATTGGGATCAATAAAATTACTGCATAAATCCTTAAATAAAAACAAAGCATATATATGGCATTATGAACTTGGTTGAACATAATATAATGTATAACCACCAATAGCAAATTTTAAGGAGGATATGATTATTGTGAGATTGCTTTCCCACCAATTTCAAGTTTTTCATGGACACAAGGCTTGAGATGTTTGATGTAAACTCATCAAGAACTTTAAATCCATGTAAACAATAGAAAAAGAAACTTTATCCTTTTTAGACATAGTATAATATAGCAAAGGTATAAACATTTGGTCTCTTACATCATCTTGTAATTTCATCCTGATACCTATGTGAACCAAATTCTTCTTGACAATGTGTTAGTCCTTTGTCTTGAAATTAACAATTAGAAGTATAACTATAAAAATATCAAATATGTTCTTCTCGATATGCATGACATCAAGGCAATATTGAGTAGACAAAGTTTTTCAATTCAAAGGGGCAAGAATAACGATCTCTTCTTCCAACCATTTGAAGGAACTACATTAACATTCTTTTACTAAAAAGAAAATTCAAGTCCCACTTTTTTAAACACTCGGTCACGTCTTAAAGGCATAGAAGGTGATGAATTTTCTGAATTCCCATCAAATACCTTTTGTTGCTTATAATAACAATGGTTAACAAACAAGGAACTGTATGTTGAAAAATCATGTATTGTGCAAAAGAGCGTTTCCCTCAAGTTAAAATCCTCTTGGTAATGTGAATCAAATGCACTCACTCCATAACCCTTTATAAGCTTCAAATTACTAAAAAAAGGTGCTAAATAAACAAATAAATCGTGATCCAAATGATTAGGCTAAGAAATTATCAATGACAATATGAAATACTTTTGTTTCATGCATAAAGATGAAGGAATATTATACATTACTAAGATCACCAACCACAAACTATAGCTCACATTCCCACTAAAAGGATTAAATACATTAGCAAATAGTGTAAGGTGTAAGTTCCTTGGTTCACAACCAAAACTAGAAAAAAAAATGATCAAAGGCCGTCAACCGAGAAGAATCCGTCAAATGTTAAAGCTTCTAATCACATATCCTCTCAGTTACATGCCATGTTAAGTTCTTTGATTCTTTAGATTATCAAACAAATGTCAGAATCAAGGTATAATTAGAAAATACCAGAAGACCTTTGATGGATCACTAGTTTTATTGTATCTTGGCACTTGGTGTGTAAGGCAATAGTTCAACAACACATTTTCATTCCAATTCAAGATCTAATCATTAGGGAAAACATGATTTTTTTTAATAATTTAATTCTATAGATCAAAGAACCTTTTTACCCTTAGAATTGTGATCAGGAAGAACATTGTCCCCATGAAGTATTTCTCTTAATTGTTCAAGTGATGAGGAAAAACCTTTATCACTCCACCCACATGTTGCTTTCAAGCTGTATAATCATCCCACAATCGATACCTTTGGAAAATTTGCACACCCATCATAGAAGGGTGTCTCTACATCAGAAACTAGCTTATCAAACATATCAAGACGATCCATAATTTGTTCTATCACTCTATTTTCATGTTTTCAAATGGTATAAGCTCAAATCTATCATCATTATCACTATTTATCTTACTAGCTCATACACTAATTTTCTCCTCATGCCACACTCATTGAGTGTACCCCTTGTACATGCCATACATCAGTAGATGGCTCCTAATTTCATACAACCTCATCTTCATCAAATGGTAAAACTTAATGCATGAACACTTTACTTGGTTAGGATTCTCAAAATGAATAAAAACAAAACTAATAAAATATTCTACTCTATCAAATATTCTTTACTTATCCAATTTTTATGCATCCACTTTATATCCATATTTATACACTATAATCCATATAAACTCTCAAATAAGCTCAAGAACAACAACCAGTGTAATGCATCACTAATTAACGCAAGAAGTATAAATAAAAACTATACCATAAAACTAAGTAAGCCTACCCAAATTCACACAAACTATAGATGTGAGCATGCATCTAAGGTTAAAAGAAAATTCAACTTCTGCAAGTGAAAAAAAGAGAGAAGGAGAATGAGAAGAAGGTTAAGAGAGATGTAATCATTTATATTGAAGTGATGGAAACTAGGGTCAATGTATCTCATACAATGATAAACTCAAGAAAACACAACTTTTATTGGTGAGAGAAGTGGGAAGGAAGTAGCTCACATAATAAAAAACTCATATAGAAATAATCCCAAAACTTTAATGAGGACAGTGATGAGAAAATGGGAAATGAGAAGTGAATAATATCATAGGTAGAGAAAGGGTCTCCTAAGAGATCATATGGGAAAGAGAAAAAGTGAAGATGTTGATAATAATAAAAATGACACAAATGAAATATAAATGTACTCTCTTATATAATAATGCATATAATTTAGTAATAAAACCATCGTAGTAAACATAACAAGGTGAATTAAGAAATAAAACTGCTATTATATATTCAAAATTAGGGGTCACTTTATAGCTGTAACACCTCTATTTTACTACATAAAATTTTCACTTTGTGGAAGCGTAATCAATAAAATATTAGTACAAGTTCAGTCTTCTTACCTTCCATATGTCAAGCGCTAAGGCTAAACAAATTCAACTTTAATCAAATAGGGGGAAAATAAGATACAATGATATATATAATGGTTTATAAATTATATAAAATTTATATAACAACACTAATCAAAATATAATAAAACATAAGAGTCCAAAAGAAAACAAGCAATAAAAGAACACCTCATGGTGCAACACTGATTTACCCTTGCACTCTTCCTCGTTCCATAAAACAAACTATAAATATCATAGAATCATTAACCCTTAATCCCTCCACTTCCTCACCCTCAAGATATTATTCTTCAATATCCTTCAACTACTGCATGTTGTGCATGTATTCATCTAAAAGATAATAGCATCAATATGACTCTCTCATATTGAGTAGATGTAATACCCCACTTTTCTAAAATATTTTTATTATTATATTATGAAAACTTACTTTAAATTGAATATCTTTACATCACTTTAACCCTTGAGATGTTTTTAAAAAGATTTGGTTTGCTCATTTAACCCTTCTTACGATTTTGAGTCCTGTAAGACTTCCAAGTCACTTTTAGTCATCAAATTTCTCATAAATGATTCTAATTTGATCATATTTTACTTATTCTGAGTCCCCTAAGCCTTTGACGAAAATTTTAAATGGAGATTTTGATAAAAATACTATTTATCGTATTTTTGCCATTATTTGTGTTTTAAGCCACCAAATGAGAGTTTTAGCCAACAATAATTTATGAATATTTATACATTTTGGTGTATTTTATATAAATATGAAATAAAAATAATCCAAAATTATTTTAAAATTTTTAGATAAGTATCACAATTTTAGGCAAAATTAGTCACCAAAACTTAACTTTATCTACACTAAACCTATCTTAAATATCTAAAAAAATTCATATATTCAAAAAATATAAAATAATAACTAGGGTGCCATATTTGACTTACACGGTTGTTTAAATTTTTTTAGCCCTTTTATCCTATTATTATTCCCTGCTTTATTCCTAAAATATCTAAATATCTAAACTTAGCTAAAAATTCTTCTAGCCATGTTTCCTCCTTATTTTTATCCTCCTAAGTTCAGAACCTACCTATATTTTCTCTCATTTTTTCTTAATAATTTCATTATTTTTTTTCTTCTTTAATCTTAATTTTTAGCTCTATATTATTTTCCTTAAGCAATTAAGTGCTAAAAAATAAAGAAAATGAAAAGAAATATCTCTACTCTTCTCCTTAATTGCATAACCTTATTCTAAGGAGGAGTAATCCTTCTTAGCTTTGATCTTGCTTTATTTTGATTTTTTTAATATATTTTATAAGTGTTTCTGACTATATTTGATTTTTTGTGTATGTGGTTTCCAAGAAAGAGATAAAGCTTGATCTGAGGCATTCTTTTATTGTGGCTTGAAGCTTTTAAACTAGGTAAAAGTAGCTAGGATAGAATTTGACTTTTAGCATGCTTGATTTGTATTAATATGTTAGAATGTCATTTTTAAGGATTTTCAAATTTTATGGTTGATTTAGTGTTGTGTGATTGTTTTTAGATTTTAGGAGCATGTTATTGAGGCCATTTAGGTCATTTTTGCTTTAGATTATGTTTGGATTTGACCATGTCTAGGGTATGCATGATTTAGGTTTAAGTTTTAAGCATGTTTAGTAGTATTTTGGTACATGATAGATGTGATTTTGCTAGATTTTTATGGATTCCATTGTGTTCATCATGCTCTATTTGATAAGTACTCATATTGTAATTAATTAATTCCAAGTGTACCATGTTTTAGGCCATATAATTTTGGTCATTTCACATGAGGGTTGTGAATGCAATCGTTCTTGATTTTCTTACTTTTTAGTTATAGCGTCAATAAATGCTGTGCAAAATTAATGAAGCTAGGTATTGATATGCTAAGAGTTATGATATTTTTAGTGTTTTTAAGGCATATTAGTATATTTTTATAGCCAAACTTCTCATTTTCTTTTGTATTCCCTTAGGAATTGTCTCCTTTTGGTATTACACTTTGTTATACATATTTGTTTCTTAGTTCTATTTCTCATATTCTTCGACTAGTTTTGTAATTTCATATCAATCTAGAATTAGGTGATAGCTACACCTAATCTTAGGAATATAAGTTACTTTTTATTTTTCACCCTGCATAGTTTATGTATTAGTTGTACTTCCTTTGTATTAGCAAAAAAGGTATTATCTACTTATGAAAATTAGCATGTACCCACAATATACGAAATGATATGTTTATTTTAAAATACAAATCATGATGCACTCAAGACACGTACGACATGGTAATCACATAAGGATATATATGATGAAAATGACAGCAACAAAAAATAATAATAATAACAATAGAATGTGATACTAATAGGATGGTTATTCTTATGGTAAAACATGCGATAACACTAGATATTATCACATTCATGATATAAGATGAAACTTAGAGTACGAGCTATATTATTATCTTTACTTGGTTTTCACGATATTAAAAACTTAATCACACAGAGTTCTCAAGAGACATAAGTGGCATAAGGCACATTTCAGTACATAATGCACTTGAAGAACACTATTAGTATTCAATAAAATAGAGGCTGACAACTTACTTTTTTTAGAACAAAATGCACCTAGGGACCACTAATTGAAAAACTAATCCTTAAGTAACAAGACCTCCTATAGGCCGATGGAACAGACATATATAAAGTATATTAGGGTCCCCATAGTTTGGACAAAACCAAGATTGAAATAATAGTAACAAAACTCAAACTTGGGTCGTGTGATCTTTCACTTAAATATTAATGTTTCATTAAATAGATATGATCTAAACACTTAAACTTTAGAGTTCACAAGATTATTTATACTATCATCATTATTTTCCATTCCTCACTTATATGAATGCATTCCAACAATTGTGTTCTTAACATAAAATTTGAATTACACTAAGGTCGATTAAAGAAAACTCCTCATAATATACCAAATGAGACTTCATATGAACGCTAGGCTAATACTTAAGGATAATGAAAATAAATTAAATAAGAGAATTAATTCAAGGTTTCACCTAGGAAAGCCTATAGGGTTATCCTAAATCCAAACATGGCCTGAGAAAATTGTGTTAACGGTGAAAAGACTGACGAGTCATTAACAACCCTAATTCTTTATTTAATCCATTGAATCACCAATTTAACTGATTAATTTTACAAATTCAAGAAAAAAACTTAGCCATTTCATATTAAATATTATTAAGCCAAAAATGGAACATAAAGTTAAACATAAGCACATGAAATGATACTTTACCCTTAAGTTGTTCTATACTCATGTTAAGCTATTTTATCATAAAAACCTAACTTATGGTATTATACTAATTGTAAGTATTCCAATAATTTACTTAATAAAATTAACTCAATTTATCACCATAATACTCATTTTAAATTCTAAATTCCAAAATTAATGTTTTAAGATAAGAAATACTCTTATTTGCATAAAACCACCTTAAAACTTCTAAAATTCATAATTAATTTCATACAAATCTAATTACATAATATTATATGTAAAAGACCTATTGAAAACAATGGTGTACTCAATTTACGAAAAATTCTCACTGAAATGAAAAAAATACCCCTATACATCAACTAATGCGAATTTATTCAACACTCAAAACAACTCCCTTTTATCCCAAATTTATACCAACACTAAAACACACTTAAATAAAAAAAATTTCATGAATTAAACCAACCATTTAGTTCCTAAACTTTCAATTCCTTTTAATGATGCTAAAGGCCAAAAGTAATCATATGGGTACATAAGTCATTTTACCTCAACTTTTTATGATACACGGCAGCACACTTAAGCACATGATCTTATATAATCTGAGAATGGTTGGAAAAATTAAAGCCATAGAAACTCCAGGTTTTATATTAAAAATTAAATCCTTTACAATCAAGTAATGGGATTTTCACTACTCGTTGGCTATATATTTATCACCAATCTAATATATATTCATCCAAATTGTACGAGACATAAAACATATCAAAAGTATGCAAAACATTCTCTCATGCTTAAATTCAACTTAATGAAATCGTTTTAACATGGAATAGTGCTTAATATGTCAAAACACATAACATATACCTAGAGAATATATCATATTACTTATTTAATCATATTTTCAAGCAAGATACTCCAAATTAACTTACTCCTCAACTAATGAAATTAAGAGTATAATTCCACTTTCACTAAATCTTAACACTAAAAAAATTAATGGAACTATTAAAAGTATAAAGATAAAATAAATTAGGAGATAAAAGAGGTGGAAAAATTGCTAACAACAACAAAAAAGGTTGAACAATCACCAGCCAAATCACAATAGCAACAACTTAAACAAGATTAAGTTGATCGACCAGAGAGGATGAGGGGGGAATGAGAGGGAAGAAGGAACAAATCTAGGAGGTTATTTTATAGATAATGAAGCAGTAGATGCAAGGAATAAATCCTAACAAAAAACACCAATAGAAAATAAGGAGGAAGTTTCCCAAAAAATGGTGTGAAGTAGCAAAGAAATCAGCTCGTCAACAGCAACACTAGCATGAAAACTGAATCATTTTTGGAGTATGCATTGCAATGAATCCAACCCAAAATAAACCAATAGAAAATTTTGATAAAAAAAGGATTTAGAGGCATTGAAAGTTGGTGATCTAATCAAATTTGTAAAATAATAACATTACCAAAAATAGGGAAAGTTACACAGCCCAATAACTCTAAAATGCAACTAGCTGCGCTAAAGGAAGGGTAGGGTTGGGTGTCGATTATATAAGGAAAAAAATTATAAAAAATTGAAGAGAAAAACACAAATCATGTTGGAAGTATTGGTAGAAAGGGAGAAATGAGGTTTTATGTAGTTATAAGAGTGCATGAAATGCCAACATAAAAATGAGGTAACTGGTAAGAAAGGAATGATTAAGTGGAGGGGGTCTGCAATAGCATGATGGCATCAATAAGTGGGTAAATATAGGTTTGACTTAACCTAATCAACACTTGAACAAAAATGATTAAGTGCGTAAGAGGTCATAATAAGTATCAAAGGTATTATTAAAGTATTTTTAATCAAATTATTGGTTAAATAAAGTTAAATAAGGAAGAAATATGATTAGGATATAGTTAGGGTTTACTTAGAATCAAAATAAATAGTTATAAAGTTAGTTACAATTAATTTAATGTATTAAACTATAAAGAAGACCCAAAATAGATATTTTTGGAGAAAAAATAGCAAAAAAACTTCGAAACTTATAAAAAATATGGTAATGTGAAAAATAACTTTATAAATATATAAAAATATTGGATATTGAATTTGGTTTGAAGTTTCACAAAAAAAAAAGTGGCAACGGTAAAATCGGATAATCCATGAAACACGTTTTTCTATGAATGGGTAAAAAAAATAGCAAGGGTCAAGAAGCATATGAAAAAGTTTTATAAAATCAAATATGTAAAAATATTTAACCTTATAAATAATTTGAAACTCAAATAGATTAAAACAAATAAATCAAAAAAATTCATCGTAGAAATAAAATTATTTTCATCTTAGCAATTTGAAAGGATGGAAGGAGCGAGCTTAAAAATTTATGCAACACGTGTCTATTATTAGATATTTTTAAAAGTGTGGAAAATTTTAGACGATTTGAAATAATTGAAAAATGACATGGAATATAAAATTACGTAAAATATAATTTTTCACAAATGAAAAATAATAATTAGCAAAAGCTCAAAAAAGATGTGGAAAGCATCAAACTGATAGAATGTGCTTGTGAATAATCTTTGAAATGATTTGCAAATCCAAAGTGAGTTAGAAAGAGAAAAAAACGCTAATATCAGTAAAATTGCAAAAAAATGCAATTTTTTAGCAAACAGATAAAAATATATGAAAGGCTCGAATTTAATATGAAAGACCAAGAAATCAATATTTAAAATTTTCAAATTAGATTATGAGTCTAATTATATTTTAATTAGGGTTAAGGAAAAAATAAGATATCACATGTGGAGTCATCAAGGTTCGCACTAGATGCACGAGCAAGCTAATCCCATACAATCTCCTATTATTAGAGGGGTTTATCTTTTGAAATTTAGAGGATGATGGGCACAACCACTTTTTAGGACTTAACTAGTTTGTATGAGCGTGTGTGCACCACTACCAAGCTAGTGTAGAAGCAGTTAATATTATTTATAGGGAGGAAGAGGTATGAGCCATCGACCAATGATGGGTGAGTCCATCAACACTAGGGAGGGTAGATTTATTCATAGCCTAGAATCTAAGGTCAATAATCATTTTTTTTTTGCTATCTATATGATGTTAATCCCCTAATAATGAATTATTAAGGAAAAATGGTGTAGTCTTGGGTTTGTAGAAGGTGGGGCCCCAAGGTGTATAAGTGTTGGCATGCACAATAAAGGTAAAAAAAGGCATGTTGTACACCATCATTGGTAGTCATAGTATAGGGCACCACCTTCACCAAGTAGGGCATAAAGGCAAGGAACAAGCTAACCATGTGAGCACTTGAATATGATGGATTAATTTAAGGTGGATTTATAGGTCATATTTGACCCAAATTGTTCCATTTTAGGTGCATTACCTTGTAGATATTAATGTGGAAGTACCTCATTGCATGCCTTAGAATACTATTGTGTGCCTGTTTTTCCATCATTGTTTGGTTTTATTTGAGTTTGAAGACAGAGTCATATTTAAGGGATAATGATATAATGCCTCAATATTAAAAAATATATTTATTATTATAATTATGAAAAAATATTTTAAATGAAATTTTTTTACATCACTTTGACCCTTGATATGTTTTTAAAATGTTTTAGTTCACTCATTAAACCTTTCTTATAATTTTGATTCCTTTAAGTTTTCAAGTTACTTATTCTTTTGAATGATTCTAATTTGATAATATTTGAAAATTTTAAGTTTTTCCAAGTCTTTTAGGCCTTTCCAAAATTTAAAATGGAGACTTTATCAAAAAAAAATACTATTTAACACCATTTTGCCATTATTCGCATTTTAAGAACCCAAATATGCATTTTAGTTGACAAAAATGTACAAATATTTAGAGATTATTATATTCTATAATATTTGAGCTAAATATAAAATACAAATAATTTAAAATTATATTTAGAATTTTTAAATAAATTTCTCCAATTTTAGGCATAAGTAGTCACTCAAATTTAACTTTATCTACACTAAACCTTTCATAAATGTCTAAATTTTTTTTCTTATCATCATAAAATATCTAAAATAAATTTAGGAAAACATAAGTCACTCATAATTTTTTTTAAAAAATTTATGTAGCCCTTTTATCCCATTAGTAATCCTACTTTATTCCATAAATATCACTCAATATCTAATCTTAGTTACAAATTCTTTCTACCATTTTTCTCCTTATTATTTTTGTCTAAATCCATAACCCATCTCCATTTTACATCATTTGTTCTTACTCCTTTTCTTTGTTTTTCTTCTTTAATCTTAATTTTTAACACTTTATTTTTTTCCATAAGCAGTTAAGTGTTAAAAATTAAAGAAAATGAAAAGAAATATCTATACTCTTATCATTAATTTTATAACCTTACTCTAAGGAGGACTATGCCTTATTTAGTTATAATCTTGTGTTATTTTGATTTATTTTGTATTTTAGAAGTGTTTTTGACTATTTTTTTTTTTGTTTTTGTGTATATGGTTTCCAAGAAAGAGAGAAAGATTGATATGAGGCATTCTTTTGCTTTGGGTTGGAGTTTTTGGACTAGTTAAAAATATCTAGGATAGAATTTGATAGAATATGAGTGTCAGCCTAATTGATTTGTGTTATATTCACTTAAATGCGTAAGCATACTGATGTCATAGTATCCAAATATCCTTAGGGACTTTAGTGTTAACTACTAATTTTCATTAGTTTTGACTTTCTAAACAGATTAATTAGAAATGACTAAATGATAATCATACGTAAATAAAATAAAAAAGTTATGGAGAATACTAATTATGAATTCAATCAATTATAAATAAGCCTAGGATCAAATGTAAGTAACACCTCCATTATAATTTCATAGATCAATCTATCTTGTATTAAATTTGTTCAATACATTAGGAAAAATTAGTCAAAATCAACTATTAATCACTTTCTACAGCTAAAAGTCATACACAATTAAATATAAGAACTTATTTTCATGATTTTAGATCTAATTAAAGTTGTTAAGAACAAGCTAATTCAATCAATTTGTGAGAATTACTAATCTACTTTTGTGAGTCATCAATTCCCATTCAATTTTTAAGTTTCAATGTTATTTATAATCTTTTAATTCTAATCAATACCTCATTAGATTAAAATAATGATCAATTATTCTAAACCTAATTAATTAAATGTTAGCAATTAAATAACTCAATTCAAATAATTTCGACAACAATCCAATCAATTCATCAAATCAACAATGGAATTTAACCTTATTTGAACTTAGAAAAAATAATTACTCATGCATAATTAAAATCATAAAGCACAATAATAAAATAAGATACATAATAGTAGAAGAGAAAGAGAAGAGATTTATAGATAAAACCACATCGATGGAGCTCAATGTGGTGCTTTTATTTTTTAGAATTGATGTTTACACATTGAAATTAAATGATTAATCTAATGTGCTTTGCATAAAAAGGAAATAAAATCCAAAGAAAATTGGAGAGCCAATAAAAGGAAGGATAAAAAAACCATTTTGGGTTATTTTTAGAGATTCTCAAATTCTATGGTTTAATTAAGGGTTGTGTGATTGCTTTCAAATCTTAGGAGTATGCTATTTAGGGAATTTAATTATCCTCGTGGGTTTAGAAGGGGCATTGGGAATTCCCCACTTGAGTTAGGGAGGTTTTTGGGGATGGTGTGGAGATATGTTTGGGGTCCCCATCCCCAAACCCTTATAAATACTTTTTATAATATATATATATATATATATATATATATATATATATATATAATACATTGTGAAAAAATTACATCGAGTATCAGGGATAGTGTCTATTTTTGGACAAAGAATTTGGTTTCAAGTTCGGGGAATGAATAGGGAATAGGTAATCTATTGGGGATCTAATCGAGTATGGGAACTTGATTTCCGTGGTGATTGAGTCGGAGATTCCCAAATAATGAAAAAAAGGGAAATTAGGTTGGGTTGAAAATTTATTTTGCTTATTGGGTTTAGGTATGGGGATAGGGTACCTATCCCATCACCACTCCATTGTCATCTCTAATGTTATTGAGGTTATTTAGGTCATTTTTGTTTCAGATTATGTTTGGGTTTGACCATGTTTAGGGTATGTATGATTTAGGTTAAGTTTTAAGCATGATTAAAGATATTTTGGTAAAAGTACATGGTAGATGCAATTATGTTGAGTTTTATGGCTTCCATCGTGTTCATCATGCTTTTTTTAGTATGCATATTGTTATGAATTAATTTCAAGTGTAGCATGTTTTGTGAAACTATCATGTTTTAAGCCATACAAAGGGTATTTTGGTCATTTAACATGAGGATCAAAAATCTAGTCATTCTTAGTGTTCTTTACAGTTTAAATGAATAGTATGCAAAATTAGAGGACTTAGATCATGATATGCTAATAATTATGATTTTTTTAGAGCTTTTAGGGTTTCAAAGCATATTAGTCTAATTTTGTACCCAAACTTCTCTATCTCTTTTGTAGGGATGTAAATGAGCCGAGCCGAGCCCAATACCCCTAGGCTTGGGTTCGGCTCGTTTAACTAAATGAGCCTAAAATGATGTTTGGACTCGGCTTGTTTAACTAAACGAATGAGTCGAACTGAGCTTTTAACGAGCCAAGCTTAGCCAAGTTCACGAGCCAAAGCCAAAAAATGAACCAAGTCAAGCTTTTTGGCTCGTTTAACTAAACAAATGAGCCGAACCGAGCTTTTAACGAGCTGAGCCGAGCCGAATACCAAACTAGCTCAACTCATTTACAGCCCTACTCTTTTGTAGTTGTTTTGAAGTTGAACTCCTTTGGTCATAAACTTTGTTATATATATTTGTAGTTATATTTTGCTTAAAACAAAATTTTGAAGCTATGAATTTTTGGGTGTTGTAAATTTCAACTTGTAAACCATGGATGAAAATATCACTACACCATTATTAAACCTTGATTCACAATTATGTCATATCTCCCCCGTAAAACTCACCAAGTTACCAAATTAAACATTGCACTCTAATATATCATTATAAACACCATATCCAATAATTAGGACTTAGATTCAATATTTTACTTATAAAATATTGATGCTACCCTTTTGATTACTTAGCCCAAATTTAAATCGTTTTCTGATAAAATTGTATTTATGCTACTCCTAATTAACCAAAATACTTCACATATCACACTTTTCATATTTACAACCCAAAAACTCTTATACAACCTCAAAATTCTATATTAACCCAAAATAAACAAAATACCCCAAATTTACCTAATCACCTTGCACTCTTTTATTAACATAATTTAAAGATATAATTTTTACATTTTATTTTATTTTTTGATACACTAGTGAATTATACTCATCCTTATGAACTTCATAATGACAAAAAAATAATGGAATGTGTAGGGAAAATTATTGAATGGTATGATTTTACCTATTGATTTCTCTGTTTAGACTAATTAAATAAAATATAAAAATACAAATACAAAATACAAAAGTATCAATTGATCTAGCTATAATGTTTCACTCAACCTTAATTACCAATGTATATTTAATTATTACTTAATAATAATAATAATAATAATAATAAGTTCACTAGCTACTTTGTTAATTACATTTATAGCCAAGATATTATTCCTATCCTTAGTTGAGTACCCTTAGAAGATATTAGATGACGGGACAACGAGTAGATTTATTATGGACAACACTATCGACTTTTGGTGGAAGCAACTCTATTCTTAGCTTCCAAATGTGGTCTACGCAAGTATGGAAATGAGGGGGAGATTAAGAATAAATTAAGGTAGAGGAAGGATGGAGGGTTAAAGTGATTCAGTTAGTAGTAGCAATGAGAAAAATCAATTGCTACCACCACTTGAACCACCTAAGATCACCACCAACTAGCTAGGAAAACATGGGAATTCTACATGAAGGTTGGAAGTAGGTGGAGGCTAGCATCGTGAACAATGGACATTAGAGGAAGCTATAAATACGAGGGTTTTACATAAGGAATGAGGATATGTGTAAAGGAGTGGCAAAAATGGTGGCATGTTGCATTGGTAGTAGACAAAAGTGGCAGTGGGTTCCATCGGCATGTAGAAAGCTACAGTGTCCACTGATTACACAAAGGTGGAGATATAAAAAGATGAAAAAGATAGGGAATATGCTAGCATACATCCATCAAAACCAAGCTAGAAATGGGGAGCCTCGAAATGTATTTTGGCTAAGGAAAAACTTAAAAAATAATGAATAAGGAGAGCACATACCAGGCTATAATTATTGAAGGAGAAGGAGGGAATGCATCCAGTTGGGGTGTTGCGTAGAAGTGAAAGACATGAAGGGATGCTTGGGGGTTAAGACACTCAAGAGGGGTCAATGCAAGGGTTCAAACTATTTATGGTGTTATTTGAGAAAAACAAAACAAATCAAGTGTTTGAAACATTTTTCATATTCTAAAATATAATTATTGAATTATATATTCAAACTAGTTAATTGAATGGATATTTATTATCTGTATATAATTATTTTCATGATGAGTTATATCGTAAAACTAATTAGTCTCATTTTTAATTTTTACAAAGCATAACTCTTTGGTGAATTGTAAGCATCAATTTTTTTTAAAAAAAAAGGCATACACAACAAGTTTCAAGCAAAAATAATTTATGTTGTTTTATGTTTGCCAAATTAGTAAGACAATCTTAATTCAGTAAGCAATTTGCTTCTTACAGTTAAGGATGTTTTGATTTATTCAAGAGGAGTGTATTTTTTTGTAAAGATCTAGCGATATAGGGCATTAATATTATATTTTTAAACCTTTTTTTATTTGATTAAGATAAGGCATATTTCTCTTAAAGTTAATGAATGTGGTTTAAGGACTCTCTTGATAACATATCCAAGATATCAAATAAATGATAGAATAAGATAATTCAATGTCAAAAAACTATATGATATGATTAGGGCTTTTGCAAATGTGAATTTTTAGGTGCCAACAAGTTAGAGACTAGAAAAAAATGACTACACAAGATTATGATGTGGCTAATGTGCTATCAAACTGTATTGACAAGAGACAAACTAATTACATTGAATGTGATTACAAATACAAATTGTTGGATCTATGAACATACATGGGAAGATCATCCTCATATATTATTCAAGTGTAAATTTACATAATAATGTTGGCAGAGGGCCATGAGTTGTCTTAGAGTTAAATTTTATGATGTTAATTGGAACCTATACATTCAATGATCAAATAGATGCACTAAGAGAAGAGAAGGTCTACAACAATTCATATGGGCAACATTAACGCTATTATTTTCAAGGGTGTGGACCACTACAAATCAAGATATTTTCATGTAAGGCTTGGTGGCAATGTTGGGAAGAAATTATATTATGTAATACTAAGCTAGATTGATAGATATGCTTAGCCACCTTGTATATCTGAATTTATTACTCATTTGGTACTAATAAAATTTCTTATGAATTACCAAAATAATAATGATTAATCTTTGGTATAGCTAGACTTTTTGTTTTATGTATATGCTCCCTAACAATATAAGAGTTAAGCACTTGAAATATTTATTTAAATTGTTGACTATCAAATGAAATGTGTCCATAGATTTCATGAAATAAATTTATTGATGTTGAAGAAATTAGACACACACTTTGATTTTCCAACTTTTATATTAACAACATTTAGAAACTTGTTTACAACATAATGATAAAAAAAATTCCAAGGAAAAATTTCATGTTGTAGCTTAAATTTCAACCATTTTATTGATAATAAAAATTACATTAGTTACTCTATGCTGGCATTTTATGTTATAACATCTTCATCGCCACTAAAAATTTATGGAACATGAATATCTAATTATACCATGTCACTTGAAGTGTTAAATCAATACACTTGATGTGTGCTTGGTGTAACAATGCTTGATAGGGTAATAAAATAAATGCAGCACAATACAATCATGCAAGTATACATAGTCAATCAAAGTAATAGAGTGATGAGTGAGTATCGTTCCCAACGGGAATCAAATGAAATATGATTTACTAAAGTCAAGTGTTCTACATAATTAGCTATATGATGAAATATTGGTAGGGAGATAACAAAAATGCAATGAAGTAAATAAGAACTTAGGAGTTCGCTAATATTAACACAAGATAGATGAAAAGGAAATCAGAAGGTAGAGTCGTTAGAGGGAGATTTCTTAACACTGAATGCATGAACCTTATGACAATTCACAACCTGTCAACCTTAGGAGATACTAATCCTTCTAGACTCAATGGATTTTACTTAGCAATGAAATATACTCTAAGACCATCTCCATCACAGTGCATGGGCCAAGACAATGTCACGCAATGAGTTTTGGAGGATTAATAACAAGGTCCTTTAGGTGCTAACCCTGTCACCATTCATCGTTGTAAATTCTTTTCACTATAACACTTGATAAAAAATCATATGAGTACCTAATGAGGCCAAAATTCAACAAATCAACAATAAAAGCTCAATAAAATGAAATATCATTTAAACCAAACATGACTATAATGTCATAGACTACAACAAAGAGGGTTACTCAATATTTCCTCTCACCAAGGAACTTAGCCAATGATAAATCTCCTCTAGCCAAACAAGAAAGTAGTGAAGACAAAGAAGGGAAAGGACTGGGCAGATCGCGATAATCCAAACCTTATCTAGCCTAATCTCTCCTTCTTATTTTTCCTCCCTCAGTATAACCCGCCAATACTCTTCTTTTTCTGCCTTTTTCTTCTAATCTCTTGTTGCTATTTTCTTTCATCCTCCTCTCTATATATCTAATCTTCTTGATCCATAGGTTATTTGTAGAGCACAAAATGTGCAGGTTGGGACATGTGTCATCTGGTACCGCATTAGGTGGTTGTACCCTTTGGTGGTCCCCTAGTGAATATTTCTAGATTTGGAGATTTGGTTATTCTTCTTTTTATCGGCATTACAGAACCTTGATGGTGAATAGGGCGATGAATTTTGCAGTCTTGGCAAAGTGAGGATGTTGTTCAACAAGCTGAATTGCAACAGTCCATATACATGCTTTGTAATCGAGTGAGTAAAGGCAATAAGTCCGTGAGTTAACATAAGTGTGCAAGTACTATTAGTTCATAGAATATTAAACCTCTTTTCAAATTAAATTCAAGCAAGTCATGCGAGAGCTCAAAGGGTAGAAAAATTGTTAAGAAACACACCCTAAAACTTCCTCATGTAGCAAAAATCATACATATAATGATGCTCACAGGATCCTTTAATCTGCACAAATCAACTCACATCAACAATTCACAGATTTAAGCATGGATTTTCTAAGTTTGTTATTTATCTATATATTTTTTATCAAAAATTTGAATTGTATTTATATTATGTAGATATTTACAAGCATGCCTCACATACTATGGTTATATACAACCTCTAGGGACCTAGGGTTACCACTCACAAAAATAGACTTGAGGGTGACGACCTAATAACTAAAAACCCAAGCCACATAATAGTAAAGTAACCCATACATGAGGGTATAAAATTATACACACAATGATAAAAAGAAAAAAAAAGAAAATAATAGCTAAAGTGATAAGGGGATTTAGTCCTGGAAGCTTACAACTGCCTGAGAAGATATGATACTTAGGACCATGTAAAAATTTAATTTAATCTTCACTATAATGGCTTCAATATCAATTCTAACATCTTTAAAATTTTCAAATCTTTTAGCATCCTAATCATGGTAATGGCTACAACTAATAGTATTCAATCTTGAGTATGCTTCAAATCCCTTCTTCTAATCTTGCAAATAGTCCTCAATGCACTCTCAAAAACCCCTCTTCTAGTCTTGTTGATAGTCCTCATTTCACTCTCAAAGAACCTTCTTCAAGTCCACATGCTTTTAAAATATGAGTTTTCTCACAATTATACTTAAATGCATAACTTCTCTTATCTATCTAACTATTTCACCTTAATATATATATATATAAATGTATGTATATATAAAGAGGGGTACAAGTTTGGATATAAAAAATATACATCCATCTTATTATCATGTATGTTCAATTTACAAAACAAGACACTAAAATACGCATTTGTGTGTGTGTGTGTGTATAAGGAGATGTCTATTATTATGACAATAATCTATTTTACAAAGTACGAAGGTAATTTATAAACAAGACAAGCACATATCTTGTTATCATAGATGCCTCTACATATTAACAACAAAGCTCTATACATATCTAAAACAAACTTTAAAAGAAGGTGTTTGTATATTAAAAACAAACACCCATTTTTACAATTAAAAACGAACATTTATCTTATTATGGTAGAAATGTGTTTTTCTATAAACTATGAAAACAATATTGTAAGTTCAATACATACAATATAAAATTAATTAGTTTTGAATAACATATCAAATCAATTAATTATCATATATAAATAATTTACAAACAAAGAAATCAATAGATGCAAATAAAAAAAATACTAATCAAAGATATACATGTTCAGATATATAACATTTATTTGATCAAAGTACAATAGATAATATACAAAATAAATAAAATTACCTTTAATCAATTAATCTGTGTATGAAATCTTATAGAATTTGTATTAAATCTTGTAAAATTCAAATTTAATATCGTAGAAATTAGATTGAACCTTGTGGAAATGGAATGAAGGTAGATGAGGATCATAAAAATATTGATGCGAACATATTTTATGATTTTAGGGTTTTAATTAATTAATATTTTTATTTTATCTAAAATTAATTATAATTAATATTAATATATTAGTTAATTATTTTTAATTAATTGATATTTAATATTTAGGATTAAAAATCAATAATTGATGGCCTAGATTTATGCATTACGGTGTTATGTGTAGATAGACCTAGCCGAGCTGGATGGTTAGTAGATTAATGAAGCTGATGAACTAACAAGCAAAGTGAAAGAGTTGTTGAAGTTGTTAAGCTATAATAACATATCATAATTCTAGTAATTGTTTGTAATTACTGAGGTGTAACATATTTTAATTCCGATAATCATATGTAATTACTAAGTAGTAGCTATAAGTACAATAAATCAGGCCATGTAATAGGGCATCATTGAAATGAATACCGGATCCTCTCCCATTTCTATTTTTCAAAATCCTTAATTTCATTCTAAGTTGAGTCAATGTTTTCCATTCTTTATCTTGGAATTCATTGATAATGTTTCTAATTACTCTCCATCACTATATGGTGATGAGTATCACAACTTGGTATCAAAGCTAGGCACACATTCAATCATAGAGGAAACCCATTCTCTATAATCCATCAAATTCATGGATGAATCTCTTAAAGTATTCATACAAGAAACAAAAGAAAATTTTGATTTAGTGTAAACTCCATACGAGTGTCTTAAGGAGCTCTTAATTAGATTGCAAGGATTGCAAACTCAACCAGAAGTCACCCATGAATCTTACACACATCTAGAATAACAAGACCAAGCGCTTTCACCTATCAATCAAGGTGTTGTGAACTTCCAACATACTTGAATTTTTAAGGTGAATTTTCCAAAAAGAAAAAGAAAAAAAGAAGTAGAGATGATTTTGAAGGGTGTACATGTGTGATTAATTCTTTGATGTCAATCATACAACCCTAGATTCCAAAGTCAAAATAGCTACAATTCACCTTGAAGGGAGGGCAATATTCTAGCTCAAGATTCACCGGAGATGTACCTCGATAGGAAGGAGGTAAACATCATGCTTCATCCTTCACTCTTCGATGATCTTATGTTTGAACTGAAACAATTGAAATAAACTTCATCTATTAGATAGAAAAATTATGAATTTGATGCATTGATGACCTGTGTAAGTTTAAGTACTGACCATACATTTATTTTCTATCTTAGTGGACTTAAAACTATGATTCAAACACAAGTAATCATATTTCAATGTCTCTCAATATCCCAAGCCCAAAATCTAGCAAGGATGTAAGAGGCTTACCACAATTCTCTCAGGGATTCTCACACCGCCTACCCCAAACCTACATTATCACCTTGACCTCAACATGTTGAACAATTCAAGAAACCCACTACCCACCCTAATACCTCCATAAATTTACAACCTAAAACCAACACTATGCAAACCAAACCCAAACTAATGTTTGACGCTGAAATGGAAGAAAAATGGGTTGACAGTCTTTGGTTTTGGTGTAATGAGAGGTGGGTTCTAAGAAATAGATATACAAGAAGGAAAAAAGTCTTTGTAAAGGATTTTGATCCATAAGAAGAAAGATTGTTAAGGGAAGTGGATATTGATAGAGAGGAAGTAAGTGAGGAAGAACAATCACTAGAATCTACTAATATCTATATCCATACGTTATCGGGTTCCTCAACATTCCAAACAATAAGGACCGCTAATTATTCTCAAAATAAACCTCTCCACATCCTTATAGATAGTGGGAGTATCCAAAATTTCATTTATGAGGCCACAACAAAGAGATTAAGATGTTTTATCCAACCTATCAAACCTCATGCTATCATAGTAGCTAATGGCAACTCCATGGCTTGTAAAGGGATTTGTAAAGAATTGGTATGATATATCCAAAACACATGGTTAAAGGATCACAAGATGGTAATCAATTTGGGGGCCTATGACATATTTTTAGGGATGGAATGACTCTATACCTTGGGATCAATCTTGTGGGACTTTTAGTATTTGAAAATGGAGTATACATATGAGGGTATTAGACATGTTCTGAGAGGAGCACATAACCAGCTCGCTAAGTTTAAGAAAAGTGTAGAATCTCAATTGAGGAAACTATTTCTTAAATCACCTCATCTAATTATGATCCAATTGCTTCCATTGGATAGCAATGGCATCCCTTCTCTACTGCAAGTCTCTGAAGCACAATAAATTATTAAGTTAATGAATTCTTCTCCGAATGTTATTTTAGATGAATTTACTATAGTTTTTTTGTGAATCTAAGTCACTACCTTCTCATAGAGTTCTTAATCATAGAATCACTCTCAAAGATGAAAGTAAACCTACTTTTTAAGGCATTATTGTTAACCTACTCCTTAAAAGGATGTGATTGAGAAAATGACCAAATAATTTCTTGACTATAGGGTGGTAAAAGTTATCTATTTGTAGTAATGGATTGATTTAGTAAAGAACTCATTTTATTCCATTAAAATGCCCTTATACAACTTCAATAGTTGCTTCTACTTTTCTTAATCATGTCTATAAGCACCACAAACAACTGTGTCAATTGTAAATGATAGATATTCTATTCTGATCGGTTAATTTTAGCAAGAACTATTTAATATACTAGATATTAATCATCATCCTTCTACTACTTCTAATTCCCAAAGTGATGGCCAAACTAAAGCTATGAATAAGTTTATTGAGGGATATCTCAGGTGTATGTGTATGGATGCTCCATCTTAGTAGGTTAAGTTACTTTTTATGGTGGAGTGGTAGTATAATACCCACTATCATTAATCAACTCATGACTCTCCTTATGAACTCCTATACGGGCATACTTCTCCTCTCCATATTCATTATGTTCCAAGTGATACCGAAGTTATTGCAGTTAAAAGATTGATGAGAGAACATAATGCAACTCTTTCCTCAGCAAAAAACCATCTATTGAAGGTCCAAAATTGCATGACATGGTAGGAAAATAAAAGAAGGAGTGAAAGGAACTTTCAAGTTGGTGATTGGGTTTTCTTGAAGCTGTAATTGTATAAACAATGTAGCATGAGGAGAAGTGGGCAACATAAGTTATCTACCAAGTATTTTGGGCCCTTCCATATCTTAAAAAAATATGGTACAGCTTCTTATGAGCTTGAACTTCCTAGAGAATCTAAAATCCATAATGTATTCCATATATCTCAGCTAAAGAAGCATATTGAGCCCACTACATCTGTTACCACATAGTTGCCTGATTTAATGGTATAATCCAAGGTAGAGAAACAACCTAAAATATTGCTGGATGGGAGAATTTTTAGGTAGGGACTTAGAGCCACCACTCAATTATCTATTAAGTGGCAAGGCTATGACTTAGGTGAGGTAACTTATGAATATTTGTTTGATATTTAGCAACAATTTTCCACTTTTAACTTTTATGCTAGTCCTTCTATCTCTACAACTATTATTCTTAATCCAAATCCTTGAGGATATGGATTCATTTTAAGAAAGGATGATTTGTTATGTGCAAATACAACTAGCTAAGTTGGATGTGATCAGCTGAGTTGGATGATTAGTAGATTAATGATGCTAAGGAGCTAGCAAGTAGAGTAAAATAGTTGTTGAAGTTATCAAGCTGTAATAACATATTTTCATTTTGGTAATTTTTTGTAATTATTGAGATGTAATAGATCATAATTCTGATAATCACATGTAATTACAAAATAGTAGCCATAAATATAATAAGTCAGTCCATGAAATAGGGGCATCGTTGAAATGAATACCAAACCCTCTCCCATTTCTATGTAACAAAATCCTTAATTCCATTATATTCTTAGTCGTCATCTTCCATTCTTTCTATTGGAATTCATTGATTGTGTTTCTAATTACTTTCCATCACTATGTGGTGATGAGTATCACATATGGTGCCTTGCAAAAGCTCCTTTACATCAAAAAATTCTTCCAATTTGATTTTGTTTAAGTGGCATATACATGGTTTGATTTTGAGTGTTTGTTATATTTTATCTTAGGTCCGACTTTGAATTTCTTTAACTCGTGAATAAATTGCATCATATCCTTTGTAGTTTGCCTATAACCTCATTTAAAAAAAAAATAGATTACCTAGTAGATAGGTGACTAGGATTTAAAATAATGACTTGGAGAGATAATATATATACTAACCTATAATAGTAGATTAATAAGGGGATGTAGGATTAATTAAAACGAAAATAAAATCTTAAAAGACTATATTGGAAAAATTATAATATACAAGAACTAAAATAGTATTTTACTCCTCCATGTTTATTCATTTTAATTTTTTCATCTTTATTTTTATTATATATTTTCATTTCTCAAAATGAATATAATATGTATTATATTTCTAAAAAAATGTTATTTTTTTCATTTTCAACATTTTTGTTTCTACCTCCTTAAAGCCTTGAATGCATTATTAAAAATTTATAACTGAAATTAAGGAGTTGTGGCCATATATTATTTTTTTTGTGCTCTTTTTCAAGTGCTGAAAACATATAGAATGTCTTAATATTTGTTTAATATGATTCCTAGTCTTTCTTTTCCAATGGTGCTCATGCTTCTAGAAGAAAAAAAAACACTTAAATGTCTTTCTATTTGTCTACCTACCTACCTATCTATCTATCTAAGATAATTTTTTGGTAAAAAAAAACAACTAACTTTCTCACCAATAACATGCTAATACTAATTAATTAATTTAAAATATCTATATCATATTTAAATTTCAAATAAAATTTAAAACATTTAATTTTGATACTATATATATGTAATAAGTTAATTCAAAATATAAAAAAAATTCAAATTCATCAAATATCAACTGATAAAAATTATCTTAGCTCCTCTATATTTTTATATCAAACTACTCATCTTTTAAATCCCATCCCAATAAATTTAAAATATTTCAAAACAAAATAATTTTCATCTTTCTCTAATTACCACGTTGGTACTAAGAGATTAAATTACTCATCTACAATAATCAATTTAAAATTCAAAGTCCATAATCTCTACTATATATCAAGTCCATCATTGAAATTTTCTCAAACAATTAAAAAAGTTATATTTAATCTATATAACATGGATTAAAAATTTGAGCAAAAAAATAGGTTGAAAATTATCTTCTTCATATATCCTATTACCCAATTTGTATGCTATATTTTATAATCAAATTACTCCTATTTTGAATTCAACTTCATTAAATTTAAAATATTTTTAAAAAATGGTATTCTCATTCTCTGATCACTACACTAATAATGAGATGTTACATTACTCATTCACAACCCCCTTGTCTCCTACCCTCTTGTTAGTTAAAATTTAAATTTGAAATTCAAACTCTCTAATCTATACTATACAATCAAGTTCATATTTCAAATCTTCTCAAAATTACAGTTGCATTATCCTTTATGTTTTTCCAATTGGTCTCACTTAGAAAATTATGTACATAATATTTATGAAATCCCAAACCCATGAGTGTCAAAAATATTATGCTATATTATCCTCTTATACGGTACACATTTCTTCTTCCTTTTTTGTTTAATTTCATTTTACTTCTATATGTTTTGATTCATTTACAAAATCAATTTGTAGAGAAACCTTCATTTCAGCTTTTAAATTTTTTTAGGCAAGAACATCATATATTTTCACAACCTTTGTGTTAAAGGATAAAAGAGATCACATCCTTCAAAGTTCTACAACGATACTTATGAGCTATATAATCTATAAGTGCTTTTTAGAATTTTATTCATCTTCACTTTCTTTTTTCTTGTTCTTGTTATTGATTGTTGTTTAGTATCTGAACAAAATCAAGGCTTAAAATTATGATTGTAGGCATGTGGTGCTTTATTAAAAATTTGCATTGATTCTTTTAAAAATCATCTTTTCATGTCAGCGTTATCCTCTCCAATTGATGGTAATTTATTTTATTAATTCATGAAAATAATTCAATGTTTTCAATAATTTGATCATTTTGAGTTGTCAAATTGACGTAATCTAAAAAAATGAAGGTTGGGGAAAGTTTTTGAGAATGTGTATCTAAAGAGGAGAGACACATATATTTTATCATTTATCTTTATATTTTATCAAGAGAAAATATAAAGAAGTAAAATGAGGGTGGGATGAAGTAAAATTTATTAGTTTAATATAATAATGTAGATGATAATTTAGATATAAATGATATAAATAATTTTTTTTCATATTTAGTGTTATATATAACATGTATTAAATAATTAAAAAAAAAGGTGAAAAAAATTAGGACAAATTCTATTTAGATAATTTGACATAATTTGACATTTGATTTAATATTTTTTAGATACCTTGTGTTTTTAATAATACCATAAGTATCTTCACGTTTTAATTTAGTCTCACTTAAGTATTCAAATGGTAAAAATAAGCCACATTTTTAGTTTCATTTAGATACCTAAGTGAAATTAAATAAAAATATGAAAGTGCCTAAGTTAAATTATTAAAAAGATAGGACACTTGAAAAATATTAACCAAAACGCCAAGGTACCTAAATGGAATTTATCCACCTTCATCTATCTAATTATCATCTTTCTCTAAATTATTCTTCTTTTAAATTTAATCTCAATAAATTCACAATCTATATATAAATGATATTTAGTGAAGACATGAATGTAATATCATTTTTTTAACAAGTCATATCTTTATCATAATTTGATGGAGTTATAAAATTGTGGTGTGACTTATTTTCATCAATAATGTCACCTCATTCTATATATTATGTAACAAAAATGGAGAACATTTATGTAATGATTAAGAGTAAGCTAAATTTACATAAATATCATTATTTACATGGATAAAATTTGGTTAAATATATATATATATAGACACTATATAATTCTTCATGTTATATTTAATAAATATCATTATCCCTTATACTTCTATCTGTATTATATATAATAACAAAATATAGGAATATAAATATTTTCTGCCCAAAATTTTCCCCATAGAAGATTATAATTGTGTTCTTCATTAACTAAAAATAATCAATTATCTACAAGTAACTTGATTTAAAGGGCCAACAACAAAAAATTAATATGGACAAATATATTAATGGAGGTCCTTGCCAAAATATATATTAATAGAGATTATCCTATAAGAGTAAAAAATAACATTTTCTACTAATGTAATAATAGCAGATGAAAATAAAACTTGGTCATTTTTTACATATATAAGAAAATTTAAATTGAAAATAACTACGCAAAATAATATAAATTGCAATAACTATATATAAACAAATAAAAGTTCCCACTATGTTAAAATTTTATTTTTTTAATCAATTTATGATGTATAATATTATGTTATATATGTATATATATATTATAATTAGATAGTTATATTTGATAGATTTGTTATTTAATGATATGCATGAATATATTATCATGCTGCATTTTGTTGCATATCTTTCTCATTTTTAATTATCCTTTAATTTTTATTTATTACCACTTATTTATTAAATAGTTAATATTATATTTAATATCAAATTAATATTACTTATGCTATTATTTTCAAATTTAAACAAAATATTATGCATCACAATGGTGAGATACTAGTTCCTTATTGAAAGTGTATTAAAGAGCATTCTATCATTGTGATACAATATGCTTCTAGCTACTATTCTTAAACCAGTGGATCGATACGAAGCACCTCCTAAGGCAGAACGCTCCTGATCACTATTATCGTCCGATGAAACAAACTCTTATACCTTAATTCTAACTCACATAATATTTTACTTTAAGTAATTAATGTCTTAACCATTTGTTACTTATCACATAATCATATGATCATTCACTTATGTGCATTTTTTGTTAAAATTTTGAAATAAATAGAAAAATGTATATAATTAGTAAAGTATTATCTCTCAAATGGATGAGAAAAGCGATTAGATGGGCTTTGGCCAACATAAATGTTTTTAGAGCTTTTATGAAGTAAATTATACGAGAAGTAGAAGTAAAATTCATTCTCATCTATAGATATTAATAATTTATTTTTATCTACACCGCTTGAAACAAAATAAGCAAATAAGATAATAAATTCATTTATGTTTTGCTATTAAAACTCAATGAAATATAACGGAAGTAACAAAACTTATTGATTTTTATATATATATATATATATATATATATATATATATATATATATATATATATACACACACTCAAACCATTTTTTAAGAACAAAAAATCTATACCGTATGTATATATAGAATACGCAAAATCTTTAGTTCACAGAAAACTACAAAAGCGATCGTTATCTTCATCAATTTCGTCAAACAAGTGTTTGTTTGTTTAGTTTTGTTAAGTACTATTATTGTTCATTTGGTTTAGGGTGAACGAGGGTTAATAGAGGTGAATAATTTAATTCACTCCGCTTAGCGATTGATTTTATTAACCTCAACAAGTGTTGCAGCAATATCACCATTACCCCGTTATAATTTGTCCACTATCTCCACCTGTTTCACATTTATCGCGGTCAATTCCTCTACTAGCTTTAGTTCTTCTAGCAATAACCGTTGTCCAAAAGAATGTCATTATCTTAACTTGCCCAAACTGTAGTTGTGTATGCCACATTTAACCTTCAATTCCCAACCACTGTAAAAAAAGATTTCCTTCTATATATTCTAAATTTATAGTCATATATTTTTTACCCGAAAGATCATGTACCTTTAGAATTCACTAACAAATGTCTTCTTTATGTACCAACTCTTTCATAACAAAGCTAAAACTTTCTTGGTTTTGATAGTTCTATAGTGAAAATTATATTGTGTGGCATTCCGGTGTCATTAACATGCTTAATTAAAGACTCACGATCATTGAAAATACAATATGTTGAGAAAAACCCGTCCAATTAGTATCAATTGGGTCTTCCATATGAAATTAACAGAAAATAAATATTGCATTATTAAATATATAAAGGAAATAAGGAAAATACAGATCGGTCGAGCTATGAGTGGACCACCCGTCACACATAGCAAGCTACAAGTGGACTACCCACTGCCAAACGTAGGCTACGGGCGGACCGTCCATCTGGTTGCTTCAACTACGGATGAGTGGTATGTTGGCCTTCTGCTTGGGACAAGTGATTCGCCCATGCATTGGTCAAATGTTTGGGTGAATCGCCCGTCACACAATCCTAGCAACAGGTGGTTCACCCGTAGCTATGTCATTTTTTCCAAGTAGTTCACCCGTAGGCTTTAAATTCAATAAAAAAAAATTAATTATCATAATTTCTTCTATTTCATTTTCTGTGAGATAATAATCCATTGATTTTTTTAGCAAAATTTTTTTTGGTACAATTAAATTTGAGAAAGTTAGAGAAAATAAAGTGTGAAAAGTGAAGATAGAAAGTTAGAGGGAGTATGTGTGAAGGGTAGAAGAGTAGAGGTGTAAAAAGTTAAATATTTTTAATTTTATATAGTGTCAGCTTAATAAATGGGGCGTGTTAAAAATTACAGTTCTTAATTTTTAGTATTTACTCTCACTCAAATTCACCGTAATTTAAACGAACCATTAGGGATGATATATGCTATTGGTTGAGCTCGTAGTTACATTATGAAAGAAACAATTAACCTGCTCTAGCAACTGAACTAAGCCAAAGGATGTTGATGGTCTGGGCTGTACTTTAAATTCCTGCCCATGACCCAACTGTCATTGTCGACACTATCAAACGCCATACTAGTACTACATCTCTCGTCACCGGGCTCGTCAGAACCTACTCGTTCAGCTTTGTTTGGGGCTTCTGCCTAACAGACCCAAATAAATTGTTTAATGTCGAGTCTTAGGCAGTCCTTTTATGTTAGGCCTACGTACGATGAAGATCCAGTCCAGAGGCCCAGAACCCAATTTATTAAGCATAGTCTTGTGAGGGGAATAAACCGGAGCCAGTTCTCCTACTGGCCTATCATCCTACTGTCACTGTGAGTCTGTGACTGGCAATGGCATCTACTTTTCTTTTTCTTTTTTTCTAACCATTTATTGAACAATTAAAACACTCTGATAACCCAACCATTAAAAAAATTAAAATACTCCCTACCCTCCCACAACCTGATCCTTTATTGAATGAGAAGTATAATACAAGAAGTTGACACGATCACATTCTTCTGCATCAGCGCTATCATCAACAACCCAACTCTTTCATCATCTGCCATCCGTCAACCACAACCACAGCCAACAAAGCAGCCCGACCAACACTCCCGCAACATCGGACGAGCGTCACCTTTAATCCACGGGTTTTCCAATCTAGAGCAATCAAATCAAACACCCAACAATATTATGAATTAAAGTGAAAATACATTATGAACAACCACATTGGGTCAAGCAATCACATACAGAATTGGGTTACCCAATATTGGAATCGAAGGAATATGACCCTTTCTAATATAAGATCATGGGAGCTAGGTCCGATGAGGACGCCACATGAATCGAACACAGCAGCCCAAATATAAATTCGATCATATGCGGCGCAGGCATACATAAATTAACAGAGTAAACGTCAGGTTGCAGCATTGTTTCACGAGTTGTCTGGAAGTATTTAGTCTCCCAGCTCTATAGATTAGCCTTTGATATTTCCCAGGTTTGTTGCCGCTAAATTCCGGGACAAACTAATCTGGAGCCGCCATGGCGCATGAAGTGTGAGTATGACTAAATTAAATTTAATCTACGTTATCTTTTCTTCGAGGTTTGCAGACAAATGATCTGCGTCGCAGGGAGTGTAGGGTTAAAACTGACATGAATGTGTCGATGTGGGAACATTATTGGTCCGTAAATGATTGTTTTCCACTGTCCGATGACTTAGCAGTGTTTACTTGCTTGAACTTAAGAGTAGGTCATAAAACTGCATGCATCGAATAATTATATGTAAGAAGATCGACAGTATCATTAATCTCTTACTAATTTAGTAGGAGCAGGAGATAGTAACAGCCTTCGTATGCTTTAAGATGAAAAAATGTACAAAATCATTACTCTACCTCCTACGCATGCCCGCTTTTGAGTTTTAAGAATTCATGCTCATTTTTTTTTTTTTTTAAATTATTTGCCTCTTGCTAAACCCTATCGATTGTATCTTTTCCATGTTCCCTTGTCAAAGAGAAGGGAGCCGCCACCCGTTTGTAACTGACAAAGCGACCGCATAAATTATTACTATTATTATAGTTATTAGATGAGTGACCAAAAATTCACCTCTGGAGCTACTGGTTTATCCACTAAAATAAAAATACTGAAGAACGCATAAATTGATAACAATAAGAATTAATTACAGTTTGGGTTAATTAGATATATTCCCCTTTTTTTTCTATTTAGGTTAAGCATATATTTTGTATAAATTTGGTCGAGTTTTAAATTTAAATTTCCTATACCCTTTTAACCACAAATAAATTAGTTTTACCTTATTTCTTTTTGTAGTTTCACACATTATTAATCATACTCAGAGAAATACAAGTTATCATGATGCATATATAACACTATATTCAAATTTTATAACTTAAGTTAATATTATATTAGCGATTTTAAACTAATATATTTTTTATAGTAGTTTCTCATACCATATTGGGTATAAGATATTACAAGTATTATATTTATATTTGTCACATTATTCGAAAATACCATACATTGTACATTCATTAAACATATTATATATTATATGTTGTCAGAGATGCTATGTGTTATGCATTGTTTGTCAATGATAAACCATCTCATATACGATATACAATATATAACATATTTGTTACATTATATTATGTACTACATGTTGGTCAAAAAAAAAATACTATATGTTATGTACAACCTAGAAATTTGTTAAAGATATTGTACATTACAAGTTCATTATATTTATATATATATAATGAACTTGTAATGTATAATAAAATTCTTAAAGATACTATAATTCATTAAAAATATTATATATTATATACTATATAGTGCTAATTCATCAAAGATACTATATTCGTTCCTTAAAAACACTACATACTATATACTATATATTGTCTGTCAATTTTGATAGATTTTAAAATTCAAAGCCATTTTTTATGAGAATATTATACAATATTATTAGTTTAATAAATAGAAGATGGAAAGAGAAAGTGAAACATGTTTTTTTAATAGTAAAAAGGGTATAAGATGATATTTAATTCATTTTGAAAATTGACCTAAAGTGTATAATATATATATATATATATAACCTTAATGGAATAAATTAGTCAAAGTGAACCTAATTTATACTTTATTCTATAATTTAATTTACAACTAAGTGTAATTATTTAAAAAAACTCATGTGATCGATTGTTTAATCAACATAAGCTACATAACCATTTAATTATATTTTTGTCTATGCAATCTATCTATCTATTTGTTTATGTTGTAGGGAATCTTATGTAACCACCCTTCTTATAAATAGTAAATATAGAATTTGTATATATTTATTTGTGATGAATACATTGCTTGTCAGTGTTTAGATGGCATCTGGATGAAGAAGCTCACAGGTATACTTAAGCTCTTTCTAAGGAGCCCCTACCCAAGGACATCATCAAGCTTAATGTTGATGGGAGTGCTTTAGCTAACTTAAGGCATATAGTATAAGAGAAGTTGCAGGAAATCATTTGAGAAAATGCTTGTTTGATTTCTTCACCAACGTAACAAAAAGGCTCATTTATTATGGTTGAACTTTGGGGGGTTTACTATAGCCTAAATGAAGCCAACCATAGAGGCTTCAACAAGGTTATCCAGCATTGTGACTCATCTTTAGCAATTCAACTGCGAAATGTTACTAATTGTGGAGGCTTGCCAAATCATTATGAGATAATTTAATTAGTATGGGGGTAACACATACTTATAGGGATACAAATACTATGGCAAATGAGATGACACTTATTAGACATAATCTACCCTATTGATTTCACGCTTATGAAATGCCTCCTAATTTCAAGGATAATCTTCCTTTCTATTTAGTAGGCAATGTTAGCTATCATATGATTAGCGCATAGATTTTGTGTTTCTTGAGAATGTATCCTTCTAATGAAAGTAAATAAAAAAAACATATAGTTATAATCTAATTAAACTAATATAAAACAATCATGAAGTTTTTTATATTTTTGTTCTCTATCTACTTATCTATTACCAAGTGTTCTTTTTAACATGAACTTTATCCATATTAGTTACCAATCATCTTTATGTGGTTTAAGAAAGTGCTTGTAATATTACATGGATTCTCCCTTTTTATGGTCTACTTAGATTTAATCAATTGAGTCTGGGTGTGGGAAGAATTTCTAACAAACTTCCAAGATTATTATGAAATTGAACTAGTCAAGAATATACAAATATAAGAAAGAAAATTCTCCTTTATTTATGTTATGATAAAATTAGGTTGAAGTTGGGTAAATTTACGCACATGTTTTAGTTCACAATATTTGGCAAATTTAATGTTGGCATAACCGATTTAATGAAATTTTATGTTATGTGTTCCCAGCACTCCTAAGACACGTCCTGTGATTTACCTCTATCGTCTTGGCTTATAGAAAAGTTGGAGGCGGCGCTTAAGACAAGCGTATTACCTTTTTTAGCATCATCCCAAATTAACTTAGGTCCACTTAAAATTTCTTAACCACCATTTTTTGGGGAAGTATATGATGTTGAGTGAATGATTAAACCATATTTTGTTTGCTTTAACTATTTTACCTTTTACTCTTGTTCATACATGTTAACAAATAGTTTATTGTTTGATCTTTGTATAAACAATGTCGTGATATATTTGTCTAAATTAATTCAATAATAATTGATAAAATATTTTAAAATATTTGAATGTATTTATCTGATTGAGGTTCACTAACATAATTCCATTGATAAAAAAGTATGCCCATAAATAGGTACAGGCAGTTGATTCACACGAGCATGGAAGATTTCGTCATCTATAACCAAATAAGTAAAAAAAAATGAGGTGGTTCAAAATTATGGGAAAGAACAAATGACATTTGTGTCTTAAAACTGTCGGCTATAATACACTTTACTTGATAGTTTTGAATCATAATTGTTGTGTATTCTCTACTTAGTATTTGCCCTAAATTTTTATTTGTAAGCTTTAGGTGATGGTTTTGGTTTAAAATCATCATCTATTATCTTATTTTAAAAATAAAATTAGCACCTATAATATGCACCATATACCATCTAAAACCTGTAATTAAAAAAAAAAACTATATATGTTCTCATACACTCTACACAAGCATAGAGTTGTGTATCCCAATGTCAATTAACATTATGTTAATGTAACACCCAAATTTTTCTAACCTTAAATATTCGGGTGCATAGATTTTAAATCCTTCCCTAACCATTAACCTTAGTGAAATAATCTTAACCTCCCCTGGCTAATTGGATTTTTCCTAGTTCGATTCAGTCCTTGTTAAAATGTTTGAGCTTCCAAAACAGGAAACGTAATTACCCTACTCAAAGGATTCATGGAATGGGTTATCTACTCGGCATTATGTACTAATGTGAGGTCTCCCACATAAGCACATTTAATCATCTAGATCTGCACATTAATCACACTCAAATTGGCTACTTGCTTAGATAACGTATCTAGTTGAGTAGAGAGAGCTATCACGTCATCAACAAAGTCAATGGCAATGCTCTTTATAGGTAACGTATCAGTCTATCACTGATGACTGCTAACGTGTTACTAATGATGCAACAAACCCACAAGTACATGAACTCATTATAACCCCTTAAGGTCTTATCCCATAGGGAATTCGATGTTGAATACTTATCTTCACCATTTTAACTATCCAGACTAAATAATAATGAAAAATATGGATATGAATTATGAAAACAAATGCAGTGACTAATGAAAAACAAACTCTAGAACAAAGTTTATAAAACCTAGGATTAAAATTTGTTTTCAACTTTGGTATACATTGATGAATTAATACAGCATTGTACTATAGTTCAAATGACTATGGAATAATTGGTCTAATGTGATTCTTTGATCTCTTTGAAGGACTAGAAATATATTTAACCTAATTTATTAACTACTTTGATAACTAATAAATTATACTAAACCCATTAAGTACCACCCCTTTAATAGTCCCTATGAAACAAACTTCTACTTTCATGATTGATTGTTTTCCCGTTCATATGCTAAGTCCCAACATTGATTTCAACCCTTCAGTTATAATCAATACTAAATGAGTTAAATTCTATTGAATTCAATTTATTACAATAATATATAACAAATGAAAAAGAACGTTGGAACTATATAGATAATATGCACATCAATCCATTGTCACGATACCGAAGTAGACTTAATTCAACCCTAGAGAAGACAATATACTCACTCATAATTGCAATAAAATGCAAGAAATAAAATACATTAACATAAATAATGACAAACATAATAAAAAGCAACAGAGGGATAAAGAGATAATACCATAGATTAAAAGTATTAAGGATAAGAGTTGAAACAAAGAATAAAACTAATATTTGAATGAGGAAATCAAAGTTTCATTAATGAAGTTTTTATCTATGAAAGAGAGAAAAAGAGAGTCTAAGAGTGCCAAATTTTTTAATGAAGAAGTGGATCAAATTGTGGCTTTAAAATAGGATAACTTCTTTTTGCACAGCCATGCCTAGCTTGCATAAGAAACCTATGCAACTAAGTCTCTCTTGCTAGTAAACAATGCATGTTTCCTAGTCATACCAGACTTGCACTCCTCTCCAATTTTTTTTTGTTTTCTTCCCCGGTTTGTGTAAAACTATGCTAGGCTTGTGCACTAGCTCGTGCACACCTGGTATCTTTGACTCCATGGTCTTACTATTCACTTCTAATGCATGCCGGGTTGGTTCTTCTTCTGTCAATGCCTTCCATAGGCATTCCTTAATCAAAATCCATTCTCAAATTCCTTATATTTGTGTGTTTTTATGCAAATTCCAAAACAAAAAAACACACTAAGAGAGTAGTAGCTAGAAAAAAAAACCTACAGTGCCACAAATTTCATGAATCATACAAACCATGGTACCAAATGAAGGTAAAATAAGGTAATATGAAAAATAATTGGTTTAGAAACCCCCCATGCTTACCCTTTGCTTATCTTAAAGTAAACTTAAACTATAAAAACATAAAAGGAAGATGAAGAAGACTTACAAAGAACAAAAATGGGTATCAAGGCCTAAGGTGATAGAAACAAACTACGTGAACAAGAAATACATTTGCAAGACCTTCATAAATTATAAGCATTAATAATAGGAAAATGAAAATATAGTTGTAAACAATCCTCAACCCTAGTTCTCAAATCAGTATTATTATAGCACTCTAATATGGTTTAGTATCGTGTGGATGCAAATCCTTATAAGACATAGATGGAACAAATAATTAGAATTTCTCACTATAAGGAAATGTAGACTCTCTTCACTCACGCGTTTTAAAGATGTAATCATTTTGATCAAAATTTTCCATGCCAATAATGATTGACCATATGTTTGCGCGTATTCTTATTTTTCACCATTTAAAGACCTTATTAAAAGCAAAAATCATGATGCCTTATTAAGGTTATAATGGGGTTGGGATACAAAGGTAGGATAAATGTTAGGATTGTAGCTAATGACCCAAAAACAAATGGAGCAACAACAACAAAAATATATCTCAAAATTTGAGATTAATAATGCACTAACATACTATAAAAACAACAATCATGGCTTCTGCAAACAATTCTTCTTACCCATCAAAACTCAAGTGCTCAACCATTCACATTACAACTTCAACACTTTTTATTCCTTCTTTCTTTCCCTTTTTCTATTAAAATAAAAATACAAAGCTACATTTAGATCATTTGCATAAGAATAAATAGGGATCAATCGATGCCAATTTAGGTTTCTAATATAAAAAAATAGGTATTAATCTCAAAGAGATCAAGCAAGAGGAAACAAACATATGTGGGTAGGCAATTTTGATAATTTAGCTATGAAAATAAGTTGTGTCCCTCAATCATTTTAATGTATGCGTCAATCATATGTGGCCTTGAAGAGAAATGGTGCAGGTTATATTTTCATACATCATAGGAGAATACATATAGTTAGGAAGCATTGAGATTGTAGAAAAGGTAAAAAAATCTCTAAGGCTCGAGATCTCACTAGTTCCAATGCTACCAACTCTAATTCCTATGTCTAGGTCTAAATGAGAAAATCAATGAAAATAATCCACTAAAGTGCTATATTAATAAATAGTTTAAGAGTCTACAAATTGAAAAGTTCATTCTTAACAACATTTTAAAGGCATTTTTCATTATACTCTCTTGCAATATATAGGCCTCACTAATGTGTTATTAAGCCATGTAAATAATTCTATCATGTATTTTTTTAGAGATAATAAAAATAATGGTAAAATAAATAAAAATTAAACACACCAAAGGAAGAGAAAAGAAATAAATAAATGAAGATAGAAGATTGAAATAAAACAAACACATTAAAGAAAGTAACCTACACAAAAAAAAGAGAAAGAAAGAAATAAAGGAAGAAAAATGCAACCCACACTAAATGAAAATAAGGTAAAGAAAGATAATATAAATAGAAAACTAACACCCCCATGCTCAAGGGAAATATTGTCCTCAATGTGTTCTAAGGAAATAAATATGAAAGGTCAAAAAATGCACTCGTTGCAGTGGTGGCAATGGATAGCCAAGATGCTATTAATACATTTGGCATACCATAGTGTTCATTTGATAAATAGGAGCAACTCAATCCATGAGAATGGAAACCTAGGCCTCAAGTGTATCGAGTTATGCATCAATCCACTTGAATTAGGCACCCCACGATGTGCCTGATGTGGAAGGGCCTGAGTATGTACTAAATGATGGAGCGGGTGGAAGAGGAAGAAATGATAAGGTGAGTGACTAACCAATATATTCAAGTTTCTCCTTTGTAGTTAAGGGATAGAATAAATAGGGCAAGGTGTGGTTGGAGAGGGTAACCAATTTTTATTCCCATTGCTAATGAGGGTGGTGAAAGATCTGTTAGGAAATGGGTATCAAACCTCCTGATTATATACCAATTTATACTATATCCCATCCCAAACAATTATTTTCATGTTAGTGCAAGTGGTCAACCCTAAGTATACCTTAGGTAAGTTAACTGAGATATATTTTGCATCGTACCCACTCTGTCGGGTAATGTATGTGATAATGCCCCCATCACAATGTCTACCTTTGTGTTGTTCCTAATGTTATTTTGATTAGCATTGTACTCAAAGTTTATATCCAAACCTTTATTTTATAGAATTCATCTTATTCACTATTTATATTATTTAAATTTTTTGTAACATTATACCTTATACTTAGTACGAGAATGATATGATAAATTAGACTCGTATTTGTTATGGAAGTCACACACATTTATCTTATGTTTAGCTTTTGTAAATATTAATTTTTTTCATAAGTAAGTTTTGGAGTGTTACATTATCATATACAAATGGAGTACTCTCCTTTTTAGTCAATTCACATGCCTCTTTCTCCTTTTGCACTATATTAAATATCAAGATATATAAAATACTTTGAAAATAACCATAGCTAGATTAAACTATTTGTTTCATACTAACTCTTTTTTGAGGGCCTCATTATCTGAACTTGAGTTTTTATGTATCATATAAATTATTTTTTCAACAAGTAACACTATAGTGTCATTTCAAAATTCACCAAAGATTAAGGTAGAAAAGCATTCCAACAAATACCAATCTATCAAGTTCCTTTTTTTTATCATTTTTGTACTCCGAACTTATTAAATAGCAACAAGAAAGTAAATTACTAAGCATGTGAACACACAATACACAATAGAACATGAAAAACATATGGACTACATGCATGCAACAAGAAATTACAAGAAGTAGCATTCCAAACAACATTTAATGCTATAAAATATATCGACAAGCAAAGTTGGCAAGGACAATAAAAAAAAGCATGGAGAAATCGAGTACCTTAGTATAACATTAATCAAGAATGAAATATAACAATACATACCTTAAGAAAGAAAAATGATTGCGATAGTGAAAGAAAGAGGGAAAAAAAGACGCCTACGATCATAGATGAAGGTTTGTAGTGGTAACAGTAGCGGAAGTTCTTTGCGTACTATAGGAACTCTCTCCCTTTTATGTGTGTAAATATGTGAATTAAAGATTGAGCTAGGTAAAAAGTGAATAATGTAAAAAAAAAAGAAAAAAAAAGATGGACACAAGTATAAAAGGTGATTCCAAGCTACGACCATAGTCTATACTCGTAAAAAATTGAAAACAAATATCCCGCTAAGGTATAGACATCAGCTTTATCTTGAAATTGTTGTTTATACCTTTGACCATTAATATTACAATATAAAATATGGTTATATATGTCCAACCACTGTATACATCTTTCTCCATTACCCCTATTTATTACATCCTATTTTTATTTTATTTTTTACCGGAGAGCTTATATATGGTTGTTTTAATAAAAATATTGTATATATGTTTGTATTCTATGCTTATTTTTATAGTTAGTGTATAATATAACCATAATTCACCTCCATTCGGAGATATTGTTTGCATAGTGTCACCAATTACCAACATGGTTTGGTTACTAATGCTTTATAATATTTTAGAATTTGGAGATGTTTCATTCACTCATTCATTTATTTCTTATAATTTACCTTAAAATTTCACACAAGAAACATATAAATCTAACAACTGACATAAGCTAATAAATTGAGTGTTTAGTAAGACCAAAAGTAACTTATAAATTAGTTTTTAGTGTACTAGCTAAAAAGCTAATTGACATAACTTATAGTTTTTAAGCTAGTTAATCTTTTAGCTAACTTAGCCACAAATACTAAATGTGTAAATATTTGAATCTAAAACCTAGATTAATCAAAATTTGGTTTTAATTATTAGAATAACACCTAATATAAATGTGGTTGTGTGTAAAATTGGTAAGATTTGGAGACTTGTAGAATTGGGTGAATTTTTTGGGGAGTTTTGGCCTTAAGGGTAAAATGGAATATTTGTAAGTGATTGAAGAAAATAAATATGTCATTGTGTTTCTTGAGGTTTTTTATAATAACTTTGATAGACAATATTTTAATTTTTGGATGGGAATGACATAAGTTATGGAAAATAATAAAATTAGAGTTTTTTTAGGTGAACTAAGGACATTTTGATCCTTTTGATCAAATATGAAATGTTGGGTGTTGTATAAGTATTATATGGACCAACATATGTGAATAAGGATTTGTGAATTATCTTAATAAATTATGAATAAGCATAATGTATGATTGTATGAGAAAAAAGCTTAATTTAGGAATAATAACCAAAAGGAATACATTGATATTTTATATGTGAAAATTTAAAGTTGAGTTATGACTTTTGGATATGATGCTTTTAATAATATTTTAGGTTAGTGTGTTAATTTCGGTGAGTTTGAATATGTTATGGATAAAATTGGGGTATAATTGTGAAATTAGATTTTATTAGAGTATTATGGTATTCTACCTCGTGAAAGATTTCATTATGTATTTAACAACTATTGTTTTGTATTACCTTTATTCTTTTATCATTTTCAATGTGTTATTAGTGATACATTCTAAGTTTTGGATGTTATCAATTGTTGAAATAAATTCATGATAATTGGAGATCGTAATAAGTGGTTTATCTCATAATAAGCCAATGAAAATGAAAGTGGAAGTACAATGGCCTAAGTAGCATAGGTAATGCATGTGTTATGTGCTAAATGTTGGTTAAGATACTAATAATACATTCATAATCAAGGATTGGAAGTGTATTAGTGGCCCATATATATTTTACCCCAGATGTGAGAGTAATTAGTGAGGTTGACTTTATTTCTCCCATTTACAGAGAAAAATGGAGAGTATTCTTACTACTAGTTCCTTGACCTTGTTGTGTTAATGAAATGGGCTCACTAATCACCTAATTACAATTATTAGCATGGCTGCATCTTAGTAGTTCCCAATCATGAGTAGTACGCATGAGGAATTTTCTCTTGGTGACCTTATGAAATGCCCCAAAAATCCTAATTTTATTGTTTATTATTAAATAAGATTTTTATTTTGAAATTTAATCAAATAATTTACTTTTATTAAAATAAAAGGAAATTAATTAGGGCAAATCAAGAAGAAATTTATAAGTATTTTAAATAGGAGGAATTGTGGTATTTTAAGCTAATTAAGGATTTTATTTTAGAAATTAATTAAATAAATTAATTTATTTAAATTAAGAAGGATAAAATAGTTTCAAATTGATATAAACTTTATAAATAATTTAATTGGAGAGAATTAGAGTGTTTTGTTAGTTAAAATGGAATTTAAGAAAATTCTTTCAAAAATCCCTAAATTAACCTAAAAAGAGAATTTAATTATTATTTTAATATTTATATTTTATTAAACATCCCAAATTACCCAAATTATATTAATTAATCCAACCACCATTTTCCCTTCTTTTCCTTTTTCTTTTTTTTCCTTTTCCCCCCTCTTTTTCCTTTTTCCTTCCTTCCTTCTCTTCCTTTTTTTTTTCTATTTTTCCCCCGACCTGGGCCGGCCCGTTGGCCCTACTCCCCCGTCCCCCTACACGGCCCAGCTCCCGCGCCTCTCCTCTCCCCCTCTCACCTTTCTTTTCCTTCTTTTACTCTTCTCCTGGATCGCCGGTCCACTATTGCACTTCGTCTTCAACCTCTGCTCACCTGCAACCGAGATTTTCGCCAGAAAAAGCCTGCAATGCCCACGCCAACTGCACCGGTCATTCCTCCCCTCTCCTCCCCATTGACTCCCCTGCAATTTTGACCAAACCATAACTCCCTTCCCCAGCATGCAATCCCTCTCTCTCCCCGACAACGCACGGTTTGCACACGCAGACCTGCACCGGTCACTCTCGTTGGACAACAACCATAACCCTACCCCCTACTCTCCCACACATCCTTGTTGTTTTCCCTTCCCGATTGGCCTATAAATAGCCTCAAAGGCTGCCTTAATCGGGTTTGGAATTTAGAGCCCAGAAAAACCAAATCATGCACCACCTCTATTTCGACCAGCCATTCCTCCGCCGTCAGCCACCCTTGCCGCCCGTTCCGGCCACCGAAATTCTCCCTGCACCGCCCTCTACACAACCCAACCACCATCTTTCCTTGCCTTGCCCTGCACGAGCCGCCCCAACCGTACGAAACTGCCTCCCCGAACAACCCATTCGACCCCCTTGCGCCACCTTCGCGCCGCTAGCGCCGCCCATACCGCCGCCTGCAGCACCACCTCTACCCCCCAAAACAACCAGGGGATCCTGCCCTACCACCCTACACCTCCATTTTCCCCTACTTTCCTCTCCCCTAGCCTCTACATCCACCTCTCCCATTTCTTCCTTCCTTCACCGCTGCCACCGCCGCGCCGCCACCTAGCCAGGTTGCCCCCAACTCCTTGAACCCTAAACCCTAAATAATAAAAGTGTTAATGATTTTAATATTATTAACTATTATTATTAGTGTTATTATTATTATTACTATTATTATTACCATTATTACTACCACTATTATTACTATTAGGTCCTAACATTTATCCCTAAGAACTTCTAATTAATGGTATTAATTAATACTAAAACTTTGTTGTGTTATTATTATTATTATTATTATCATGTGTATTACTCCAACTATGACTAACATCGTTATTATCTCTATTATTATTATTATTATTTTAGTATTCTTACTATTATTAGTATTATTACTATTATTATTATTATTACCATTACCGTTATCGTTATTATTATTATTATCATGGCTATAGTGGTTATTGTTGTTATTATTATTATTATTATCATTATTATCAACATTATTATTATTATTATCGTTATATTTACTATATTTATTACTTTAACTATTATTACCATCGTTATTATCCTTATTATCATTATTATTTAATATTATTACTTTTAGTATTCTTATTATGATTAGTGTTGCCACTGTTATTATTATTATTATTATTGTTGTTGTTGTTGTTATTGTTATTGTTATTATTATTATTATTATTACTATCATCATCATCATTATTATTATTATTATTATTATTAGTATTATGTTTATTATTCTAACTATTATTATCATTGTTATTATCTATACTATTATTATTTTTAGTATTCTTATTATTATTTGTATTATTACTATTATTATTATTATTATTATTATTATTATTATTATTATTATTATTATTATTATTATTATCGTGATCATGGTTGTTGTTGTTATTATTATTATTATTATTATTATCATTATTATTAGTATTACTAATACTACTACGATTTCAATTATTATTATCATTATTATCATTATAACCATTCTTATTATTGTTATTCGTAGTATTCTTATTACTATTATTAGTATCATTAATAATATTGTTATTAGTAATATTGAAACCCTTACTTTAATACTATGGATTTTACTAAGACTTACTTTGACTAGTGGTGATTCGTTTAACTATCTTGGGAATAATAATAACCCTACCTTTTATTTATAAACTACTATTATTAATATTAGCCTTAGTATTAGGCCATGATAGGGGTAAGATAGGAAAATTATGGTAATTCCGGTAGAGGGAGATTAACCCTTAGTATTTCCCTCTTATAGGTGAACCGGGTCAAAACCCCCAGGAGGCGTAGGAGCGTGCTCCAAGCCCGGCGCCGATTTAGGTAAGGACGTAATTAAGGTCGCCTGTGTGTTACGTGTTTTACTTGTCTTGGATGCCTTGTACGGTTTATATGTTGTATTCTATATGTTATCTGTTTTATTGTGTAGCGCAGCGTGGAACCAAGGTATGTTCTCGTGTTTGTGTTTGGTATGTACTAATATGGATATGCTACAAATATGATGTGATGTGATGTGACCCTTAGGACATGCATATTAGGTTATTTGATGAGGTGTTGTGGAATGGGGGCATGAAAGAGAAAAAAAGGAGAAATTAAGATAATCAAGGGGAAGTAAGTTGGCTAACGTAGGTAAGGATGACCTAGGTAATCTGTGATCCGTAAATGGATGAGAAAAAGAGGAATTAAATAAAATGGAAGAGTGGGAGAAACTAAGGTTATATGGGAGAACTAGGGTTTGCATGGAAATCTTAGGGTTTGGCATGGTAGAGATCAATGAGTTTCCATGGGGAGGTTAAGGTATGCATGGGGGCGAACCTTACGTATGGAAAGTTACTTTGGGACGTGGGGAAGGCAATGGAAGGTCTGGTTGGGACTCTGGAGGCTCGAGGTGAAAAATAGTACGTAGGATAATATAAGGGTACCTGGGGACCAACTAGGGTTTGGGGAGAAAACCCTAATTTAAGAAGGTGGAAAAAGAAAAAGAAAATAATAAAAATAAATGAGGAGGAGCGAGGTATAAGGGGGAGTTGAGTCTATAGGTCATGACACGTGGGGCGTTAAAATAGTGTGGGTTGTGGGAAGTAGAGAAGGAAGGGCCACATAGACCCAGATTAGGGTTTCTGGTGAAAACCCTAGGGTAAGGTGGTGAGTGGACCTTGGGGTATAAGGTGGTGGGCCCTGACCCACACACTTAAAAGTTGGGTTTTCGGTGTGAGAAAATGGGAAGGGAAGGATGTCGAGGCGAGTTAGGAGGTGCAGAAGTCTCAAGATATGGGACAGGCCCTCCTGGGAGGATAAGGGCGGATATAGTTAGCCATGCATGTCAAAGGTGAAAATCTTTTGAAGAAGATATGTTGAGACACTAATCACTTACAGAGAAAGATGTTGATCTGGACCCAGTCCGGTCCACCAGCGAATAATAGTGGCTAGGGTCGGGGTCCCCTACATGACCGATCCACCGGCGAATAATAGTGGCAGGGTATGTTACCCTCGTGACTGTTCCGCCGACTATAATAGTGGGAGATTCCGTGCTAAAAAAACCAATCATAATAATGATAAGACATGGGAAAGATACGAATATTTACAGTGGAACACCTTGTGAGTCGGGGCCAGATCGGTCCACTGGCAAATAATAGTGGCAGGGTATGTTACCCTCGTGACCAGTCCACCGGCTATAATAGTGGCAAGACATGACCCTCGTGACCGTTCCACCGGCTATAATAGTGGGGTTCCCGCACTCACATGGATTGATAAAGACTATGATGTGAATCGATTATATTTATCAAAAATCTAATGAAAAAGTTATCTGGTTCATAGCCGATATTGTTTATCTGTGTTATTGCATGCTATCTATGTAATTACGCCATGTCTGCTATGTCATGTATCTCTGTATATGTTGGCTTTAGTGAGTCTGTTACCTTACTCAGTATGTAGCGTACCGATCGCCCGTTTTATGAGTGCTGCTCATTCCCACGAGCAGAATACCCATATGAGTTTGTGTATGTAGGGGCGATGTCTTTGATGCCTATGATGCTTATGAGGCATCGGGCAGGGCTGAGAGCTGAGCTTGGACCTAGCTTGGGGGTCGAGAGTGACGTGGTTGGATTTCATCCTCAGTTTTGTTTCTCTGTATTATCGTAATTTATTTTATTCCGCTGTATTATGTCCTATGACATTTGGTACTTTAAAACTGTACTTTGGGTTGTACTCTTTTGATTTCCGCACTCTGATTCTGCATGACTTGTGTTTTGCTAATGACCAGTGTTTTATTAACGATTTGTACTTGACGATCAATCTTGTTTAGCCTTAGCACTTAGTATCGGGTCGGTAGGAGTGAACCAATCTGGTACTAAGTATGGCGATAATGCCCCCGAATTTACAGTTTCATCTGTTCGTTTCCGCTAAACTCTTTTAAATTAAACGAATTTTTTCTGTAGTAAATTTAGGGGTGTTACACCTTATGCATTTTATGTCTTACTCTAGAGATATATATTTTCTACCTTACTTAATACATAAGTATTTATCATCCTTTCCAGTGGTGTTGCTTATTCCCACAAGTAAATGACCATATTGTTAACGTGCTGGTTTTTGATAACCACTCAGAGACTTTGCTAACTTTAATGTTCTGCCTATGGAAGAGTGATTATTTATTAGGTTGTGGATGTGGAGTCTAGGTTATCCAATAATTGGATTTTTTTATCCGGATACCTTATGAACTCGTAATTCCATATATTTTTCTTTTGTTATATTTTGATTAGCAGTGTACTCGGATTTTATCTCTAAACCTTTATCTTTATTTTATGGGATTCATCTCATTATCTCTTTATCTAATTCAAATTATCATAATGGTTTACCTTATACTTAATATGAGAATGATACGGTAAATTGGACTCATATTTAGTATGGCGATAACACCCATCTATCTTATGTTTAGCTTTTGTAAAAATTAAATTTTGTTAGATGTAAATTTTTAAGTATTACATTATCGAGTACATATGGAGTACCCTACTTTTTAGTCAATTCCCTTACCTATTTCTCCTTTTTCATCATGCTAAATATCAAGTTAATATAAAAAAAAATAACAATAGCTAGATTAAACTTTTAGTTTTTTACTAACTCTCTTTTGGAGGCCCTATTGTTTGCGCTTGAGTTTCTATGAGCATATAAATTCTTTTGTGCATTTGCATGTCATTTTTGGTTTTTTTCCTCTCACAATAAAAATTTATAAAAAAAAATTAGTGTATGAAGATAGGTGTTTATTTTAAAGCTTAATATATATTATTGGTTGTTATATACCTTAGCTTTTTTGAACCCCGACATTATAAAACTTAGCCCAAACAATGGGGTTGATCATGGACTTATAATATGATAGAGGTTCTGAATAACAATTTCAATATTTTTCAGCCGCGTGCATTATGGACAAATCAAAATTAAAGTATTTTCAAGACTTGGTACACTTTTGAAGTAAAATCTTCTTCCAATGTTCAGACACTTCAAAGGACAACTTTAGAGCAATAAATATTATTATGATAATTACCAAAAAATATTATTAATATATAATCTAATGAATTGTATATGAGCTAATGATTTATATATTCTCATCATATCCATACATTAGCCAAAATCTTCTCCTTATACTCAAGTGGGACATCTCTTCAGTAATGAATAATCATGGGAATTATCATATGAGTCTTGGTACAAACATAGCTAATACAAATGGTCCCAATTTCTTCATCTAGATCCCCTTTATCAGTAAAATGATGATGACTGAATTAATATTATTATATCTCAAACTTGTAATTTTGCGCATTATAACTCGTCCTCCCTATCCATTACCTTTTCATGCTACATATTCACCATGATCATTAGATGTTATACATGGATGAAATAATGCTCAAAAAATAAAGTAGGCATATATTTTGATCAATTCACAAGACTCGATAACTAGTTTCATTTTAAAATTCACCAAAGCTTAAGCTAGAAAAGCATTCCAACATAAACCAAGCTATCAAGTTCTTTTTTTATCATTTTTGTACTCTAAATCGATTAAATAGCAACAAGCAAGCAAATTACTAAGCATGTGAACCCACAATACACTATGAAACATGAAAAATACAACGACTACACACATGCAACAAGCAATTACAACAAACAACACTCCAAACAACATTTAACGGTTTAAAATATACTGACGAGCAAAATTGAGCAAGCATAATAACCAAAAACAGAGTTACTTAAGCATGGAGAAAACAAGTACTTTAGTGTAACATTAAGCAAGAATGAAGTAAAAACAATACATACCTCAAGGAAGAAAAAGTATTGCGATAGTGAAAGTAAGACGGAAAAAAAAGATGTCGACGACCTTAGATTAAGGTTTGTAGTGGAAACAATAGTAGAAGTTATTCGCACAACTGTAGGAACTCTCTCCATTTTATGTGTGTAAGTATGTGAAACAAAAATTAAACTAGGTTAGAAGTTAATAATGAAAAGAAGAAGACGATAGATACATGTACAGATGGTGGTTCCAAGTTACATTCACAGTTTATACCCTTAAAAAATTAAAAATAAATATCCCGATAAGGTATAAAGCATTAGTTTTATCTTGAAACTATTTTTTATACCTTTTCCCATTACTCTTACACTATAAATGATGGTTATATCTTTCCAACCATTGTATATATCCTTCTCCATTACCCCTCCTTATTACATATCCTACTTTCTTTCTTTCTTTATTTCTTTTATTTACTAGAAAGCTTATATATGGTTGTTTTAATAATAAAAATATTGTATATATGTTTGTTTTCTATGCTTATTTTTATAGTTAGTATATAATCTAACCGTAGTTTACCTCCATCCAAAGAGATTGTTTGCATAGTCTCACCAATCACCAATATGGTTTAGTTACTAATGCTTTATAATATTTTAGAATTTGGAGATATTTCATTCATTCATTCATTCATTTAAGATACATTACAGATTAACACAATAAACATATAAATCTAATAATTGGCATAAGCCGATAAAGTGTGTATTTGGTAAGACCAAAAGTAACTTATAAATTAGTTTTTAGCTTAATAAAACTATATTTTGTAAATATATAACTCATTTTAGTAACTAGTTGACAAGCTACTTCACATTACTTATACTTTTTAAGTTAGTTAATCTTTTAGCTAACTTAGCCACATATACTAAGAGTAAATATTTGAATCTAAAACCTAGAGTACTCAAACTTTGGTTTTAATTATTGGACCAACACCTTATTTGTAATTATATAAAAGAATACATTATCGATCACTATTTAGTTGGATGTGTGTGTGTGTGTATTACTTCCAAAATGGACAAAAAGGTACAAACTCAATGTTTACATAAGCAAGACGAATAACCAGACTAACATATCAACATAAGAAACGAGCCTAACATATGATTCACAAGTAGTCAAAGTCTCAACTTTTGTAGCCACACCCCTCACGATATCCCTTACAATCATCTTTTCGGTACGCTCATTGTTTTGAAAAAATCTACGAATTCTCCTCTTGCTAGATGTGGTACATGCATACAACATAAATAGCACCAAAGCAAATTTCTGTATCCTAGGGTCTCTCCGTCGTTTACATAACCAATGCATGTTTTGTTTCCAAGTAAGGAGTACTTGACGTACACTAAAACCTGTCACCATTGACGTCCAAATAAAATACGTCTTATAAATTCACAAGAGAGGAAAATGTGGTGTTGATGTTTGTCTTCCTTATTGCATAGAATGCACCGGGGATTCAGGTCATATCCAAATCAACATGATCTATCTTTAGTTGTCAACCGTTTATTCATTATAAACCATATCGTTAACCGGTGTACGAGAATTGATTACTTATTCCTCACAACAATGTACCATACTACTTTGGAGGCTCTAGTACATAAGCATTCATACACCCGGGCAATATGGAAAAGATCGGTATTTTCATTTCTTTAATACTACTTAGTACTAATATTTCATAAGGTCGCACTTATTATTATGAGTGAGGTTCTCATTTAACTACGGGAAGCAAGCTGCCGAAAAAGAAGGAAAGGAAGGGGGAAAAAGAAAGAAAGAGGAGAGTGTCAACTTTTTATAAAGAAGTGAAGCAAAAAGAGTCTGAAAAAGTGGGACGTCTTCGTGCTTAGTACAAAGAAGATTTGCTTAAGGGCATCATCAAAGAATCTTTATTAAGTATATAAAGCAGGGCAGAGCAAACCCCATACCGTGGGTTTAAGGTAGCAAGAAAATTAATGATTAATTAATCTCTTTCTGATCTTTTCCCTTTTTTCCAGTTTCTTTCTCTTTCTACGGCACCAACCTTCCGTCGATATCATTGCTATCGTGCGCTTAGCTAGACATAAAAAGGGACACAGGACCACATCTTAGTCTAAGCGAGTAGCTGATTACAATTAGCTGTGCGTGTAACATGAATGGATTAGGTTTCTTATCTCAACCCTTATGCTTAAAGAGCATGCATGCCGCGGCACGCCTTAGGCGGGCGCCCCCCCCGGGGGGGAGGGCGTTTCTTTAATTAATTATACTTAACTGCCTCAATCTTGCTTTACTTGTTTAATTTAATTCATCTTATGTACAAACTAGTATCAATGATCTCGTTCCTTCATTGTGATGATGGACCTAATTACTCCTCTGACACGGCTATGATATGCAATGAGTTCTTGTGATTCGAGAAGGAAAAAAAAAATTTTTAACCTAAATCAAAAATAAAAATTAGTGGGGAGTAGATTTTAATTACACGGTTAATCCAAAACTTTACATTACATATACGGGAATTAGATCGAGTCAGCAATTTTATGAGATATCAAACGAAATAAATTGGTATCTTATGAGTAAATTGAGTCAACAGCGTACCAAGTAGTCAGAGGTCGGCCTCTACGGTGGACGGCCAAATATTATGTTTCATGTAGTATTATCTAATTATAATAGTAGAGTAGTAGTATGTTAACGTTGAAATGATAGATTAGTTTTCTGTTTAATCGCTTAGGACTTGGGGTTTGGGGACGAGAGGTTCTAGACACTTAAATTTATATACTTCCTCGTTTGGTATGCGTATTAATTTGTGTCAACTGTATAATTAATACGTAACGATACGATCAATGAAAATTTAAGTGCCAGAAATCTGATGTGTCGAATGCTCATAAGATCATATAACTTTTTATTTCGTATATTCATTTCGTAAAGCATTAAAACATGTTAGCAATGATGTCAAAAAATATACTAACAATTATAATGTCAGCGGTAATTAATTTGATTAGCTATTTTTCTTGATACTAACATTTTCCAATATCTTGAAACATTATTATATGGACATGCTATCCGTTACGTGCAGAAGGCTAATCATAGCCTTAGAAATATGCATGGCTTAACATTAAATACTAACACGAAGCTTCATGTAACCATAATTGTAGTTAGTCGATCGAAGAGATCTTGGTCTAGCTGCTGAAGATTGTGGTTTAGTTCGTGGAGATAATTTCAAGTTAGATTTCTCCCTCACACGTAATGTGCGTCGAATGTCATTGTTCAACTTATGTATCTATTGTAATTGTCTTAAAAGATTATGAAAAAAATTAAAGAGATGATTAGTAAAGCGGAATAGGTAAATAATGAGGTGGAGAGTTTTTCTATCGGTCGAAGGAAGTGGTCCATAATATTCAGGCTCTGATGAGATAGGAGGCTCTTTGTTTTGTCTTTTAACTCTATGTGTTTATCTATTATGTAGCACCAATTATCAACAACAACAACAACAATAATAATAATAATTATAATAATAATAATAATAATAATAATAATAATAATAATAATAATAATAATAATAATAATAATGAGGTGGAGAGATAGTTAGGGGGGAAGAAAAATGATAAATTTGGAGACGTCAATAAGATTTCAATATTTTATTTTAAAAAGTATAGCTAGTAAATTAATTACAAATATACAAGTTGGTTGGTGGCATTTAATGTTTATTTTCTTACTATTTTTTGTTACATTAACACATGTTTATGAAGTGAAGACTCATTAGAAAGAAAAAAAAAAGTATTTGTATTCATTCATCCTTAAATATATATATGGAGTTGTCCCTCTATTGCATACCATAAGATGTATTGATTTTTTAACAATGTAAGATCTTTTTTGAAATATATTTAAAGATGATAAATTTTAGACTCTAACCGCAGACTATTCTCTTTTATTAAAATATATGGAGTATTAACATAAGGATATATTAGTGAAAACAAAAAAAGAAGAAGATGATATCTCCTCTAAATTCTAAGCATTTTTATTGTATACACGTGAAATTCTTACGATTATTATAGTTAGTAAAAATGTGAAATTAAAAAAACCCTGAGACATTAATTCGCACCTACCTTGATGATGGATAAAGAATAATGATGGGTAACGACGTAGAACATTAATAATGCAACATATTAAACAAGAAGGAAATAAGTACGCATTGATATGTCCATATGGTTATGGCCAAAATATTATTTTTTTTAATTAGTGCTTATTTGGTATGGGATTAATAGGGATAGAAAAATTATCTTTATATTTTATATATCCTGTATAATATATTTAAAATTAAATATCTTTATTCTAATGAATATTAATTTTAGATTTTAATTTGGTCTAAAATGAGTATTTTATTAAAAATAAAACTGTTATTATTATTATTAAATACTTAATATTAAATATATAAAATAAAAAAAATTATTCCTATTACTCTTATACTAAACAAGCTCTTAATAATAATAATAACCTCATGTCAAATAATTGATTTTACTAACCAAAATAGGTTCGGTCACCTTTGTGAATCAAAACATAATTACTCTTACTAGGAATGAGTGACCTTCCAAGCTAGTTTCGACTTTCAACCGACCAACTTCCAAACATATGAAATCAGATGTTACTTAAATCATAGGCCACGGGAGAATTGTGTGGTTATAACTTGTAACCGGTGTCTGTTCGGGCGAAAATCAATTATCGCAGGCTTGCTGATCACCTGGCTGGCTTAGGAGTTTGGACGGTCCTTTTCGTACTTCAGTCCCCGCCTTTTTCTCTCTATGTTTATATGATCAGCCTTCAGCGGAGGGGGGTTCTAACTTCTACCATCTGATTGCCCTTCCAGGTAGTTTGCGTGTTATCTGACTGATCTGTTGGAGTGCGTTTTGCTGGATTATCACAGTAGGAGGAGCTTGGCGGGCCCTTTTGGTTGGTGGGAATTAAAATTCTTGAATTATATATAAAAAAATTATAAAAAAAATAAAAAAAATCATAGGCCACAGGCCAATCCTAGATCAAAACGTCTTTAGAAAGCATAATTTATTCCGTGTAACAACGTCCCAATTCAAAATGCCTGCACCGGTGGTGGAGCGTCCTATCCCAATCAATTCAAGGTATCTATCTTCAAGTGGCATGCACTTAGCAGGAGTGTTTGTCTCACGTTTTTTTGTACAAATCATTGTATTGGAGTATCCTCTATAAATTACGTTTGTTTTAGCATTTTTCGCGTAAAAGACTTGACAGATTATATCAGCTTAAACCGCAATTGTAATGAATTTAACTATATCGTTGATCAATCTTAGCCATGAAACTGCAGTGCAGAAAATATTTTGAAAAAATATTTATTCACTTAAATTCAAACGAAATTAAAGTAAGTATTTACATAGAAACAAATATATGGCAAAAAAGGAGGGGCCGTTAAATTCATTTTTTCCTTGAAATGAGAATTATGAGGTAACATTATTACTATTTTCCATCACATTATTTTATTGTTTTATTTATCTATAAAATTGCTACAATCATATATCATAATTTGCTTGAACCTAAATATTCTAATGAAAATACGTGTCATCTGACGCTCATTTCTTGGAAGCTAGTTTCTAAGGATGAATATTACCCAAGCTAGTTATCAATGTTAATCATTACCATTTTTAGAGTTTTAAGCTAACTGTTATTATTACTAAATTTACTATTTATATCAGGGAAAAATATTATTATTATTATTATTAAAAATAAATGCATTATTGTTATTAATATTAATGATATTGTAATTATTATTTTAAAATAATTAAGTTAGAATTCTTAATTATTTTCTTAATCTAATATGATTTGTTAATTTTTTTAGGATGTGGAGATACGATGTCATCGGTGATTATTTGATGTAATCTAATATCGTCCGTTCTTATATGCGGCAGAAAATTCCTAGTATTAATGAGCCTTAATTTTTATCGTATGTCAGGCCAGCGCATTAATAAACTTTTCTTTCACATGAAATCATTAGTTCCGAAACTAATTAATGCATAAAATCTGGAGCGTGACGTCATGATTTGAAATTTATATTCGAAGGCAAACGGGTCAATCGCCTATCTATCACTTTCTTTCTAAACAGACAGACGGTACTGTACTGTAGTAGCTAGCCGTGCTGCATTATATCTAGCTTCAGATTTTTATTGATCTTTAATGGATGCTATTATCCCTCATAAATATTATTATTTTTGTAGAAAAAGGAAGAAGAAAAAAAAAACATCTTTCGACGAGGCACGAATGTATTTAGAATACGAGTGCTGTCGTAATTATTTGTTTAATTTCATGATCGGTGTTTCTATTTTGTTAATCCTAACCATACAGAATAACGAATCAAAAAGAGGGAGGAAAAAAAAAATCTGGATCTGGTAGTTGAAAATTTGCGATCCGGCAAATCCACCCAAGAACAGGAAGGAAATACTAGTAAGTAACTCCAGGCAAGCCTGCGGCGATGGAAGCGCCATTGATTAATTAATTAATTAGTTAATCCACAAACATTTTTTTTTTTCAGTCAGCTGACGGTAGCTACTTGACACCTAATACGAATGGCATATATAAATGGAGACATTCTGATAATTCTGAGCAATAATAATAATAATAATAATAAGATGGGGATGGGGCCGTTAATATCGGGGGAGTAAACTTGAGTTTCCAGCAAGATCACAACCCGGACGAGCGGCTGACCAAATAATTGAGGTTTGACCGTATTAGTTGGGACCTGATAGTCTCTGAACAATGAACCACGGACCAATACAAAGGGACAAAAGGGTAAAAATAAAAATAGTTAGATTCCATTATTCCTTACGTTCCAAAACAAAAGAAAAATTCAAGGCACGAAGATGGATTACTTCTCTTTAAAAACCCCCACCCGGCCACCCCCTCCTCCAAAAAAGGTAAAAATAAAAATAAAAAATCCTACGCTGCTTGCCTTCCACTGATTAAGATTAATATTGTATGCAATAATTTTAACACCCGTACTATGCCTCCCCCCCTCCCCTCAATCTAACCGCATACGTTTTACGATATTAGTGTTATTCTTCTCTATGTTATATGATCCTATTCTATGACCTATTCACACCTACCAATTTCCTTGCAAATTAGTATATTGCATCCAAATCCTACATCAATGTTATTGGGACCCTCAGAGAAAGGATGCATCTCGAGATCTCAGTTAATTCGGTACACATTTGGTACCCTATAGCTTATTTAAAAGGATCTAAAATAATATTATCATTGAAATAATCAAATATCTTAAGTAATAATAATGTTTGGTTGAATTATTTTTATATATAAATTATTAAAATATTATTATTATTTCGATAACTCATCCAATCTAAACTAAATTGATATATATTAATATTTTTAGACATGCGATATTTTTTCAAGATATTTTTTTATAATTATTCTTAAAAATATATATTTTTTATCTTAAATTTTCTTTCTCATTAATTATTATATTATTTATAATTATTATTAATTAATTATAATTAACAGTAAAAATATTCTATATATTATAATCAATCATTTTTAAAAATAATAATTTTTTAATTATTTATTTATAATTATTGTTAGGATTATTATTTATAATGATCAGTAATATTAATATTATAAACAACTTATATATCACTAAAATCAATATTATTTATACCAAGTAATTAATTATTGTTAATAATTATAACACATAATTAGAATTATCTGCAATAATTATAATTAATATTACTCTTACATACCATTTATTTATCATTAAAATTAATATTATTTGTATTGATTTAGTTACCGGTGGATGGGTGATTAATTAGTGTATAATGACAATAGCTTTTGGTAGTTCAAATATTCAGTAATAATAATAGTAATAATAATAATAATAATATTATTATTATTATTATTATTATATACTCATTATTATTATATACTCATTAAGTAATAATATGTAGTAGATAATATAGATAATAAATTTTTGAAAATAATATACAAAACAAATTATATGAAGTAATAATAAATATAATCAGGGGTTGTCGAACACTAAGAGTGTTCATAAGTCATAACTAGATATTCAAATCCATTCAATTATATTTAACATTCATATTCATTGGATCAAATATTCACTCCACGTCTCTTAAATCAGATATCTAAAATTTTAAATGTCCAAAAGTACGAATTAGATCTGATACTAATATGAAAATATTAGTTTAACAATTTTAATAATTCTTTTTGAAGAAAAAATTGAAAATAAAGACAATATATATATACATATATATAAAATCTAAAAGGAGCTATAAAATATTATTATTAATGTTTAAATTATAAAAATAATATATTGTCGAAATAATTAATAAAATACAAGATATTTTTATGGATTGAATAATTCACTAATAAATTAAATATTCTTTTCATAAAAATCGGATTGAATTTTTTAAATAATAGAATACATTTTTGAATCTCGAACATTTGTACAACTCTATCAAATAAATACATAGAGATTTCTAGCACAATTTTTATGAGAAACCAAATTATACCTATTGATATTTTTTTAATTTACTTATAAAGAAAATAAATTTGTAATAAAATATAGAAGATAAATCTATATCTTCTTCTTTTCTTTTTTCTTTTATTTTATTTTATTTTTTTGATAAAAATTCTATTACCTTTTGAAAACCATAATAATGATAAGCTGCTTACGAAATGGAGCCTACCAGCGGGGGCCCATGAAAGGGACAGTTATGTAAATTGGAAAGTGTGATCATGTAGATCCATGGACCTTAATTAGGTAGACAGACGCACAAACACAATCGAGTGTTCCTTTGTCTTAAAAGAAATGAATAAAAGGAAAGGGGGGTTAGTTGGCACTGAGGGAAAATGAGTGTGGAACAGCAAAGAGAAGTCTGTAAGAATAGTTGGCAATTGTGTCAGTAAAAAATAATAATAATCATAATAATAATAATAAATGAAAAGGGGATTTGTCAAAGCTTGAAGCTCAAGAGAAGCACCTCCTCAGATTAAATTTAAAATTACTATCAGTACTACTGTACTACTGCTAATCATTTTACATTAAATAAATACTTAAACAGACTATTTTATTTTATATTTTGGGAAAATTTAAAGTTGTGGAGGTGTATAATCTAACAATAATTTATCACTATTGATAAAATATTGATCACTACAAAATAGAGATTAGTAGACTTTCAAATTAAGCATACATAAATAAATTATTAATAATTTAAATAAATAGATAAACAAATGTCTAAAATTATGCAACACAAAATCTAATGCAATAGCTTTTATCATCATAGAGTTATGAATGGTATGTGTGAGTGTGACAAACAAATTATTTCCAAATTAACTATTTATTTCAATAAATATGATCCATTATCTTATATATACACAGTGTATATATTATATATAAATTATCTCTATCTTTTATTATAATTCATAGTTTTTCTTAATAAATTAGAATGGTGAGCATATCCTAAAATATTAATAAATATCAAATCCTTTCGATTTTTATTTTAGCACTTAGTTTACTAATGAATTAATAATTTTGAATTTTAAAAAAGTTGCGAAGCATGAAAAAAAAATTTCATTACCAGAAATTATGCATAAGTAAAATTCCGTGATCAATTCAATTATACGCATTCATTCATTCCCCTGTTTCGAAATTGTTACTGCACTCATTATAGAGAACTTGTACTTTGAGGTAGAATTAAACAATTAAGATTAGTAAAAAGTGGAGTAATAAGAAAAGAAAGGAAAAGGTAGGGGGGGGGATGGAGCTTGAGCGAGGCTCTGAGGAGAAATAATTAACCAAAGGAGGAGCAGTTGGCACTTTGGCAGGCAGGTGCTTAGTCTGTCTTTTGATTTTAGCGACTAATTTAAATGCTTAATAAGGCTATTAATCAGTCATGTCTATTTTTTTTTAAAATAAAATAAAAATTATGCTTTATCATCATCATTTAGCTTGGGCAGGTAAACGGAGAGACGAACCCCTTTTTTCTCCTCCTTTAGTCTTCTACTAACTTCCTTTAGTCTTCTATAGTAGTATATACAGACCCATATCTGAGTTTGAAAGCTTACCAGTAGTTGGTACTTAACCTAATTGCTTTGTTATATGATCATCGTCAGAAGAACTTATCTTAGGGTAATTTGATGCTTCAGTGACATTTTCCCTCTTTCTCTGCAAATACCCATGATTTGAATTTCAGTATCGTTCTTCAATTTAAGCCCCATATAAAAGAGCATTTGATGCTGCTTTCTGGGTTCTACCAAACTACCAAAAATTAAGGGGAATTGTGTTGCTTGCTTTCCTTTGGACTTTGTTTAGTCCTCCGTATTATTCAGAGTTAGAATTCGATGCCTTATTGGTGAAAACCCTCCCCATCTCTGAACATCAAAGAATAGTATCCCCGCCCTAGCTGCCCCAATTAAATTTTCTGGTTCTTTTCCGTCGGTTTTGATTCAAAGCTTCGTCGTCGTCGTATAATGCGCCATTTTCCTCATCTGGGTATTTCGGAAACTCCACTTCTGTAAGTGATCTTCTCAATTTAGTCTCATTTCAACTAATCTGAAGCGTGCCCGGATCAATTCGGGCTTCAATTGTGCTCTTGATCGCGGGGATTTCATTTCCCCGAAACACCCCTTCCCTATCCCAGAAACATAGAGGATAGAAAAGAAAGAGAGAGAACAAAAGGGAATCTGCTTTCTTTTTATCTTTGTTTGAGCAGAATGAGCTGTTGCATAGCCTAATGCCATTGATTTCTTCTTTTGTCCACTTTATGCTCTGAAAGGTTCACTTTCCTGTCTGTTAGTTGAAGCATTTTTATTTCTGGCAGTGTTGAGTAGACTTGATCCTAGGGTTTGTATTGGAAAAAAGGAAAGGTGCTAAATTAGCTAGCTGGGGGTTCTTCTGGGTAATAGATTTTATGCCCTAGTACATTGGATTTCACCACTTCTTTTTTTTTCTTTTTCTTTTTTTCCTTTCCTTTGGATGCTGCAGTAGTGGGAGGTGTATTCTTTTCTTTTTTGCTTTAACCTCAATTCCCATTCCCAGTGAGCCTATAAAGCTGCCCAACTGATTTATCCCTTGTTTAGTCCTGCAAGTTTTTACCCCAGACTCTGAATTCTAATTATATCGGTCAAACTAAGGAAGGTTTCTCTTGCTTTTGTTTTCTAGAAGAAAAATGGGTGATGATGCGAATGATGAACTGGGGTTTCAAGTTCAAGGTAGTACTGAAGCCATGTTGAATTGTCCGTCTTCTGGGGCCGGAATGAACACAGACTCGTTGTCTGAGAAAGTTGCAGCGATGAGCTCAGGAGGAGGAGGAGGGCCTTCGTTTTATGGGTCTGGTGGTGGTTGGGATCCAATTGCTTCAATGAGCAGTCAGGCTGAGAATTTTGGGGCTGCTTCTTCAATGGTTTCTCGTGCTGATTTTGCTAGTAGTTCTTACCCTTTGATGTTAGAGAGCCAAAGAATGGATGATGCCACTTCTCATCTTGTTCACTACCCATCTGATCCAAGTTTTAGTGGTATGGTGCCAAGGCTTCCCATTTATGGCAGTGGCAATTACTCTGAAATGGTTAATTCCTTTGGTCTTCGTGGATGTGCCCAAGCTTCTAATGCACCCCAGAGCTATAACCCAACAAGGAGTGCGACAATTGAGAAGGTTTCCTTAGATGCTTCTCTAGGTCAAGGAAATGGTAAGATTTCAGTTGAGAGAGCAGTTAGTGGGGTATCTCTTAACGGGAAGAGAACTATGGGATCCTCTGACTCTCCTCCACTCGCTTCCAACAAGGTGGTTCCTCTATCTTTGGCTTGTGAATTTCAATGTGATGCTGCTATCCTATAAGATCTATGATGATATATCCTGTCTAAGATTTCAGCAGCACTGATAATAGTAATACTGGTGTACTGCGCAGCTATTGCCGCGGCATACATACCGCCATTTATTGATTTATTTTGGTTTCTAGTCTCGCAGTCTCTGATTTGATTTCATTGATCTGCTCATACCTGGCATCCATGACGATGAGTCAATGATGTACTTCTGTATGTGATTTTGTGGTTCCCTGGCTTATGAACTTTTGTACCCGTGTCGACAGGATCCCGAAGCAGACCGGCACAGGGAGAATACAGTTGAGGCCTCAGAACCAAAAGAGCCAGAGGAAAAAAAGCAGAAAACTGAACAAACCCCAGGTGGCAATTCAGGTGCTAAGCAAACTGGCAAACAGGCTGAAGATGGTTCTCAAAGTGGAGAGGATCGTAAGCAAAACTACATTCATGTTAGAGCGAGACGAGGCCAGGCTACAAACAGTCATAGCCTTGCTGAAAGGGTATTGTTTTATCATCCCCTTCCCCCCCCCTCCCCCCCCACCCCAGCTAGCTTCTCCGAACAACTAGGAGTTTTGGAGAAGATGGCTTCAACCTGGGAAATTTCTTTTATCTTTCAGGTTAGAAGAGAAAAGATCAGTGAGCGAATGAGGTTGCTCCAAGAGTTGGTTCCTGGATGTAATAAGGTAACTAATTGCGCTCCAGAATTAAAATCATCTCTTTTTTTTTTCTTTTGGTATTATGAAAGCATTTGTTCAAGAAATTAAGGCATTCATTATTTGCTTGTTTGGTGATTTGAAGATTACTGGGAAAGCAGTGATGCTAGATGAGATTATCAACTATGTGCAATCACTCCAGCAGCAAGTTGAGGTGAGTTTTAACGATTCAACAGCAGGAATATACGGCCATTATTTGTATGTCTTGTCCTAGGAAATTGAATAATGGAACTAGGCATACTATCAGAGAACATCTCATCTCATATTCAGGCGGAAGTTGATATCTAGCTCATCTTTAAATTTTTCTCGCCTGATTTAATCCAATATTGATATATTCTCGATCATGATTCATGCTAGTGTTTCTGTTCATAATGGAGGTCAAAGTTGTTTCCAAACTTACTAGCTAGAACCGTGAATCTGTATCTTCCTGACCGTTATGCAGGTCTGCTTATGAAGAATTATAAGCTTCATAGATTATGTTCGTGTTGCTTCACTTTAAGATAGTAGTGTATTTCCCTCTATGTAGTGCAATTATTTGTTAACGACATTTTTGCTTTGCCAAGACTGGAACCATCATTTCTACTGAAATTTTTTTCAGGTAATAATAGGACAATGTCAGAGTTACATCATTTCGTTTCATGCTCAGCGTATTATATAGTACTAAATGGAGCTTGTGTAATTTTATTTTATTTTATTTTTGTGTGGCTAATTTTCTCTTTTCCTTGCAGTTTTTGTCAATGAAACTCGCCACTGTGAATCCTGAGCTGGGCTTTGATATTGACAGGATTCTATCTAAAGATGTAAGATGTGGAAACAAAATACTTTTGTACTCATACTGGAGCATGTTACGTCTTTCCCCCTGCCATCTGCAGTTTCAATTGACCATAGCTTTGTCTTTTTGCACAGATCCTTAATTCCCGAGGCGGTGGTTCATCATTACTCGGGTGTAACCTTGGAATGATTTCCTCTCACCCTTTTACTCCAGCCATTCATCCGGGAAGCTTAACAACTCTACAGAATGCATCTTCTCAACAATATCATCCTGTGCCCCCCCAGGTAAACTGGTGTACAATTTCTACGGCACTCACTCTAGAGTTTCTAGCAGTTAGAAACTGTACCTGAAGCCTTTTGTTTGTATATATATATGCAGGCAATGTGGGACAATGATTTGCATAATCTTCTTCAAATGGGATTTGACTCTAACACTCCTACTGCTACTAACCTGGGACCAAATGGTAAAAGACTGAAATTCTGAATAGAAATTGAGTCGACCCCTTCAACGTCTCTAAAATCTTCTGTTTTCATTTCTTGCAGGAAGCTCGAAGATGGAACTTTAGGATGACGATCGAATATTCATTGCACTAACTCATAAATATTCAGTTTTATATATCGTGGTTGACTGCAGTATTGATTGACTCCATCGTTGGAAGAAAAAATGAAAACAAGAAAGGGCATTTTGCTGGTTATAATGAAACGAAAAAAGACAAATGGTGTTTTGTTGTATTACTTGTATAGGTTTTCAGCTCAGCCCCTAACTGTTCTTCGCGGTTTTTTACAGAAGAAGGTGAATTTGTTAGAAACGTGCAATTTTTGTAAATTCATTAAAAGGCTGTCAATTAGACGTTGTTTGTGGGACATTTTTATTTATTTATTTATTTATATTATCAGTATAATAGATTTGGACGGGATTTTAGTTTGTACCAGACACTTATGTTAATGTATCCGTACGATGGTGTTAATATACACTCGTATTATTCATTGTTAACCAAATATAAGCTGTTCTGAGCATTTTCGTGTTTTTTTTTTCCTCTTTATAAACTTGTTAAGAATAGTGTTAAGAAATAAGTTTTAGTGTAACTCGACATTTATTAGATAGTCTATAGCTTTTTGCTAGTTATCAAAGAACATATTTCTAGCACAAAGGAGTGCTTTAGTCTAAAATTAGCGGGCGGAAGTTTGAATAATTTCCTCTGGACCTCTTTATTATAAGCTTATAGCCACCTATTGATGATATTGTAGGCTTGTACTATCTAGATGTATGTAATATTATATAGCAATGTAATTTTTTTCAATTTGTAGGGTTCAACTTAGGTCTAACACTAAGAGGAAGAGTTTGTTAGGATTCGATATAACTAACTACAAATCTCTCTTTCTTCTATGTTCCTCACTTTATGGAGTTTATCCATTGTTGTGCTTTCATATGATATCAGAGCAATCAAGCTCATCTTCTCCACTAATTTCTATGCGCAAATGTGATATTAATGGCACCTACATCTTGTAATTCTAATACCAATAACATGAATCATTCGATTCTCACTCCACAAGTGAATGCCTCTTTACTAAACTAAGTTTCGAATACTTATAATGATCTTTACTTCCTATCTTCCTCCAATCATCTTGGTATGATCCTAACTGATGTTATCTTTTAATGTTACCAATTTTTTTTATTGGCAACGAACAGTGATACGAGCTCTTGCACCAAAATATAAATTAGGCTTCATAGATGGTATATGCAAGAAACTTGCCGATGAAGAAGGAGAATTGCATAAGAACTGGCTTTGATGTGATTTTATGGTTTCTTGCTAGATTACTAACTCCATGAGTGTTGAAATTGTAAAGGATTTTAGCTATACTGAAAGAGCCAAGTAGCTGTGGGATGAGGTAACCCAAATATTTGGTCAATCAAACAAACCTTTTATCTATCAACTGCAATGGAATTTAAATTTGCAAACACATGGTAACCACTCTATAGTAGAATATTATGGAAAATTGAAGAACCTTTAGTATGAAATACAAAGTGTTGATGATGGTATTCAATGCAATTGTGGGGGTATATCTCACTACACTTGTGGTATTCTTAAGAAAATTCTTGAACATGATTCTAGAGATAAATTGATTCATTTTCTTATAGGGATGAATGAGAGCTTTGACAATATTTGTAGTTAGGTTCTAAATATGGAACCTACACTATCCATTAACGAGGCATATTCAATCTATTACATACTTATTTATGGGGACCCTATAGGACACCTTCTATCTATAGTGCTAATTACTTATTAACAATTGTAGATGATCACTCATAGTGTACTTGACATTTTCACTACATAATAAAAATCAAGTGTTTAAGTAGTTGTCTAGGTTCCTATCTTATGTTATTAAACAGTTTAATTTTCTCATTAAATGTATTCGTATAGATAATGGCACTGAATTTGTTAACCCTAAATAAATCCAGCTATTCACATCTCATGGTATTTTGCATCACATAATTTCCTCCTATACTCCTCAGCAAAATGGGAGGCTTGAGAGAAAACATCAACATTTGCTTGAGACAACCATATCATTGCACCCTCATGCTAATTTACCCATAAATTTTTGGGGTGATTGTATTATGGAAGCTACACATATAATAAATCTTCTTCCATCTTTGGTCCTTAGCTAGAAGACACCCTTTGAAGTTTTAAGGTCTTTTCAAGCGGCCCTCAAATTATGGTCATCTTAAAGTCATTGGATGCCTTAGTTATCCATTTGAGCCCACTAGTGACAAATTTCAGCCTCGAGCCAAACAATGTATTTTTCTCAACTATCCACATGGGTAGGAAACATACAAGCTATTTTGTTCAAATACACAAAAGGTCCTAACTAGTAGACATGCCATATTTCAAGAAGATATATTGCCATACCATTCTTCATAGCCATGTGAAATGTCTTTGTCACGTGTACGTCCCCTTGTCAATCTAGTACATGGATTTTTCCTTAGTCATGTACATGAAAAGGGGTGACATTTATAATCCTCCAGAGACTTGTATACATTCTCCAAGTATTTCTCAGGTAGCCTCACCCAACAATTGTGACCTCACACACATAAATAATTCCACAAATAATAACATTCCACCACACGACCCATCCTTATCTTCTCATTTACCTAATACCACTCCATTTCCACCTTCTACCGCACCTCTCAGACAATCCAAAATAAATTTTCATTTATCAGTTTGACTGAATGAATTATCTGTCCTAATTTACCATCACCTATAAACCATGCTACAATTATCAACCATGCTTCCACCACATCCATTTATTCTCATGATTATGTAGCATCGCTCTACAATTTTCTCTCCATTCTTAAGCCTACTCATTATGACCAAGATAAGCATGATCCATAGTAGGTTATAGCAATGGGAAAACAATTAAGAGCCTTAGAGGCTAATGATACATGGGAGCTTACCCCATTACCCCGGGTAAGAATGCCATTGGCTCAAAATGGGTTTATAAAATCAAATTTAGGTCGTCCAAACATATCTGTTGAAATATATAAGGTATGTCTGGTTGATAAAGGTTATAACAAGATTAAAGGTAAAGGATATAATCATACCTTCTCTCTAGTGACTAAATTTGCCCTAGTATTGATTGTCTTAGCACTGGTTATTTCTAACAGCTGGACACTTAATCAATTAGACGTTAATAATGAATGTTTACATGGTTACATGGGTGAATAAGTTTTTGTGCTACCCCCAAATGGATACACTTGTTCCAAACTTGGTGAAGTTTGTTGTCTCAAGCGGTCATTATATGGCTTGAAACAAGCATCCAAATAACATAATATTATAAATAAATGTTCCTTCAACTTGGGGTTCATTCAACCCAAGCTGGATTATTCCCTCTTCACTAAATCCAATTGTGCATTTTTTACTGTTGCTTTAGTTTATGTCGATAACTGGCTTCTCTTTGGAAACAATGAGGTGTCTATTTGTTTAATCAAGGGCCAAGGATGCTTTGGATTATGCAATTACAATCAAATACCTCGGTAGCATGCGTTATTTTCTTAGCCTTGAGATCTCACAAAATTTTGATGGGAATTTTCTCAACCAATAAAAATATATCAACATACTGAATGATACTAGAATGATTGCATGCAAACATGTTGCTCTCCCACTCCTAAAGGGTCTTTACCTACATCATAAGGATGGCGATTTACTTCCTACTCCAGAAGTATACATGTGTTTAGATGAGCATATCCTTTATCCCAATCTTAGTTGGCCTGATATTTCATATGATTTCCAACATCTTAGTTAAATCCTTAGTACTCCTCATTGTCCACACCTACATGTTGCCATGCATATAGTATGTTATTTAGATGGAACTATTGTTCAATGTCTTTTCTACTCAATTAACTCATCCATAACTATTACAACTTTCAGTGATGCCTATTAAGAAACTTGTACCTTTACTTGTAGACCCCTCCTAAGTTATTACAATATTCCTGGATACTCTCTTGTATCTTGGAAAACCAAAAAGCAAAAAAATAATATCTAAGTCTTCAATAGAATTAGAATACCATAATATGTCAGCCATGGCCAGCGAGATTATTTAGCTCATTGGGATTTTTAAAGATTTGTCATTGTGTCGGAGATATGGTGCAAGAAAGGATCATCTCCACTACTCACATAATGTCAAGTCTGTAGCCAACTGATATTTTTACAAAGTCATTGGGGGTTCAACAACATTATTTTCTTAGCATCTAAGTTAAGTCTTGTTGATATCATGACAAGTTCTACTTTAAGGGGGATATTGATGATACTTTAGACTTTTACTGTCTAGATATATAATATATTACATAGCAATGTAATATATATTTTTTTCTATTCATATAATTCAACTTAGATCTAACAACTCTAACTAAAAGAGTAGTTTGTTAGGAAATAATTTAATTAGCCATTGTACAAATACTCCCTCAACATAACAATCAGAAACTCTCCATCATTTCAACATATGTTCGTACAAATATCTCTTTATTCTCTATTTCTTATATGCATATAATTTTATGGAGTTTATCCATTGTTGAGATTTTATACCACCAATCGCTTATTTTGTTGGGTTATTTTTATCCCATCGTTAGTTAATGAGTTTGCACTTTGTAGTTCTTATTTGGTGATATTCACGAAAGGTTTAGGTTATGCTCTCTTTCATTTATTTTTAAGCTTTATCAGATCACTTCATACATGTTAGATTAGTAATAGTAGTAATAAAAAAAGCATCGATTATGATACTAATAATAATGATAATATATGATTATTATTTTTTCAATCTAGTTGGATTAGCAAAAGTGGGATGAAGAAGATATAGCCTCAATTATATTTTGGTTAAATATTTGTACATAGTTCTTATGGAGGGGGAACATTAATGAATGGTGAAAACAGTTGGTTCAATGTCTAGAAAATTGCATCAATAAGGAGTAAGGACAACATGTTTGTAATATATTATATTTCTGATGTAGGAGCATCTCTATCTCGTTATTCTTAAGTTGAAGGTCAAGATTTAGCATATTTGGAGGTTGTACCAATTATTTTGAAAAACCCTGAACACTTTCATAATCGTGCTAATAATATTTCATTAAGTGATTATTGCGGGTATTGCATATGTTTGCAAGAAAAGGATTTCACCAATGATATATCATGTACAAGACAATAACAATATAAGAGTTACAAAGTTGCATGGAAGACAAAGTTACAAGACATAAAGCTTGATTATTTTCATATATTATCATAATTAGGTTTTATATAGCTTTGATATTTTATGCAACCTTTATAATATCTTGTCATTATAATTATAACATGTTATGTATACCATATGACATGAGTTGGTTTAAATCTTGTATAATTAGGCGGATTGATTTAGGCTTAATTAAGGAGATTTGAGCTTGGCCTATTACCATATGTGTGTGTGTATATATATTTGCTTGTACATTTGATGGGGGAAATAGAAGAATAGAAATCAAGCACTTAATGCATCAAACAACAAGAGTCAACATCGTGGCTTTCTTCGTCCTATCTTTATCTCAAGTAAGTAGTGAAATTTAGGAATAATGCTCTAGAGAAAGTAATATGTTTCTTTAGAAGTACATTTGATCTTGAAATAGATCAAATACAACCATTCGAACCAAAACATTGCAATCCAATTCTAAAGATTCTACGATTGTGAAGATAATCATCAATATCTTACACATCAAATTTTGGTATCAAAGCACAGGTTTGATCAATACGAGTGAAGAAAAATAAGGCTCGGAGAAGAATCAATCTAACACACTTCCTTCGACAAGAATAAGAGGTTCTTGATACATCTTTATTTGATTCTTTGAATCTTGATTATGTTTCCTGAATTCTTATATGCATGATATTGTTATTGAGTGGTCGAATGAATGAATAGAATAGGGATTATATTGATCTTGATATGAATCTTGATAGTTGAAATTTAAAAGAATCAAGTTCAAGAAGTAAACTTACAACGTGTGTGTCGAGTAGATTAGGGAAAATGTGTGTATGTGCAACTTGTGTGGATTTTATTGTTTCCTACATATTATGTACATTTGTAACTTGATTTTGCATGTGTCATTTAATACTTACATGAGTATTTAGATGCATGAGAATTGAAAGAAAGGAAAACCCTAAACGATATGCATGGTAGCATTAGTATTCGAATTTATGCTAGTGTATATGCTAAAATAAGTGGAGTTTAGTCCATCATTTGGACCGGTTGTTTGTGTCATCTGATTTACCTCAAATATTTTGTATTGAGTTTCAAATTTTCATTAGGTATATTGCATGTTAGAACATAAAATACATGCATAAATTTTGCTAGAAGGTGTTAAATGTTGGCATTGAACTTTTGTTGAAATCTATATCAAGAATTTAACAAGAAACGTGTAAGATGTTTTGATTTGATTGTGTGTGATAATAGTGATAGATCTAATCTATGTTATTCATTCCACTAGCTTATAGAGAGTAGGTATAGATACTCAAGAGTTAAGGATCTAGTTATGTGGTCTTCAAAAATGTGTTTCCTTGGAAGAAGTTATATGTTGTATTTTATTCCACCATATATTAATAGTGGTCCTCAGAATTGTTACTCCCTAAAAGGTAAATTATGCCCTAGAAATAGTTATATGTTGTATTTAGTTTCATTGGATATTAATAGTGGTCCCTAGGTATGTTATATCCTAGAAAGATATTTGTGTCACAATATTGTTCCATCTATGACACGACTGCAAAAAGCAAAATAGACAGCAACACAAATACAATTGTTATATTAAAGACAACTTTAAGGATATTTGGGGTGCTTTATTTTTAGAAACATAGACGGTGATTACAAGGATGAAATTTCCATATAAAGTTGTGTGGTAATTTTTTAGCTTTAGATGATAATTATAAGTTAAAAGTATCCTCTAATATAAAGTGGGATGTTTTTTTTTTCAATTTTAGGGGTATAAATGATGGCATTGACTCATAACCATCGTTTAAATATATCCAAATTTCTTCTTCTTCTTTTTTCATTCTTCAAATTTTAACTCAGAACTTAGCAAGCCTCCCTTTTATCCCTATCGTTTACATGATATCATAGAGAGTTGTCACACGAATTGGTTCTTTCCTTTTATATTCCACCATTGTTACTTCCCCTACCTCCTCCTCCTCATTCCTCTCCACCAGTCTGCGAATACCAACCTTTCTTTCTTTCTTCTTATCTTGCTATCGTTGTTTTTCCCCTTAGAGGTTTGGATTTTTCATCTTCACTCTTTATTATTGTCATGATATATATTACCAATTTCGACCATGCTTTAACTAATTAGGGTGTCATTATCTTTCTTTGTTTTTACTATGTCATGTGTTTTATATATTTCTATAAGCATAGATTTAACATGATTGGTGTTGTTTTTAGTTTATTGTATGAGAAACCCCCATGATTTTAGCTATATATATACTAACCTACATACGTTTTATATACATTTGGTCTGTAAATCATTGTTCTAGTTGTTCTACAATTATTCTACTTAACTTTATTTTTAATATTATATATATTTGATCAATTGCGGATATATTGAAGTAGGTTATGTAGAGATTATATAGATGGTGTAAATGTCTTCCTAAATTGATTGTTGAATATGCCGCGGATCCCTCACATATATGATATATGTGTTTCGATTAGGGCAATAGTAAGAAGAAATGGATCATAAAAATACGAGATCATCTTATTATGCATGGATTTTATAGAAGTTACAATAATTGGATATTGCATAGAGAGTCAATTGGTGTCCAAAATAGTTGTGTTGAAAGCGATGAATTTTAATATGATGACTTTACTAACGTGAAAAGGCTTGACAAATAATGTAAATGAGCATTTAAGATACTCTTCTAGAAAGTTTGAAAAGTTAGTCAGTTATTTAGAAATTCCCTTGTACTAAGGTTGTACTAAATTTACAAAATTATCGAATATGTTCGACCGTACAACCTCAATATGGTTAATAGACGGAGTAATAAAATCTTCGCTTCTCTTCTCAAATTGTTGAAATGGATGCTTTTAGTGGACAATGTAAGTCCTCCTCGGGTTAAAATTACAAAGAAGATTATTTGATATATTATCTCAAATTATTGAAAAATATAATAATTGTCTTAATTATTACATTTTGTATCAAAATGACTATGAGTTATTAGATTAATGTTATGAATGTTAAATGTTTCTATTTAAGAAGGCTAAGGTTTCTAACGAGGTGTTGTGGTACTTTCCAAGTATACTAAGATTCCAGTGTATGTTTAGTAATGGAGAAAATGTGAAGAATCTTATATAGTATGTGAAAGAGCGAACCTATTATGGCAATTTTAGACATTCGGTCAATTATCCTTAGTGGAACTGAATTTGGTGGTGAAGCTTGAAATTTATGCCATGCATTTTGCTTTGATGAAGCCAACCCTTTCAATGGAAACACAAACTATAGTTTATGGTCGGTTATCTTGGTGATATATAACCACCTTTCATCATTGGGCATCAAGCATAAATGGACAATGTTATATTTGTTTATGTTAGCTTTAAACCTACCTGGTAATGATATTCATGTTTATCTAACTTTCCTTATTGAGAATTTGAAGTGCACGTGGGATCATGGAGTATAAGTGCCTAATGCACATGTCCAAGATTTATTTAACTTGAAAGTCATGTTATTTTACATAATAAATGCTTTTCCAATATATGGTAATGTTTGTGGTTATATAGTGCATAAACACTATGCATTCCCTATTTGTAAAAATAACACAAACTTTGTCCAGCTATTGAAGAGTCTGAAGACCACTTATCTTATACATCATAAGTTTTTACCTACAAATCATCATTATTGTTAGCAAATAAAATATTTTAATGGAAAACTTGTAAAAAAAAAAAGAGTTCTAAATCCACTCATAGGAATCCATGTATTTAAAATTGAGGGTATTAAATGCACCTTTTGAAAAAAAGAACAATAATTTAGTTACAACAAGTGTATAGAAGAAGATGTCAATATTCTTTAACTTTCTATATTGACCAAACTTATATATTTGGCATTGTGTTCATGTAATTCACATTAAAAATAATGTATCTAATAGTATAATTGATACACTTATAAATGTACCAAAAAAGACCAAGGATGGCATTAATGTTAGGTCAGAGCTCGTTGAGATAAGTATAAGAATAACATTATATCTGCAGAAAGTAGGGAACATAAATTTTTTTACCTCCTGCATGTTATACTTTTTATATAAAAGAGAAGTTTTCTTTGTGTGAGTGTCTGAAAAAAGTAAAGGTTACAGAAGGATATTCATAAAATATAAAGAGTCTTATTTTAATAAAATATTTAAAGTAGTGGGCATGAAATTATATTATCATCATGTTCTCATTCAAGATTTGTTGTTGGTGTCTATATACTTTATTTTACCCAATCATGATCATAGCGCAATCAATCAATTATGATTTTTAAGGAAATATGTGCTAATATTATTGACCTCGTAGGTTGGACATATCATAAGAAGATATTTTTAATATATTGTACCGGCTTGAGATGTACTTTCCTCCATCTTTCTTTGTGATCATGATGCATGTAATAATGCACTTAGATTATATGTGTCAATTCATTTGCATTAGATGTATCTATTTGAGAGGTTCATGAATTTCTTACAAGTCTATATAAGGAACATAAATAGACTAAAATGCTATAAATGTTGTTAGTTCTTACTGAATGCTAATATTGTAAGTCTTCCTCAACCACGTCATTTAGATATATCCTATGAAGGGATAAGGGATAAGGTTAAAGGATTTCAAGTGTTCAAAATTAATGATTCTAATACATTGCTCAATTATATGTGCTTTAAAATGAATATGATGTTTTACCATTTGTAAAGCAATACATGGACATGATTAAGACTTTTAATACAACTAAAAGTTATAAATGGTCATTAGATAAACATAATATTTTATTTTTAGAATGGTTGTGACCCTAATAATAATTTGTATTGGTTATCACACTTCATTATCAGGAAGTATTGTGATACAATTTATATATGATTGATGATAGTAATTTCTAACATGAAAGAACAAGATGATAAGAGTTTCGTACCAAATTATGGTGTGAGTATACTATCTGAAGATTTGTGCTTATCAAGTGCTAGAGACAAAAAATCTTATTTATGTATCCATGACATACTATAGGGTGATTTAGCATATATGGTGGTTGGATTACACATCTTGTAGGGTTCCTTTATTTGGTTGCAAAGGGGTTCACAATCAAAAGATGTTTCTACTAAGAAAGTAAGATTTACTAGGGTAGATCTTTCCAAACTTAGAAATACAAATGACATATTTATATTAGCCTCACAAGTGAAACATATGTTATATGTTATTGATTTAGCATTTTGTAGACAAAGAAATGAGATGATAACATAGGGAGAATGTGTTGATTACAAATCGACCTTCATTGTCTAATATTAATGATGCTTTTGATTATTTTTATGTGTAAGATAATCACAAAGACGGGCTTTGTGTATTTGAATTTGACTTAATGCATAAAGAAGGCAGATGTCGCAACATAAAGTGACATAGATGAATGATGTATGTAAATATAATATAAAGCATTTTAATGTTGTGAAATTTGGGAATTGTGCTTTAATTGTTGAAATTGTATGTTAAATCTATAAATGACATATATTTATGATCAATGTCTTGTTAAAATGTTTGGATAATTATTACTTTCTTGGTTTAACACAGGTGAAGCATTTAATGGTCATGATGAAGATGTCAAGTCCATGATTCCATAAGTAAAATATTTGTTATCTAACTTAGTCTCTTCATTTCACATGGTAGAGCTCTTACATATCCCACGAGAAATGGAGAGACCAAGTTGATAACAATGATATTCATTTGTGGTTAATGATTTCTCATAAAATATATGCCTATTTCCTTTCTTGTTTGAAAAGAATTTTAATTTATATTAATTAATGTTATAATTGGTGGGTTGATTTGTATATATGTTATACTAAACCTTATGAGGTGGTCAGTTGATGTAAATATATAGTGTAAAATTTAAATTTTGAGATAAGATACACAACATTGAAGATTGTGTATCAGCTGAGAATTTATACAAGTTTTTATGTGCATAAAATTGTGAATGGTGTAGGAAATAGGTGGAATGTAATTTTTTTTTAAAGTGCACTATAGGCAATAGTCATAAACTATCCCTATCATCTATTCCTTTGTGTGAAGTTATGAAAATATTTAAGCAATAATTGTGTACAAAAATTGCTATCTATAGACATGTGTAGATAACTATTATAGTTTCAAATCTCCATCTCTAATTCAATAAAGGGTAACGGTAAGACTTTAGATAACGATTATTGTTTAAATCATTGTTTATGTGAAATTATAGATAGCGGTTTTAAACCTTGACCACCATCTATATTCTCTCATGATGTGCCATTTTTATTTTCTATTATCTTACAAATAATTGTGTTTTGAACCGCCATTCATAGTATAAATTATAGCCTACATGATTGTTGTCTTCTTTTATCTTTCTTTATTTTATACTACCATATGTGAGTTTTTTTATTAGTGTGATGAATAGTGGGGATACTAAGCTCAAGTGATTAAGAAATTGGAATCATGTGATCACCTCATCATCAATTCTAATATGGCTTCCTTTTAATCATTGGATATCACGAGTAATACATACATGTATAATATTTATCTTTTTATATGATTCTCAATACCTTAATCTATTGATGTGATTGTTATCTTACTCAATAAAAAAGTATTGATGTGCCCCTTTTATGGACACTTATTCATTCCTACAAGCAGATATCACCTTGTTTTGTAAGTAATTATTATTTTGACACTTTAATGTGATGTCTATGGTGGGTTGATCTAGTATATGATTATTTAGGTCTCTCCTCTATGGATTTTGTGTCCTCTATTTTCTATCATATTTGTTCTATCCTCTTCTAGTTCATAATCTTGTATCATAATGGGATCAAGTTCTTCTTACACGAAATCTGTAGATATAAGTTACTTTTAGTCTTACACTAGCATAGATTGGGTATAAGTGTAACACCCAAAATTTTGTTAACCTTAATTTTTATGTTTATTTTATATCCTTGCCTGACCCTTAATATTGATTTAATTATCTCATCTTAACCTCCCCCTATGCCAACTAGATTTGTTTTCTTAGTTTGACTACCATAACTAAGCCTTATCCTACACTTAACCTCAACCTCTCACCTCACCACTTTTTCATTCAAGTATCTAATATTTAACCTCATTCATGCTGCCTTGCTAAGCCTTGCTATAAAACCTCAATCATAATGGTGTATTATGCTATTTTAATAGGTCCATAAATGAGTAGATTTAATTGTGTTTAAATATTGTAATTTGTATAACATGTTTAAATTGGAAGATTCGGGTGTTTTGGAACTTGTGGAGGTTGTGCCTTAATGAAATTTGAGGTATCGTGGTTTTTTTAATTACAACTAATTAGATTTTTATGATGTTAATAATGTAGGGGTAGTTGAATGTAATTTTGGTGAATTTTAAAAGCTTATAAAATTTTGTGGGTTAGGTGAACTTTTTTATCTTAAGGGTAATTTGGCATCTTGTATGTTTTCTAGGTAAATGAATATGTCATAGTATTCCTTGAGGTATTTACATTAAAATTGATATATAATATGTAATGATTTGGATGAATATGGTCCAATTTATGATGATAATAATAAGTTTTGAGATATTTAGGTGAATTTTGGGGATGAAACTAGAAATTTGAGGTTTGAATAAGCATTTTTGGTTTGTAAAAATGTTAATTGTAATATATGAAACATTAGGGATAAATAGGAATAACATAGGTATAAGATTACAAGAAAATAACTTAATGTGGGAATAATAGCGAAAGGGTAGCATCAATATTTTATGTGTGAAATGTCAAAGCTATGTCATGATTTTTGGTATAGTTTTATTAATAAAATATTTGGATAGTATGTTGAATTTTGTGAATTTGAGAGCCTTATATATGGAGTTATGACATATCTGTGATTAGAGTGTTATAAGGGCATTATGGTTATTTTTCTTGTTTAATGTCTCTCGTTGTACTTATTTTCTTTCCTTATGCCTATCCATTTCTTATTATGGTTCTATCATGCCTAATTTGATTAATCGTGATGAATTTATAGGTGTTTTAATAATAATAAAAAGTTGGTATAAACTGAGAAATAATTGGCATTGCATGTAATTAATGAAAACCAACATCCCATGTAATAGGTAATGGTAATAAGTTTGAGTGTTATGGCAGTAAATAAATCTAGTGATGCATTATTATGTTCTATATGTTAGCTAATGATCTAATAAAACATTACTATATAAATTGAAAAACCGCGTGAGTAAGTGCCATGATGGTTTCAAGCGTTAAAATTATTTGATTATATATTTCCCGATCCTAACAGAATTACAGGACCTTATTCTAATCTATCTGACCAATATGTTGGCTTATAAGGAGTACTTTTACTTACTAATCAAAGGTTTGTTAGTGATCCATTCATGTCTTATCATGGATGTGAAAGCATCAGTGAGATTAACTGTCTTTCTTCCATTTGTGAAGAGAAATGGGAGAGTAAATGTTAGTATCAATGATGTTGACTATATTTTTACCATTTGTGGGGGAAAGAGGAGAGGAATGGTTGTATTAAAACAGTTATCTAATCTCAATGTGACTAATTAAATGGAATTGTATGATTGCCTAAGTATGAACCTTAATGTGGTTTTCTTTTGAGTCATCTTGTATTATGAGTATTTACACACATATAATACATATATTATCATATGAATCATATATTTTATTCATGCCTTAATTTAGTGATGTGTATTGTTACCTTACTTAGTACGTAGCATGTTGATCATCCTTTATATGGGTGGTGCTCATTCCTAATAGAAAATACCGCCTTGTTCTACAAATGATTGCTGATAAATGTTGTGGTTACTTACATGTAATGAAGGTTTTACTGATTGGTTCAAGCATATGGTCATCTCAATATAAATCTATCTCTTTGGACATTTGATCCTCTATTTTCATTTACCTATATTCTCTCATTTCTCAGTTTTGTATTCTTATAACATTATGGGATCAAGTGATTCCCATACCTTATCTTTAGGTACGAGTTTCTTTTTATCCTTGCACTTGGAATAGGTTAAGCATAAAGATTACATTTTCTATATTGGGTGTAGTGTCACACCCAATAATTTATTATTATTGCTATCCAAAAAAAATTAAGTAGTAAAATTTTGGGGTATTACAATACTGATGTAACACCCCCAAAATTCACTCCTAAAAAAAATTTAAAAGAATAAAGCGGAAGCTAGAAGAGAATTTGGGGAATGTTACCGCCACATCTAATACAAGACAGATGTCCACCATCTATCTTATGCTAGATGCAAGGCTAAAACCTGTCAAACAAAATTTCAAACATCTATGACGTAAGGATAAACTCCCACAATGAGATATCCATAGGCAGATGGCAAGTGAATAAATTCACTAAATAAAATCATCGCTGAATTAATCAGCGGAACCTGTGAAATAAATTCGAATTGTAAAAGCTTATCAGAGTACGAGAAATTAAAAATTAATTACAATACCCTTGAAATTTTAAATACAACACTCGAAACTTCCAAAAACAAATACAGTTAAACAAGACAAATCCCAATAGATCAAATTTCGGATTGCCTACTTTCTCAAGCCAAGTCTTCCACCCAAAAATAATATCTGAACTGAAACCTGCACAAGAAGTCTCCTCCCCACCATCAGTGGATCATCATAGGACCCATTCAACCAAGGTAGCATCAGTACGAGTCCGGTACTGAGTAAATCAATACTACCAAACTCATGGAAGGAAGCATAAAACACATAAGATATGAAAGACTCTAGCTTACAATTCTCATGCTCAATTATACAAGTATTACATACAACAAAACATACGATCACAGATTCATACTCATGAGTACATTACTAGACATGACGACACATAAAATACAAGCGTATAAGAAATCACGATTACATGCTAAGTAACACTAATCCAACAATCTGATAATAATCATTATTACATTCAATTTTATTTATTTACGATGAGTTCAGAGACCCCACTATTCTTAAACAGGTGGAACGGTTTAAAGCACCTCTCGGGGACAACACACCCGAGCCACTATTATCATCCGGTGGAACGGATCCTAAACCTCTCATGACAAAATGCCCCTGAGCCACTATTCTGAATCGGTGGAACGGCTTGAAGCACCTCTCAGGGACAACACACCTGAGCCACTATTATCGTCCGGTGGAATGGACCCTAAACCTCTCAGGGCAAAATGCTCCTGAGCCACTATTCTGAATCGGTGGAACGGCTTGAAGCACCTCTCAGGGACAACACACCTGAGCCACTATTATCGTCCGGTGGAATGGACCCTACACCTGGTCCTGACTCACGTAATCTTCCACTTTAAACAATTAGTGTCTTATTCAGGGATTTTAACCGACCATAATTCAGGCCCACATGAATAACTCCATGACATAAGAATACAGCATAAGGTATCAAATAGCTTTAAATCCATACTCCACCCTTCACACACTCAAATACATATCATATTCAATGTCATACTAACATGCATTGACATTAAGGCTATGAATTCATACATACATAAAATTACCACACAAAACACAACATACGCTTGACATGATTAAATAATAGTTAGGCATACTTATCACCTTCTACTCCGAACAGACATACATCCAGGTTCTATCATAAGTAAAGGTAAGTAATGACTTACCTAAATCCGAAGCTAGCTAAGCAAATTGAGAAAGAGGGAGAGCTATCGAAAGCTCAACAATCCACAAGAAAGTTTTCCTAGATCGCCGATAGAAATCGGAACTAAGTTAGAAACCATCTTATCAATTAATAATTCACATATTATAATTAAATAAACGCAAACAGATACAAAGGATCTTTCTTGGAAAACGTGTCCAAAACTCAGGACTCAAGAGCATAGCTCTATTAAGATTTAAGATTAAAATATAAATCAAATGATTTAAAACCCAAAGACAGAAATCGATTAGATAAAAGACACACAACACAATCAATTTTATAAAACCATCCCCGAAGATTAGGGTTTTTAATGCCTAAACTACAAATCGACCAAATCACTTCGATTACCTCAAATTGATAGTTTTAAAACACAATTACACTAATTTTAGATAAATCTAGATAATCAATTTCAACAAAACAATATTCCGATTAACCAATTCAAGACGATCCATTTTTAAAATTAGGGTTTTAAAGCCAACGACACAAACTTGGATAATTCAAATCAATTAATTCCAATTAAAGGTATTAGAAAGCAATTAGGATCATTTCAAATATTTCTACAAATTTAATTTTAGAAAAATAATTATACACATGATCAATTTCATAATCTCACTTGAAGTCTAGGGTTTTAGGCCCGAAAATACAATTCGGTTGAATTCTATTAATTTAATCAAATTGAATGTTTAAAAATACAATTAAACACATTTTATAACATATCAAATAATCAATTTCCCAAAATCAATAAAAGAAATACCCAATTCAGCATAATTTGGGTTTTTGAGCCTAGAACGCAAATCCGATCAATTCTTGCTAAAATATATAAATTGACGGTTTGGAAATGTAATTAAATATATTCTAATATAAATTGTATAGTCAATTGAATAAAAAAACCTGATTACATAATCCAATTTAGCCCCGCAAGAGTTTTGACCTAAAAATCCAACTCCGATTAATTACGCACAATTTTCCCAAATCAACACTTCTGATATGAAATTAAATACATTTCAAACGATATTGTAAAATCAATTGAGCGAAACGACTCAATTATGTGGCCCAATTTTATTACACATCAATTTTGACCTAGGAATTAAATTCCGATTAATTCTGCATAAATTTCTCAAATTGACGATTCCAACATGAAATTAGATATATTTAAAAACATATTGTATAATCAATTTATCCAAAATCGCCAAATCGGACGGATCCGAAAAATTTGGGCATAACATAGCCTAAAATTCAAATTTACAGAATTCCAACCTAAACCATACAATTAACATATCTAAATCAATCTTATAGCACATATATACATAATCAAACAATCAATTTAGCTTATCATAAGTCAATTCACATTCAATTAATCAAATCCATATTAGGGTTTTTCAGGAATTTATACCAAACGAAAATCAACGAATCAAAGCAAAGGAAAGGCCAGAGAAGCTTCGTCGGGGACCGGGGGTGGGTCACCGGTGGTCAGCGAGGCTCGTTGGAGCGGGACGGCGTCTCTTCGCTACTGCTGCTGCTCCCGCACTGCTACTGGTGGTTGCTGCTACTGTTGCGGTCGAGCTTGCTGCTGCTGCGTCGCCGGTGGTCGCATCGCCCGTGGTGGCTGGCGAGGTTGGCTAGAGCAGGGAGAAGAGGCGGTGAGGGAGGCTGGGGTTTCTAGACACAGAGAACAAGGTCGGGAGCAGGGAGACGGTAAAAGGAAAGAGAAGAGAAGGGAGAGGAGAGAAAAGGAAAAGAAGAGGGGGTTGGGAAGCACCGGCTGGGTGTTTTTTTTTTCAAATACATGTAGAAAATAAATACCAAATATGTAAAAATTTTATTGGATGATTTTATCTAAAATTTATTTAATGAAAATTTATTTCGAAATGATCCGAACGCTTAAAATTAATAAAAAACTATATAAAGAATTTCGGAAACATTTTCAAAAAATTTACCAACGAACGTAAAAATTTATATTATTTACGGAAATATATTATAAGACCTTGAAAAATCATTTAAAAGCATATAATAAAATATTTAAGTCAAATTCTAATAAACCGAGACTAATTTAAATAATTTTTGAAATTACTTTTTCGTAAATCAAAAAGCGTAAAATGGAAGAAAATAAATTTCGAAAAGAAATTCATAAATAAGCTTCGAAAATCTTTTTAATTTAAAACTTTCCAAAAATATTAACGATTACCGAAAACGAATAAATTTAAAGTCAAAAATATTTTCTACGGATAAAATTATTAAAATAAATTTAACTATTTAAATAGAAATTTCATAATTTAAATAATATATTTCATTAACGAAATATAACTCCAAAATAAAGTCGTAATCATACGACGAAGTTATAATCGAAAACGAATCTAAAATATTAAAAATCAAAACACGAGAAGGAATGGGAATACATATTTTTAACCGAAAATCGAAACCATAAGAATATAATAAAATCATGGTCGTGAATGAATTTGTCTAGAATGGTTCGCAACGGCAACGATTAATTAAATTCAAATATGAATTCGAAATCGTTGATAAATCCATAAAACGAATCAAAATCAAAATAATTAAATATTTACATCAAATTATGCTAATAAAATCATTAGGCTTAATAAAATTAGATTTCAAAAATACGGGGTATTACAACCGAGTAACTTTTTCTTGTTAGATGTAGCATAATACTTTATGTCTTTATTTTTGGCTTTTGTAAACCCTATTTTAAAGAAAAAGTTCACTTTCTGGAAATAGGGAAGTTCTATTATCATCCAATACATTTTAAATAATGGGAATTATAATGAGGTAAGGGAAAGAGGTAGAAGCAAGAAAACCCTATAGTCATGCTTCCAAAGGTGACCCGAGGAAACACGTTAGTCAATCACAAATAAAGAATTTGGTTAACATGTAAATAACGAATTAACTAGTGTGCACACTCAATCCATGGCCATAAATACAAATTGTGGAAAACCCCTCTAGTCTACTGTGACTAGGGATGAGGTCGATGAAACTTGTGACACAAATGTCATAACAAAAAGCAAGTAGGCCAAAGAGCGTTTCTAGTCGACCTACTGGTCTCATGTTTATCATCTCTAGGGATACCATTTCAAAGGCTTTTGTAGTACCCACATTCTTTTGGCAAAACCTTACTTATTCAGAATTGATAATGGTGGATGTTAAGTTCCCTTATTTTGGTAATTTATCAAATCTTTGTAGACTTTTAAAATCCTAGTAGCATTTTTGAAATATTTCATTAATAATTTTTCATCCTTCCCTACAGATTTGTGTTCTGTGAGACTTGTAGGTCACTTTTGGGCTTTGAAATATTTTCAAATTATTCTCTAATGTAGAAATTTGATATCCTCACATCTTTATGAGTCTCCTATGATTTTTTCAAAATGCCAAACCAAATTGTTGGTAAAAAATACTGTCCATGCTCAATCAGCCTTGTTCAAGTGTTTTAAACTCCATCAAGCCCATTCAGCTTATCTAAATTTATAAAAAAATTGGGATCATCTTATCTTAGTATTACTGAGCTAAATATTATTAAAAAAATATTCTAGTATCATTCATATAATTTTTTGGATTAATTTAAATAGTTTTGTGCCATAAAAGTCACCAAATAGCACTTTTCTTCCTCATTTCTTATCTAAGATTTATGAGAATGTGTATGAGTCTTCCATTATTTACAATGAATCATGATGAACTCTCATTTTTGTCCTATAAATTTCATGGACCCATTGTAGAGGTAGCAAATTTGATTCTATCTTCTTAGATATTTTTTATAAATAATTTAAGGTTAACATATTTTTATTCTAACCTTTCCTACGCTCTTTATTTTTTTTTTTTTTGTGGCTCAATGTGATCCAAGCTCAATGTGATCCAATCATCTTGGCATCCCAATTCCATGTCTAACATCTCCTTCCAATTATGGTTCATGTTTAGCTATTTTTTTACAACTAAAATAACCTTATACCTTTAATTCCTTAACTTAAATCTTAAGTCTTTTACCTTAGCAAGACTTGGTCATTTTCCCTCTTTTATCCTCCCCTTTCTTACATCACCTTATCCTCTCCTTTATCACTCAAAATTTTATGACCTTCATGGCCATTTAAAACCAGTAATGGAGCTTCATTTTTCTTCCAAAAGTTAAGATAAGTAATGACTTTTTCTTTCTAGTTCTTCTCCTTTGATTTGACTTTAAAGATTATCTTTCCCTAATATTTTCTATTGCATTTCTAGGTTGTAATTTTTTTAAACTTTCTTAGTGTTAAATTTTAGGATTTAAAGGAAAACCTCCAAAACACTAAGTAAAAAGATTTTATGGTGTTTAGGGTTATAACTGAACCAAACCAGCTCGTAAACTGTTTAGCTTGACTCAATAAAAGCTCAGCTTGGCTTGGCTCTTTTAATTAAATGACTTGATCTCAAATCTCACTTTCAAGCTCATTTAATAGATCAAACCCAAACAATCTCACCTAGACTCAATTATAGCTTAGACTCATGAACTTAGCTCGTTAAAATTTTAGTTCAACTTTTTCGTTTAGTTATACAAGTCTAGCCCAACTCCAAGGGCATTTGATTCTACTCGATTCATATACAACCCTAATGGTGTTATATGATCCAAATTAAGCATGAAAATATAATAATTATTATTATTTTAGATTTCAGTCTAATTGTGGAGTTAAGATGTTACTGTTTTGATTAAATTGATGATGCCATATAGTAGATCTTAAATAATAGATGATATTTGATGTTTAAATTATTTAAATCCGAGCATGTTTGGGATGATTGTTGGTAAACAAAAGTATGAATGTTTTAGGTGTGATCTTGATATTTTGGTGGTTTTGCTAAATTTATTATGCCATGTTGTAGGTTGTAATTTATAGATGAATTTTTTATATATGGCATGCTTTGATTTAATTAACTTTTCATGCTCTAATTTATAGTTGAAATTTCAGATGAATGAGATATTCATGATCACGTTCTTCACATTCTTTGTGTTATTCGTAATATCCAAATGTTATTACTAATGATGTGCTAATTACCCTAAGTAGGGTTTAATTTTTAATTGATAATATTTATGATAAGTATTTTCACTAAGATTAATAAGTAACCCAAAAATGACCTTTTATAGAAAATCTTGCAAACAATATATGTATTACAGGCATATGTCCATGATTGTGTTGAGAGGAAAGTTGAGTCTTTTAGTATTAAAGCAACCTATGAAGCATTGCACATCAGACATGAAAGGAAGAGATGATTGCTTTTAGTGTGGAATTGTTTACCTATCCCAAGGTCTCAGTTCCCAATTTGGCTAGCACTAAAGAGCAGACTTCTAACAAAAGATTGGTTATTGGAGATCGGCATGGATGTGGATGGTATCTATGTGTTTTGTCTTCAACATATGGATACACTTGATCATTTGTTCTTATTTTTTCCACGCACTACTATTTTTTGGCGCAAGATAAGAACTACTACAGAAAGAAGTGATATCATCCAAAGTTAGGATCATGAGGTCAAGGCTTTAGTGACTCGGTTAAGACAAAATCCTTATAAAAAACCAAGTGTTGGTAGCTATATTTGTATCCTATATTGCTACTATATGGCATGAGAGAAATCTAAGAGTTTTTTAGAATTTTTCTAGAGATAGCTCAACTATTCAAAGAGTGATTGTTCTTAGTGTGGCTAGGAGGATGGTTCATCCATATATGCAGAATAAATATGCTAGGTGGATGTTTCTAATTGATAGTATTATGTATTAAGGGATAGATGTAATTCTTTCATTTTGATAGTAATAAAACTTCTTACTTTTCGAATATATATATATATATATATATATATATATATATATATATATATATATATATATATATATATATATATATAATTACCAGAGAGTATAAAACTAATGAAAGATATCTAAAATTTATAGGAAGGTGTGGGAACTTATTGCTTCCATTACTTTTTCACATAAATAACTATAACGCCCCATTTTTAGTTCTTAAAAAAATTTATTTAAAGAATTAATTGTGGAAGCTAAAATAATAAAATAAATGAGGGTATCACAGCTGTACTTGATACAAGCCTGCTTTCCTCTACTATTATCATACCAAGTGATGAGGCTAAAATGTTATTCCACTTAAATTTAAAAAAAAAACACACACACAAAATTATAAGAAATAAATAGAGATTATAAAGCAAATTAAAATCAACGCAATGACACAAATGGTCAATGGTTATAGAAATTTCAAAATAAATGAATTAAAGAAAGATATAAGAGTCCAAGAATATCCGGATCAAAAAATACCGAATAAGGCACCACACATTCCTAATTCTTAGTCCAAAATATGAGTCTTCAATTGATATCACAAGCTAGCATGTACAGTCACCACTGCCCATTAAATAAGCAAATGACCATAAAATAGAACCCATCAGTACTACAATACTAAGTAACCTACTATACAAAATGAAATATGAAAATATCACATAGAGCACATAAAAGGTGTCATAGGATAACATGTATAAAATATTAAAATATACATGCGATGACCAATATACATACTAATATACACATTAGACAAACAAATATCACTAAAGTCACATACTGCTCATGTCTACTCATTTAGGATATAATAAAACTTACCAATCAAGCATCATAAAGTGATGAGTAGAACCAATATCTACCAATAACCATAACATGCACAATATACCTCAACTCAACATCCGTGCCATTTTTTTGTTTTTGTAAAAAATGCAAGTAGGGCACGAAGACAACTACCGATCACAGATAGGCAAGAAGGCTACTACTGACCACAGGTAGACACGAAGACTACTATCGAATTATAGATAGGTACAAAGGCTACTATCAAAACATGGTTAGATACAAAGACAACTACTGGCCATAGGTAAGCACAAAGGCAACTACCGACCATAGATAGGTGCGAATACTACTTTCAAACCAATTAAATAATCATTTCAAACCAACAATAATTAGTTTCATTTTTAATTTGCTCAATTGGAGATCATATCAACTCAGAGACACTAAGGTACTTTGTTCATACCCATGTGCAAATACAACACTATATACTACCGACATCAATCCGAGGATACTAAGGTACATTTGTCCACAGGCACATAAAGGAAGCATAGTACCCTATAGAAAAAGGCATCTAATCTATAAGTATGCATGCCCTCAAATAGTCAATTGAGCTAAATATAGTAAGATATATAGCTTAGTTGTGGCACTAAGGCACACCCACAAAAATACAAACCAAACTATGGGCTTAACACGTCTTTAAGGTAGTGACCCCTAGAGTCATCATTCCTGATATTGAGGTATTTCAGTTTAAATATTAGTATTTTATTAAAATGACCACAAAATCACACAATACACACAGATCTAATTTCCATCCTTGACTATTTTTGCTCATTTCCAATTATTCAATACTATCATAATCAAAGCCAATACTAATGTCAATATGATAGATTACCAAGGCTATCATAAGTTCAAATATTCACATTTAAGTACATTAGGCCAAAAGTGACCAAAATACCCTTGACACCATAATCATCACATTACCATCCATTTTAAATACTAATTTTAATTTATTAGGCTAAGATACAATAATTAAAATATTTTAGCAAGTAAATAAATTTCTAGACATAATAAATGGTCATTGTACCCATATACATAATTTAGTATGTTAAATCCTAACATGTACTTCTAAATCATCAAATCACATACTTATCCATACTCAACATTAATTAATACATATTAGGCATGATTATTGAAGTAAATATTATCATACACTTAAAAAGATCAAAATACCCCTGCGGCATATGATAACAATATCATGCTAAAAATATGCCTAGTCATGCTCAACCTACCATATTACACATATATATCATATATAATTTATTGCCGACATTAAACCCATTTTAATATACTCTAACACACATAATACTTTACACAAATTATCAAGCTCAACTTTATCAAATTTAATACTAACATTATTTGGCATATAACTACAACATAACAAATATGTTTAATATAAATTTATACATCAAAACCCCAATATGATATTAGGCAATATTTAATATTTTATTAAAGAATATGGGTTACCTAATTTTCAGATAAAAACAAAAATTTTAGGCAACCTATTAAAAATTATTAGGCTTCGCTAATCGACATATTTTACCTAAAAACAACATCAATCATATTAATATCAAACTCATAAAATAGTAATTAATAGTAACATATTTATCAAAGAAAAAATTAACTAAATACCCTCAAATGACAAGGAAATAAAAACCTAAACTCATGTTGCATGGGCGAGCAATGTGAGTCACATATGCAAAGGGACTTCAATGCAGGAAGAATAAGAGGAAAGCGAGGGTGGTGGCGGTTGGCTCGAATGGAGGGTGAAAAAGGCAGGGCTAGATTAGGTTTTGGGAAAGGCGGAGAGGGATTGTTGGTGATGGATAAATGATAAAGGTTGGAGGGAGCAAGGAAAGGTTTGACTCAGTTGAGAACAGGCTTCATGGGTAGCTCACACTCTACGGAAGTGGAAATGTGGAAACGTGACATAGAGGGGGTTGAATAGCATGGGAAGGTGGTTTCTATATAATTTTAGTTATATATTTTTATGATGGAATATAAATTAGAGGTTTAAAAATTATTTATATTGGGATTTGTAAGGTTTTTGTGAAAGTATAGGGATTTTGGTTATCTTAGGGACATTTTGGTCAATATGGATAAAATATACAAAATCTTGAGAATTTTAATGTTCTAATTAGTTCAAAGTAATGTAAGTATATTATGTAGAATGGTCATGAATGGCCCAAGCCCAATAAAATGAGAAAATTAGCTTAAGTTATGAATAATAACCCTAGATATGGGATCATTATAACATGAGTAAAATGTAGTAGTTTAGCCCTAATTTTTAGATATGTTGTTACTATTGTCATTTTAGGAATATATATTAAATTTGGTGGTTATATGAGTCTTAAGGACACATTTATTATTAATTTTTTGTGAAATTCAGGTTTTGTGGGTAATTATGAATAATAGTATTAAAAATAAGCTACTATTGCACGTGTAAAATATTGGAGTTGGACATTGATTTTTGGATACATTTCAATAAGAATATTTTTAGGAAGGGTATTTGAATTTGGTGATAAAATGAATACCAAAGAAGAAGTTATGCTAAACTTGTAAATTTAGGGTTTCTTAGGGGGATTAGGGTTTTTTTTAAATGAAAAATATATCAGTATTCTCATGGATGTGTTTTATGTGTTCCAAATATTTTTGTTAAGATGGATCATGTTCCTAATATGTCTATATGTGTGTTTACATGATGAAATTGAGATAAATAACCATGAATAATATATTAATCATTTAAAATAGAAGATATTATGAGTAAGGATTAATTGCACATGTCTATTCCACCTGATAAGAATAGTGGCCAGGAGCTTTATGCTATAAGGGTGTATATTATTTATACCATTCAATTGGTTAAAAATAGTGGGGTCCCTAAACTCAATTTGAAATAAATCATTTGAATAATTGAAATCATTAATAAATATTAATCACTTAAAGTGGAATATCACATGAGTCAGGATTGAATGTACCAGCCCATTCTACCAGATGAGAATAGTGGCTAGTAACTTTATTGGGTTGTATATTATTAATACCTTTCCACTGGCTGAGAATAGTGGCCAAGAGTTTTATGCCTTTGGGTTGTATATTATTGATATCATCCCGCCCGTTAAGAATAGTAATCAAAAGCTTTATTGTTGGTACCATTCCACTGATTGAGAATAGAGGGGTCCCTGAATTCAAGGTAATAAGATTGTGGATGGATATTGATTATATCATATTATCATACTTGAATTTAATTCTCATCTTGAACCATCTTATATTAAGATGTATGTATGTTTGTCCTTCTATGAGATACTATGACTCTATATAACACTGTTGTGACTATCTTATTACCTTACTCAATACACAGTGTATTAGTCATATTTTTTTATGGGTGTTGCTAATTTCTATGAGCAAATCCACCTTATTTTGCAGGAAATTTTTTATTACTACTTTTATTGGGCTTACCTTCACTGAGTGCATAATCGAATTGGTATATGGTATGGTTATCTGGATATTTCTACATTTCTATGGACTCTTAGTCCTTTACTTTCATTATACCTAATCCATCTCTCTCTATTATGTCTTTTGTATCATGGTGGAATAAAATGCTTCTCACACCTCATTTCTAGGCATAAGAAGTTACTCTTCTATGATGGATGTAGCATAGAACCCGTGTGATTTATGTTTTGGCTTCCATAATTAACTCTTTAAAATAAAATATTCAAATCCTAAAATTTGGGGGTGTTAAAAATACTACTATAAAAATACAAACAGACAACAACTTATATATAGTTGTTGTAACAAGAACAACTATATATAACCCATCGAATAAAAAATGGAGTAGTTTGGGGGGGGGAGTGTTATTGCATGGAGATATAGACGATGGTTGTAATATAATAATATACGTCTATATTGTCTCCTAAATGAGACACTTTATTGTATAATTTTTTGAAAATTAGGATATAGATGGTAGTTTTAATATAATAAAAGTTTTTTATAATGTCTCGTAAGGAAACACTTTAATAAAGAATATCAACATTGGTTTTATATTAAAACCATCTTCTATAATAAAGTAATTTTTGTTTTTTTATTTAGGGCATAAACAATTATTATAATCTAAAATTGTTTTTTATACCTCAATTGACTTTTTTTTCCTCTCTTATTCTTCATTCACATTAACCTAGGATAATTTTTACTTTCACCCAATTACTCAAATACTGAAGAAATAACTTACAATGGTGTAAAGAACATCCACCATTTATGTCAACTCATATCTTCTTCTCTAGTCCCCATTATCATCTTTGCCTCTTCCTTTCACCTTTTTCATCGATATCCATGATTCAGGTGTGCATTTATCTCCTTTATTTTTATTTAATGTTGCACATAATCTCGAGTTCTCTATACTTAAATAGTTTTGTTTCCTTGAAATATGATTGTTCAATTTTGTTAGTTGATATGTTATATACCCTTTAAAAGTGGCTTCCATTGTTGTGGTTTCTAGTGTTTCTTATTATCTTATGATTTTAGAATTTTATAGCTTTTGTTTTCCTTCTTTTGTTGTATGTGTTTTACATGCTCAGTATATTTTGGAATTGTTAAACATGGGAAGAGAAACTAGGTTTTGAAATTTTGCTTACTTGCTTGTGTTAGTATAGAAAAAACCTATCAATGCTCTATTAAAATAAATAAAAATTCATTGATAGTTAATTTCATGTGGCTAGTATAATATCTCAAGATGATCTAGTAAAAAAATGCGTTAAATTAAATAGAAGAAGAGTGCAGATGAAGAATGCATCTAAGTTAAGGCATAATGCTAGAGCTCGTGAAATGGTTTCCATTACGATTTTTTATAAAAGGAAGGTACCTAATGAGGCGAAGGATAAGCTATGTGCCGGTGCACAAGTATAAGGAGCATTTACATACCAACATTATATCATTATTTAAATTATATACAAGTAATATTTATTACTTTCATAATGTAGAGTGGTTTTGATGTGTCCAAACGTTTTAAGAAGGTTATTCATAAAAAGTGAGTTAATATTGGAAAGACTTTAAGTTTGATTTAATATGTTTTTACATCGCTGCTGAAGATGAAACATACCTGTCTCAATAATCATTAAATTATCAAGTCATGATTAGACCCCGATAATGAACTAAGTTTTTCGAGATGAAAAAGACATAAGAAGCCACAGTGTGCAACGACTCATATTATACACTAAACCTTAAAGTAATACTTATAATCATATACACATTTAGTTTGTATATGTATTTTATCTTATCGATGATAAAATTAGAGCCAAGAGGTAAAATAAAATGCTAAGAAAAATGCTTATCCTCAAGAGAATTCACATGTTGGCAATATTGCCGAAAGAAAGGATCTGTTAAGAAAATAATTTAGCACATTATATATCAATTATTTTTTGTTTCAAATGATAATAAACTGCTTGATTCTAAAGAAGAAAATGGCAAATGAATTCATATAAAATGAAGGTGCTTCATACGTACCTCCTAAAATAATGGATGTTTGGGTGAGAATTATTGTAGTAACCAATCCCATAATCCTTCAAAATGTATCTAAAATATGTTAATATAAAAAATTAATTTTGGTTTTGAAAAGGAATTGAAATGTGGATTAAAATTTGAATTTCAAGAATACTAGCCGATTGGCTGCTAAAATCAATTGATCGGTACTACCAAGAATGGGCATTTTAGTTTATAGGATAACTTGTCAACTAGTTTCCAAACAGATCGACTAGTTAGTTTGGATATATTGTGACTTTAGATCATTCTCTATTTTAGCTTCGATTCTCTCTACAATGTTTACCAAAACTTCTAGTTACATCCCATTTGTGCTAATAAGTATATTTTAGTGTTTTGGGATTTTTTTACATTATTTAGATCATTCTATTATTTTATTTAGTTAAAAAATTTAAAAGCACTTTTACTTTCCCACCTTCTCTCCCTCTCCTTCACTTTTTTCCCTCCTTAGGCAATCATGGCTACATGTAGGCTATTTTTCACCTTCTCTTGAATTACTTATGAAATGACCCAAAAATATTTGTTTTAAGAAATATAATTAAATAAGGATTTATTAGGAAATTAATTTAATTAATTATTTTATTTGAAATGGGAAGGATTTATTTAGGAAAAATTAAGAAGGAATTTATAAATATTTTTATAAGGGAATATTTGGTATTTTTACTAATTAAAAATGAATTTAGGAAAAATCTTTTAAAAATCCTAAATTATCCAAAAAGGAAATTTAATATTATTTTATTTAAATATTTTTATTTGAATTACCCAAAATATTCTAATTAATTGATTTGACCCCAACCTACTTAATTTTTCCTTTTCCCTTTTTCCTTCTTCCCTTTTCTTTCTTTTCTTTTCTTTCTTTTTCTTATTCTCGCCGATTGGGCCTTTCTGGCGCGACCCAATCTTTTTCTTTCCTTTCCTTCTTTTCCTTCGCGGCCCATTCACCAGCTTCCTTTCTTCCTTCTTGCGACAGCCAAAAGCTACGTGTTGTGGCTTCTTCTCCTAGAACACCGCGTTCCATTTAAGAACCTTATAATCGTTGCCGACCGGCCCGATTCTTCTTCCTTTTCCTTTCTTTCTTTTTCCCCCGGCCACCCAGTTCACCTCCTTCTTCCTCCTTCCTCCTCCATCGTCGATCTACACCTTCGAAGCTCCAAAAATGGCGCCGCCAGCCACGCGTGATTTGACCAGTCGTTTCCTCTCTCTTTCTCTTCCCCTTGACTCGCAATTCAACATGGTCTAACCCATTTTCCAATTCTCCTACTCGAAGTCTCCCTTTTCCTTCACGAAAGGTCAAATACGACCTAAATTTGTGTCGGCTGACTAACGTCGTCGGCTGCCCCAAACCCTATATGTATTACCCTCCTGCCAACCTCCAAAACCCTACCATTCCCTTTAAACTCTATAAATACCCTTTGGTTGTGTGTTTTCAAAACTTTTTCACCAAAACCCTAAGTGTAACACCCCCAAAATTCACTCCTGAAAAATTTTGTGTAATTAAGAGAAAGTTAGCAGAAGCAATTTAATAAACTGTGAATTTGGGGGTATTACCGCCACACTTAGTACCAGACCGGTTTACTCATACCGTTCCAGTACCAAGAGCTAAGGCTAAAAGAGTAAAAATACAACCTTACCAAAAACTTAAGCATTTGAAGATCAGAGTAGCACAGTAAATACTTTACCAGAGAAACATTCAACAACGATGATTACACAATAACAAATACGTTGAATATAAAGGAGACAAATTAAAACCCTAAAATTTTTCGGATAGTACCTTACGCTCTTCCCAAGAGCCCACTTGAATAGCACCTGAATACTACGTGCAAGGGGGTACTGCCCATTGAATAGGCAGGGGCCCCACGAAGGGAACCCTTCAGTACTACGGTACTGAGTAACCCTTTAAAAACGCACTTAAAAATAGGTACGCAAGGTAGCACATGAAATACTACTGCATTCACATATAACCGTAGGTATAAACATGGTATTCGGCTCCATTTATTTGTACATCCAATAATTCAATCATACATTAATAGTGTATACGTAACATTCACTTTCATATATTCGTTTAACCAGTCAACCAATATCAATAGGCCATGATGAGTAATCGATATATTTTTTGGGCCTTGAGGCCATTAGTCCATCGTTAATCAATCATCTCAATGGTTTGTATTTTTCCATAATTTATTCACATCCAAAATAAATTTTATTGAGCTCGGGACCTCCACTATTCTGGCCGGTGGGTCGGAATACATATATATATATATCATCCAGGGTAAAAACATCCTGGGCCACCATTATATCTGGTGGATCAATACTCATGAACATCAACCAGGGCAAAACATCCTGGGCCACTATTATTTCCGGTGGATCGGTACTCATCATATAATCAACTGGTACCGGCTCGTTAATCTTTCACTTTAACAATTAGTATTTTCCCTTTTTATTCAGCACAACAATTCTATTTATTTACCTCGATAGGGAGATCAAGAACCCGGGACACAAAGGTACACCGGTCGCACCGGTGTGTAAAAGCAACCCAGTACCCTTCAGCTAGTAACCCAGGGATGCAAAGGTACCCTGGTCGTACTGGTGCATAAAGCTAACTCAGTACCCTACCGACAAGAACACCTAATCCTTAAGTATGCATACCCCCTAACTAGGTCCGTAGAGCTAGATAGAGTAGATATAGGGCCTGGCTGGGGCACAAAGGCACACCGGCAAATACCAAATAATCGTGGGCTAAACCACGTCTTTAGGGTAGCAATCCCTAAAGAGCCACCATTCCCGATCTCGAGGTCTTTTACTTTAAGTATTAGTGTCTTAATTAATGGTGATCACAAAAGCACAACAATCAGATAATTATCCACTTTTAATTGCTCGGATATCATTAGACATTTCTTATTCAAATGGTCATCCAAGGTAGCATGAATGAATCATTAAGGCCACCCTAACTCATCTAATCTCGAATTAGAATTCGTTCTAGTGATACTTACTAATCATCAAATACTCCTACCTCGTTAATCCATTATTAGAGCCATATTACGAATTCCACAATCACAATGATATATTAGACACAAACTACTCATTTACTCCTTACTTATAAAATCATTAAGTCATCCCTTCCTTATTTGATAAGTTACCATATTACCGTCCTTGTTACAAATTACCAGGTTCCCCTTATTCAAATTAGGTTACCAAATTATTACTAACACTTATTAGGTCACTAATTCCCTTTAATAATTATTACACTTAATATGCTTTCCATTTAATTGGTTAGATTACCACTTTGTCCTTTCTCCCTTATTATAATTAATAAATTATCCTTGAGTTGGTTAAATTACCAAATTACCCTTCCTCCTTATCCTAATTACCACATTAACCATTTATTTAGTTAATTGCCAAATTTCTGTCCTCTATTATTAATGACCAACTACCCTTCTCCATTATCAAAATTACTAAATTACCCTTGGTTAGTTAAATTACCAATTTACCCCTCACATTTATCACATTTATCATGTTTACCATTTTACCCTTCTCCAGTATTATAATGACCAATTTACTCCTTTCCAAGTTCCACTTTTACCCCTTTGATTTACACAATTACCGTTTTACTCCTTTACTTTCAAATTTACCATATCGCCCTTTTACTTAAAAAGTTTCCAATTATACTTAATCGTGAGATTACTATCTTACCCCCCCTTTTTCTTAATTTCCAAATTACCATTCTACCCTTTAATCACAAATTACCATTTTATCCTTTAGTCACAAAATTACAATTTTGCCCTTTAATTTCAAAATTACAATTTTACCCTTCCATCATAAAATTACCATTTTTCCCTCTCCTTACAAAATTACCGATTTGCCCTTCCATTACAAACTACCAAATTTCCCTTGTGTTGCAAAATTACCAAATTGCCCCTCTTTATTACAAAATTACTATTTTACCCTTTATTCACCAAATTAAAATTTTACCCCCTTACTTCCAAAACTACCATTTTCTCCTTTTATCAACAAATTTACCGTTTTACCCTTGCCTCCAAAATTACCAAAATACCCCTTTTAATTAAGCATTACCTTTTTACCCTTAGTACACCACTTATATTGAATTATTATTATTACTACATAAAATATTAGTATTAATGCATCATCCACCACTTTTAAAGTTAATGCAATACTCATTAACACCCATATATAAATTAGGCCATATTCTTGTACAATATACATTAATAAAATCCCCTAAGGCTCACAAAATATTAAACATATATTAAACATTACATTAGCATAAAACAGCATGGGTAATACATAATATTTTCCTTAACAACCAAATTATTACCTTAATAATATCTCCATACATAAAAACAATCTATCATGCTTCCTTTTCATCAATCAACACAAGCACCGCATATTAAATACTAAACAACCTAAATCAAGCATAATACACATTAAAAATGCCTAATGTGCTAACATGCGATAATCCATATATTTAAGCGGGATTTAACGGTTACCTCGATTCCCGCCAAAAACAGACCTCACCGGTATTCCGGTTTAAGATTTAAGATTCAATTATCAAAACCAACACCTAAAAATAATATCAAGGTTTATTATGTTAGAAATCATAAAAATCAAGACATAAGGCTTTATAACAATTAATAGGGTAATTAACTTAAAATATAATTATACCTTAAAATTAATAAACAAATAGATTAAGAAGTCCAAAAACTCATGCTGCTAATGCAGCATGAGCTGCATGAAAATTTATGGGGAGGAGGGCTCGAAGGAGGGTAATAGAAAGAAATAAAGACAATTTCGGGTTAGGATTTTTAGGCTAGGAAAAGAGACATGTGGGGGTGGATTCAAGGCAAAGGAAGGATGTAGAGGTGGAGAGGAGGTGTAAGAGATGGTCGGGGACGTGTTGATGGTGGCTAATGGTGGTGGAGGCGGCGGCAGCAAGGCTGCAAAGGTGGCAGTCGAAGTGGGGTGTCGAGGTGCAGGCTGGCGAGGAACGAAAAGAGAGGGGAAGAACAAGGGCTTGAAGGTGGTGTTCTTGGCCAAAGGAGCATTGGGGGTGGTAGAGGGGGTTGCAGGGATTATTTTGGTGGTTCAGGTGGCGGCACAGGCGGCGGAACGGCGGCGGATCGGGGCAGCACAGGGTGCTTGCCGAGAAGGGGTGAAAGGGGAGAGAAAAAGAAGAGAGGAGGAAGAATGGGCTGCGGGGTGGCTCAATGGGGACTGTGGTGGCCCGAGGGTGAGGCAGAGGGTGGCAGGAGGTGGTGCGGCGAAACAAAACAGGGGGAGAGAAGGGAAGAGAATAATGGGAGAAAAGGAGAGGCTCGGGGCATGGGGGAGGCTCGAAAAAATGCAGAAAGGGTAGGGAAGGAGTAATAAATAGAAGAGGCAGAGAAGGGAAGGGATAGGGTGGCTCGAGGGGTGTTAGAAGGGTGGTAGGGGAATGGGGGTTGCAGGGAGAGGGAGAAAAAGAGGGGCGGCAGGGAGAGGGAGAAGAGAGGGAGACAAGGGTAGTGGGACCGGTATGGCCGGAAAACGACGAGAAGGAGAGGGAGGGAGACAGGGGAGGTCAACGAGGAAGGGGGAGCAGCAGGTCAGGCGGCGAAAATCTCGCCGGTGATGGAGGAAGAAGACAAAGAGAAGAAGAAAGGGTAGTCGGGCTGGTGGCTGTGTGTGCGAGACGGGCGGACCGGCCGAAGAAAGAAGGAGTCGGCCCGGTCGGGCAAGAAAGGAGAGAAAGGTGGGCGGTCGGGCGATGCGGGGAAGGGCAGGGGAACGGGCCTACGGCCCAGCACGTAGGAGAGGGAGAGGGTTGGTTGGCTAGCCGGCGGCCCAAGGAAGGAAAAAGAGAAAGAAAGAAAAGGGGAAAGAAGGAAAAAGGGAAAAAGAAAAGGAAAATTGGTTTTAATTAAAATAATTTAATTTATAAATAATAAATTACAATATTTTTGGGTAATAAATTTATTTAACAATTTAATTAAAATACAAGGATTTAAAAGGGATAATTTTAGTAAAATAATAATTTGGAAAATTATTTAAATAATAAGAGTATGATAAAATAATAAAATATTTATTTTAATTTATTAAAATATTTACACCAAATTTCATACACTCAAAAATCCCTAAAACAATTAAATTAAAAATATTTAAAAGCTAATTTATCCAAAATAAAATTTATTTATTAAAATATAGGGTTTTAAAAATTCGGGGGATTACACTAAGAGCCTACCTTTTGCACCACCGTGACTTCAGACGACATTTCCTCCACCATCAACCAACCACGCTGCCACCTCTACCTACCTAAGTCTTCCCTGCACTGCCCTCTAACTAGCTGAGTCTCCCATCTCCCTCGATTCTTCTCGCACGAGCCACCACAATCGTGCGAAGTTCCCTGCCCATCAAACTAAAGTTTTACCCCTGCAACCCCTCAAGCTACCGTCTGCCACCACATCCGCCACTTCTACTACCCTCTGCACCACCCAAAAGTTGCTATTAATCTTCCTCCACCTAGCCATAATCTTATTTAATCCTTTCTCCTTCTCCTCCCCTCCCTTTCTTCTTCTCTTCCTTTTGGCCACCACCTCTGCCGCCACTTGCTATGCCACCACCCTCACTTCACTCCTATCAGCCTAGGCTACCACCAGCACCTCAACCACCACCCTTATTCTCCATCTATTCTTCTCAAACCCCAACTTTTCCTCTTTTAACCCTCTTTTCCGGCTGCCACCGCCACCGCTGGTGCCACCCATCTCCACCAACTCAAGGTGAAATCCTAGACCCTCTTAGCCATTTTCCCTTATTTATTTAAGTTTATTCTAATTTATTTCAAAATTTAGCATTTATTATTATTATTATTATTGGGTGTAATATTAATGTCATATTTTCTTGGCAGGGTCGAGAGTAGGAATGAAATATTTGAGTTGTTAGTTTTGAATTATAGGCATTAATTGTATTATTATAAGTTTTATTATCATTATTAATATTATTATTATTATTAGAATTATTATTTTATTATTTCTATTATTTATCTAAGGAGGGCCGAAGCCCTATTTTAGGTTAATGATTCGCATACTTGTACTTTATTATTATTATTATTATTACTATTTTTTAATATTATTAATAATATTATCTTTATTATTTTTAATATTATTATAAGTAATATATGTTATTAATATTATTATTACTATTATTAAATAGTACCTTCATTATTTGGAGGTAGGGTTGAAAACCCTACCATGTTTTGTTTAGCTTAAGTTATTATTAGTATAGTATTAGTATTTTTATTATTACTATTAGCATTATTTTGGTGGAGGGTAGAAACCCTTATATCACCATCCATTTTGAATTACATGAATATTATTTTTAGTATTTTTAGTAGTTTTTTGTATAGTTATTATTAATATAGTATTGTTTTATTTAAAAACCAAGTCTTGGGATAAGTTAGTAAGTAATAGTATTTTTAGGAGGGAATCTAATCCTAGTTTTCCCCTCATAATAGGTGAGCTCGGTCAAAGCCCTCAAGAGGTATAGGAGCGTGCTCCAAGACCGGTGACATTTTAGGTAAGGGAGTACTAAGGTCGTTTGTGTATTATGTGTTTTATATGCCATGCATGCCACTTGATGTGAATTATAATGTATTTTATGTGGATTTGTATAACTGTTATATATGCAACATTATATGGAGTTGAGGTAAGATCGTACATTAAATTGTGGCATGGTATTATGTGTATGGGTGGGTTATTATTATGGTATGTTGTGGCACATAAGACATGAATGACGGGGTTGTAAAATAATGATGGGGAGCGTAATAATGTGGTGTTAGGGTTTGCATTGTGGTATTAGGGTTTGTATGGTGGAGTTATGGTTTGCACGGTGGTATTAGGGTTTGCATGGTAGTGTTAGGATTTTTCATAGTGGTGTTAGGGTTTCGCATGATGGTATTAGGGTTAGCATAGTGGGGTTATAGTTTTCATGGTGGTATTAGGATTTGCGTGGTGTTGGGTTTTGCAAGGGAGATAATGTTTGCATGGGAGTTAAGGTTTTGCATGGGAGGTAATGATTGCATGGGAGTTAATGGTTTTATGGTAGCTAGGGTTTGTTATGGTTACCATGGTTTAGTGTGGTTAACTAGGGTTGGAGGATGAGAAAAGTAGAAGTCAATCATGCATGTCTGGGTGAAAGTTTTGAGTAAAATACTTAAAACATTAATTATATAAAGTGGAAGAGTATTGAGTCAGGTCCCACAGATCCACCGATTAGAAATAGTGGTTAGGACGCGTAGTCCTATATGCCTCCGATCCACCGGCTATAATAGTGGTTAGGGTATGTTATCCTATATGCCTCAGATCCACCAGCTATAATAGTGGCAGATCCTAAGCTTAATAAACCAAACACCTAAGTTGCTAAGACATTTAAAAGACACTAAGTACTTGCAGCGGAACACCATGTGAGCCGAGGCGAAACGATCCACCGGTAAGAAATAGTGGTTAAGGTATGATACCCTATGTGTGACCGATCCACTGGCTAATAATAGTGGGTAGGAGCATTATGCCCTACTTGTCTCTGATCCACCGGCTATAATAGTGGGGGCTTCCGTACTCGCATGGATTTGATAAAAAGTATGGTGTGAATTGATTTCCGATAAGAGATTAATTAAATGATTAATTTGAACTTCTTGGGCCTTTATGTGTGAACTTGATCATTATAAGATGTTTAATGCTCTATACATTTTTATGTATTGTATGTGTGGGCTGAAATTGTAAGTTGAATAATATCCTGCATGATTTTATGTGCTTGTGTGTGGCCTTAGTGCTCGGTTACCTTACTCAGTATGTAGCGTACTGATCACTCCTTTTATGGGTGCTACTCATTCCCATAAGTAGAAGGCTCGTCTGATATATTGTAGGTAGTAGATGCCTATTTTGATGCCATTGATGTCTATGGGACATCAGGTGGGGCCGAGTGATGTTTGGTCTAGATTCAAGTCCTTGGAGTGACGTGGCTGGTTTTCCATTTGAGATTATTATTCTTATTTTCTTTTAATTACATGAAACTTCAGAAATAATTTATATTGTCACTATTTTTCCTCTTTAAAGAACTATCTCTAGTAATTTGAATTATGTAAAATTTATGCATACTCTAATTATCCATTTGGGAACTTTAATTTATGCATTATGTGGGATGTTGGAAATGTTTTTCTTATCCTTAGCACTTGGTACTAGAACGGTAGGAGTGAATCGGTCTGGTACTAAGTGTAGCGGTAGCATCCCCAGAATTTACGATTTTAAATTTAAAGAAAAAAAGTGTAAATTTTAGGGTGTTACAACTTACCCCTGCCATCCATATGATTTTACTCCATATCCCTTGCTCTCATCATTCATCCTCTTACACTTTAGTTCTCCACACTCAACCAAAGTTAACTATTTGTCTCTCTTCCTCTTTGATATGTCAACCCTCACCACCCCTTTAGGCTTCTATTTTTTTATTCATTTGAATATTGGCCTTTAACACTTGCTCTATTTCTCATTCTCCTTTTGCTAAATTGCTAAGTATTGGGCATTCCTCTCTCATTTTCTCTCTACTAAAGAATAAGGGCTTACCTCTTACATTCCCACCCTTAAGTCGAGTGATTTTCTCTCTTCTTTCTTCTCCTAATCTTAGCCTTCGTTACTTCTTGTTTCTTTTAAACAATGAAGGATTGAGGTTTACAATAAGGTTTAAGGTCTTAGATTTTCTTCACCTTGAAATATTTTATGAGAAAAGGTTGAGAAATGCTTCTTCTCTTCTTTTGTTTTTGATTTTTAGTTGAGTTTTAAAAAGAGTTTTGATTATTTTAATCATTGATTCTCATAAGAAATCAAGGGTCTCGGTAGAGACCATCAAGTTAAGAGTATTTCTGTGCAAGAAGACTTTGCTTGGAGATAAGGCATCCTTATATCTAATATGAATAAATAATTGTGTTGTTTGTTATTGATTCATATTCTTGGTGTTCTTTTTGTGTAAACTTGTTATTTATAGTTCTTAGATTAGTGTCTGTGGTAATGTTTATATCATTGAAGTTTTGGAGCATGTTTTGAGTATTTTTGATATCATGTGTGAGTTTGGTGACTTTATGCATGATTATATTGAGTATCCATTTTTTACCATGTATCCATATAATTCTACATGTGAAATATGTTTTCTAGTATGTTTTACATCATAGTTAGGATTACTTTAGGGAAGAATTGTAATTTTTGGTTTAGTGTGGAATCGTAGGTATAGGCGTTAATTTTCCCAAACTAGTTGACTAATTGTTAGATCAATTGATTGGTTTTGTGAACAATCATTCAATTTGATATCCACTTTCAATAGGTTGCATTAACGATCAATCGGTTTGATGAACTAGTCAACTGGTTTTCATGAATAGTAGATTAGTTTGTTAAAAACATTGACTGGTTATTTTGTGACCCGAGGGGTTTTGGTCTCAGCCTAAACACATTAATTGGTCTAACTAAATCCATCATCTAGTTTATATGAATGCTCAATCAGTTGGACCAACCTATTGACCGGTTTCACTGTATATTTATTTTTCTTGTGGGTCTAGTGTGACTAGACTGGTCAACTGGTTTCGCAAGATTTTGCCATGCTTATTTTTTTTTATCTTTCTTTGAGGTTTTTTAATCTTATCTTTTACATTAAATTTTAACACTAAATCATGATATTAACCATGCATGTTTGGAATTAAGGAAAAATAAAATGATGAATAATATGGTGTGGCTAGGATGTCTTGTTTGGTTGAGTTTGGTGTTACCTCTAAACACTTAACTTGGTGGCTTGTACTCCTTGAGTTGTGTTTGGTGTTATAACTTGGAAATACCTAATTGGTTATTAATGGAATTGAGTTGTGATTTGTGATATCACTTGATAATGGAATTAATATTTCACTTAATAAAGATGGGTTGTTAGTGTTTTTATATTTTCACTCAGTACTTATTTCCATCTCTATTGGATTATTGTTTATAAGAGGTATTGAGGTATAGGATAATATGGGGGTGGGCCGACATAGCATTGATTTTCAGGTAACATGGGTGAGGTATTGCTATATGGGACTCTTAACGCTTCGTATGTCCATCGCTTAAGCGAGTGTGGTATCCGAATATTTGTGTGGTCTTTTTGATTGATGCACTTGAAGTGTGGTGGGTGAGGTGTCCTAATACCTCGATGTATTATGATCACGTGTGGTGGGTGTACTATCTTAATCCGTGTTAGCCCTTATGACATATGTACTCAAGGTCTGATATCCCTAGAGAAAAGCCCCCTCGATGTAATATGACCACATGTGGCAGATGTGGTATTTCATTATATATGTTATATTTCCATTACTTTTGTTCATAATAGAGAATTAGGTGTGGTTGAACCAAATATCTTAATGATTGGAAAGCATGTGGTCACTAAATGGAAAATTAATAATATGGTTATTCTATATGAATTTAATACATGATATGTATTATAATTTCTTCCATGTTATGCGAGCATGCCTTATAATACGACAACCATAATTTTGAGTTATGTTATCTAAATATGTTATACCACACTAGTATGTAACCTTAGTGTGCAGCATGAGTGTAACACCCTAAAATTTCTTAACCTTTGATTTTAGATGTTTAGCTATTTTATTAAAAAAAAAACTTTACTCTTTTTTCTTGCGCCTGTGTGCCATGGCAAGGAACAATCACCAGAAGAAGTCAACCTCGACAATAAAGAAAGGATCCAGATCTAATATCTCTAAACCACGTTCAGATGGATTGGCCTGTGAAAATTCTGAATTAAGATATAGAAATTCATATGGATGAGGAGGTGAGTGTTGTGCGATGACTCCTACATACTCCACCTATGGAGCCTGCCCCAACCTCCGAAATCCAAAAAACACTAGGAGAAATTGAGACTCAATAAGACAACCCTCAAGAGATTCAAACTGAATTGAGTCACTCGAAGTTAAGTTGGAGTGAAATTATAATTCACAACCGTCGGGAGCACTCTATACTTAACCTTGCCTATTCTTCCCCTATAATTGAGAATCGCATTCTTAAAGCTCAATTGCAACCATAGGAACTTGCAAGAGAAGAGGAAAAATGGGCACACACATTGATTAGGATGGTTTCTAGATATCCGCCTACTCTCGTTCAGTTGAGAAGCTTCATTGAGGCTCCATGGACTTTCGTTTCCTCCCCACAAATTTACCCACATAAACAAGGCTTTTTTCTCTTCAAATTTCAATCTAAACTTCATTGTCTTACTATTCTTGAAAAGTCATTCTGGACATTTTGTAACACCCCCAAAGTTCACTACTGAAAAATTTCATTTTATTAGAAAGAATTAGCAGAAGCAAAATAATAAAACTATAAATTCTAGGGATATTACCGCCACACTTAGTACCAGATTGGTTCACTCCTACTGTTCCAGTAACAAGTGCTAAGGCTAAAAGAGAAAAAAATATATAAATTGCAAGAACTCAAACCAATGATTAAGTGAGAGTAGCGCACATAATGTTTCACAAAAAATACAATCCACTAGTGGTGGTTACAAATCAAAAAATACATTGAAACCATAAATTTTAAAAGTGAAAGAGTACAGCCCTAGGATTTACCGGATAGTACCTTACGCTCTTTCCCGAGAGCTCACTTGAATAGCACCTGAAAATGACCTGCAAGGGACACTGCTCATTGAATAGGTAGGGGCCCCATGAATGGAACCCTTTAGTACTATGGTACTAAGTTACCCTTTAAATCACACTTAATAGCAGACCCACAATGCAACACATGATACTATATACACACATAATGAAAGGTAAATACTTAATAACCACATTTATACATCCACATACTTAACAAATCAATCAGATATTAATAGGCCATAGAGAACAATTGATACTTCTGGGCCTTAAGCCCTTAGTCCATCATTATCAATCATATCATATTATAATTATCCGTGTGAGTATGAGAACTCCACTATTATTCGTCGGTAGACCGGTTATGCTGGGTAAATTTCTCCTGGCCACTATTATTCGTCGGTGGATCGGTCATGCAGGGCAAAACGCTCTTGGCCACTATTATTCGCTGGTGGACCGGTCTGGCCCCGACTCACATGGTGTTCCACTATAACTAATTAGTATTTTTCCATAATTTATTCACAACCAAATCCAATTTATTGAGCTCGGGACCCCCACTATTCTAGCGGGTGGATCGGAATACAAATATATATCATCTAGGGCAACACGCACCTGGGTCACTATTATATCCGGTGGATCGGTACTCATAAACATTATCCAGGGCAAAACCTCCTGGGCCACTATTATATCTGGTGGATCGGTACTCATAATATAATTCAACTGGGCCCGACTGTAATACCCCCAAAATTCACTACTGAAAAATTTCGTTTAATTAAAAGAAAATTAGCGGAAGCAAATTAATAAACCGTGAACTTTGGGAATATTACCTCCACACTTAGTACTAGACTTGTTCACTCCTACCGTTCCAGTACCAAGTGCTAAGGCTAAAAGAGTAAAACACAATTTACGAGATATTCAAACATACTTAAATCAGAGTAGCACAAGTAAACATTTTATAAGAGTATAATCCACCGGTGGTGGTTACAAAACAACAAATACATAGAAACTGTGAATTCAAAGGAGATGGAGTACAACCCTAACAGTTCCGGATAGTTCTTTACGCTCATTCCCGATGGCCCACTTGAGTAACACCGAATATGACCTACAAGGGATACTTCCCATTGAATAGGCAGGGGCTCCACGAATGGAACCCTTCAGTACTACGGTACTGAGTAACCATTTAAAAACGCACTTAAAAGTAGGCACGCAATGTAACACATGATATACTATTATATTCATACATAACGACATGTGTAAACATAATATTCAGATCCATACATGCACATATTGAATAAGTCAATCAGATATTAATGGTGTATACATAACATTCACTTCCGTCCATTCACATACTTAACAAGTCAACCAAACATTAATAGGCCATAATGAATAATCGATACTTTTAGGACCTTAAGGCCATTAGTCCATCATTAATCAATCAACTCGAATTATAAATATCCATATGAGTGCGGGAACCCCACTATTATAGCCGGTGGATCGGTCAATTATAGGGCAGAACGCACCTAACCACTATTATATGCCGGTGGATCGGTCTTTAGGGAAAAACGATTCTGGCCACTATTATGCCGGTGGATCGATCTTCAGGGGAAAACGCTCCTGACCACTATTATGTCGGTGCATCGGTCTGGCCCCGACTCTCATGGTGTTCCACTGTAAATACTTAGTGTCTTTTATATGTTTTAACAAATTAGGGTTTGGTTTATTGAACTCTGGATCCCACACTATTATTGTCGGTGGGTCGGTCACTTGCGGGACGATGTCCACACCACTATTATTCACCGGTGGATCGGTCACTTATAGGGCAGAACACACCTAACCACTATTCCTAATCAGTGGATCAGCTGGACCCAGCTCAATAATCTTCTAATTTACATGATTAGTATTTTATCGTATCTTATTCAACAGGTTCCGCCCTAAACATGCATGGCTAACTCCAGCTATACTTATCCTCCTAAGAGAGCTCGTCCCATATCTTGAGACTCGGCACCTCCTAACTCGCCCCAACATCCTTCCTCAACCCACTTTCTCACACAGGGAGCCCAATTTCTAAGTGTATGGGTCAAGGCCCACACTTTATACCCTCAAAGTCCACTCACCTCCTTACTCTTGGGTTTTCTCCAAAAACTCTAATTTGGGCCTATGTGGCCCATCCTTCTCTACCTCACACTACCCAACTATTTTAACACCCCACACGTCACGACCCTTAGATCCAACCCTCACTTTCTGCCCCACTCATTCTCGTTTATTTTTATTATTTTCTTTTTCTTTTCCACCTTCTCACATTAGGGTTTCCTCCCAACCCTAGATTATTCTCCTACGCACCCTTATATTGTCCCACGTACTATTTTTCGCTCGAAGCCCCTAGACACCCAAATGACACTTCCATTACCTTCCGTACGTCCCAAGGCAACTTTCCATACATAAAGTTGCCCTCATGCGGACTCTAACCATCCCATGCAAACCCTAGTTCCTCCCATACCTACATTAGCCAACTTACTTCCCCTTGGTTATCTTTCTCCCCCATTTCTCTTTTTCAAACCTCCATCCCACATCACCACATTAATTATCCTAGCATGCATGTCCTAAAGGGCCACATCACATCACATCATAACTTACAGCATATCCATATTATCACATACCAAAAGAGGACACATGAACACATATCAGTTCCAAGCCACGCCACGCATGAAACAGTTAAAATAATAGCATATAAAACACGACATATAATTATATAGGACATCCAAGGCATGTAGGACACATAGCACACATTTGGCCTTAGCTACACCCTTACTCGGTTTAGGTTACCGAGCTATTTCCCACACTTGTTAGGCCACTAATCACCATTCGTAATCGTTACACTTAATATATTTCCCATTTGGTTGGTTAGTTTACCAATTTGTCTATTTCCTTTATTATAATTAACAAATTGCCCTTTAGTTGGTCAAATTACCAAATTACCCTTGTTCAATATCCTAATTACCAAAATACCCCCTTTAGTTGGTTAAATTACCAAATTGCCTCTCACAATTATCATGTTTACTATTTTACCCTTCTCCATTATTAAATTATCAACTTACCCATTAGTTATTTAAGTTATTATCTCAATTATTATAATTACCAAGTTACTCCTTTCCAATTTCCACTTTTACCCCTTTTATTTATAAAATTACCATTTTACCCCTTAACTTCCAAAAATTACCACAACACCCTTTCACTTATAAAATTACCATTTTATCCTTAATTACAAAATTACCAATTTACCTCTTTTAATTTCCAAGTTACCATTTTGCCCTTTAATCATAAAATTACCATTTTTTCCTTTAATTATAAAATTATCATTTTGTCCTTTAATCACAAAATTACCATTTGCTCTTTAATCACAAAATTACTAATTGCCCTTTAATCACCAAATTACTATTTTTCCCTTTAATTACAAAATTACCACTTTACCCTTTAATTACAAAATTACAATTTTTCCTTTTTATTACCAAATGACCATTTTGTCCTTTTATTACAAAATTCCCAATTTACCCTTTAATTACTATTTTACCCTTTATTCACAAAATTATCATTTTGCCCCCTTTAATTACAAAATTACCATTTTACCCTCCTTACTTCCAAAATTACCAACAAAAACCCTTACTTCCAAAATGACCAATTTACCCCTTACTTCCAAAATTACTATTTTATCCTTTTACTAACAAATTTACCATTTTACCATTTTTAATTAAGAATCACCATTTTTCCCCTTAGCACACCACTTGTATTAAAATATTATCATCACTACATAAAATATTAATATTAACATCTCATCCACAGCTCTCATAATTAATATAACATTATTAGCACCCATATATATATTAGGCCATATTCTTGTACAGGATACCTTACTAAAATCCCCTAAGACTCACAAAATATTAATCATGCATTAAAATCACAATAGCCTAATAAAACATGGATAATACTTAACATTTTCATTAATAACCAACTCCTACCTTAAACAATATCTCCAAACATAGCACATAATCTATTATACTTCCCTTTTCATCAATCAACACAAGAAACCATATATATCATATTAAACAACATATATCAAGCATAATACACATTAAAAATGCCTAATGCGCTAACATGCGTTAATCCATGCATTTAAGTGGGATTTAACGGTTACTTTGATTCCCACAAAAACAAACCTTACCGCTATTCCAGTTAAAGGTTCAAGCTTTGATTATCAAAACCAATACCTAAAAATAATATCAAGACTTATTACATTAGAAATAATAAAAAATCAAGTATAAGGCTTTATAACACTTAATTAATAAAATAATTAACTTAAAATATTATTATACCTTAAAATTTTTACCCAAATAAATCAAGAAGGGTAGAAACTCATCATTCTCATGCAGCATGAGCTACATGCAAAGAAAGGAAAAGGAGGGCGCTTGAAGGTGGTGAAAATAGGGAAAAATGGGCATTTTCGGGTTGGGGTTTTAGGGCTAAGAAAAAAGGCATGTGGGGGAAGATTTAAAGCAAGGGAAGGATGTAGAGGTGGAGAGGGGTTGTAAGTGGTGGTCGAGGATGGGTTAAAGGCGACTAAGGGCGGCGGAGGTGGCGGCCGAGGAGGGGTCGAAATGGAAGGCTGAGTAGGAAGGAAAAGGGAGGGGGGAAATGAGGGCCTGCAGGTAGTGGTTTCGGCCAAAGGATGATTTGGGGTGGTAGAGGGGGTTGTAGGGAGTAATGTGGTGGCTTAGGTGGTGAAATAGGCAGCGGAGCGGCGGCGGCGTATGATGGTGCAGGGTGGCTAACGAGAAGGAAAGGAAGAAGAGAGAAGGAAGAAGGAGGCTGCAGGGTGGCTCAATGGGTGTTGGGATAGTTCGAGGGTGAGGAAGAGGGTGGCAGGGGGTGGTGCAGGTGGCTGTTGAGGCGGCAACAGCAGCGGAGCTGGGCAGCGAAGAGGGTGAGGGAAGGAGAAGAAAGGAAAGAAAAGATAGGGTTGGGGAGCATGGGGAGTTCGGGAAAAAATGCAGAACGGGCAGGGAAGGAAGAAGAAATATAAGAGGAAGAGAGGGGAGGGGAGGGGATAGGGAGCTCGAGGGGTGACGATAGGGGGTAGGGAAATGGGAGTTGCAGGGAGAGGGAGAAAGGAGGTATGGTCGGGCATGGGGGAAGGGAGACATGGATGGTGGGACCGGAATGGGGTAGAGAAAACGACGAGAGGGAGAGAGAGAGATAGGGGGAATCAATGGGGGAGAGGGAGTTGCAGGTGGAGTGGTAGTGATGGCAGGCAGTCGGGAATTTCACCGGGGAAAGAGGAAGAAGAAAGAAGAAGGGGAGGGGGAGCTGCGACGGGCGAGCAGGCCAATCGAAGGAAAAAAAAGAAGCAGGTCAACCCGGTCGGGGAAGATAGGAAGGGAAGAAAGGAGGCAGCCGGCTCACGCAGAGGGAAGGAGAAAAATGGGCCAGCGGCCCACGTGCCAGGGAGAGGAAGGGTAGGCCGGCCGGCCGGCCGGCCTAAGGAAGGAAAGGAAAAAGAAAGAAAAGAGAAAAAGGAGAAAAAGGAGGAGGAAATGGGTTTAAATAAAATAATTGAATTTATAAAATAATAAAATATAATATTTTTGGGTAATAAATTTATTTAATAATTTAATTTAATATAATTAAAATATAAAGGTTAAAAAGAATAATTTTAGTAAAATAAGGGTTTGAAATTTTATTTAAATAATAAGAGTGTGATAAAATAACAAAATATTTATTTTAATTTACTAAATATATATACCTAATTTTATTTACTCAAAAATCCATAAAATAATTAAATTAAATAGATTTAAGGCTAATTTATCCCAAATAAAAGTTATTTATTAAATTATAAGCTTTTAAAAGTTCGGGGGATTACACCGACTCATTAATCTTTCACTTCCACGATTAATTTTTTCCTTTTAAATCACCACAACAATTCCATTTATTTGCCTCGATAGGGAGATCAAGATCCCGAGACACAAAAGTACACCGGTCGCACTTGTGCATAAAAGCTACTCAGTACCCTTCAACTATCAACCCAGGGATGCAAAGGTACCCTGGTCGTACTGGTGTATAAAGCTAACTCAGTACCCTACCTACAAGAACACCTAATCCATAAGTATGCATACCCTCTAACTAGATCCGTAGAGTAAGATATAGGGTCTGGATGGGGCACAAAGACACACCAGCAAATACCAGAATAATTTTGGGCTAAACCACGTCTTTAGGGTAGCGACCCCTAAAGAACCACCATTCCTGATCTTGAAGTCTTTCACTTTAAGTATTAGTGTCTTAATTAAGGTCATTACAAAAGCACACTAATCAGATAATTATTCATTTTCAATGGTTCGGATATCGTTAGATATTTCATATTCAAACAGTTGTCCAAGGTAACACAGAAGAATCATTAAGGCCATCCTAATCTTATCTAATTCTGAATTAGAATTCATTCTCGTGATACTTACTAATTATCAAATACTTTTATTTTACTATTCAACGTTATATTACGAAATTCCACAATCACAACGATATGTTAGGTACAAATTACTCATTTACCCCTTATATAATTGCTAAGTCATCCCTTTCTTACTTGACAAATTACCATATTACCCTCCTTGTTACACAATTACCAAGTTATCCCTTACTCAATTTAGGTTACCAAGTTATCTCCCATACTTATTAGGTCGCTAATCTCCTTTCATAACTGTTACACTTAATATATTTTCCATTTAGTTGGTTAGATTGCCACTTTCCCCTTTTTCCATTATTATAATTAATAAATTGCCCTTGCGTTGGTCAAATTACCAAATTACCCTTCCTCATTATCCTAATTACCAAATTATCCCTTTATTTGGTTAATTACCAAATTACCATTCTCTATTATCATAATTACCAAACTACTCTTCTCCATTATCAAAATTACCAAATTACCCTCTAGTTGGTTAAATTACCAAATTACCCTTTTATATGATCATAATTACCAAACTACCCTTTTCCATTATCAAATTTACCAAATTACCCTTTAGTTATTTAAATTACCAAATTGCCTTTCTCTATTATCATCATTATCGAGTTACTCCTTTCCAATTTCCACTTTTCCCATTTTATTTACAAAATTATCATTTTGATCTTTAATTATGAAATTACCATTTTGTCCTTTAATTAAAAAATTATTAATTTACCCTTTAATTACTATTTTACCCTTTATTCACAAAATTACCATTTTGCCCCTTTAATTATGAAATTACCATTTTACCCTTTAATTACAAAATTACCATTTTGACCTTTAATTATGAAATTACTATTTTGCCCTTTAATTACAAAACTACTAATTTACCCTTTAATTACAAAATTACCGTTTTGACCTTTAATTATGAAATTACAATTTTTCTCTTTAATTACAAAATTACTAGTTTACCCTTTATTCACAAAATTACCATTTTGTCCATTTACCTCCAAAATTACCATTTACCCCCTTACTTCTAAAATTACCAATTTACTCATTTTCATTTACAATTTACTACTTTGCCCCTTTTACTTCCAAAATTACCATTTTGTCCCTTTCCTCCAAAATTACCAATTTATCCTTTTACTTACAATTTACCATTTTACCCTTGCCTCCAAAATTACCATTTTACCCCTTTATCTCCAAAATTACCATTTTACCTCCTTTTCTTCCAACGTTACCAATTTACCCTTTTCACTTACAAATTACCATTTTACCCTTTATTACTCCACTTATACTAAATTATCATCACCACGTGAATTACTAGCATTAATACCCCATTCTTATTATCCAACTCCCCAACTATTATATTTAATATAATACTCATTAACACCTATACATATTAGGCCATGTACCCTTAAGGCTCACAAAAATATTAACCATGCATTAAAGATCACAATAACATAATACAACATGGATAATACTTAACACTTTCATTAATAACTAACTCTTACCTTAAACAATATTTCCACACATAACATATAATCTATCATGCTTCCTTTTTATCAATCAACACAATGCACCACATATATCATATTAAACAACATATATCAAGCATAATAATATATTAAAAATCTTAATGTGCTAACATACGTTAATCTATGCGTTTAAATGGGATTTAACGGTTACCTTAATTCCCACAAAAACGAACCTTACCAGTATTCTGGTTAAAGGTTCAAGCTTTGATTATCAAAACCAATACCTAAAAATAATACCAATATTTATTATATTAAAAATAATAAAAAATCAAAGTATAAGACTTTATAACACTTAATTAATCAAATACTTGAATTAAAATATTATTATACCTTAAAATTAATACCCAAATAAATCAATAAAGGCAGCAGCTCATGATGAGCTGCTTGCAAGGAAATGTGGAGGAGAGGCTCGAAGGTGGGTGAAAGGAGGGAAAAATGGTTATTCTCGGGTTAGTGGTTTGGGGCTAGAAGATGGGGAGGATTTAGGGCAAGGGAAGGATGCAGAGGTGGAGAGGGGGTGTAGGTGGTGGTTGGGGTTGGGTTGACAGCGGCTAAGGGTGGCAGAGGCGGTGGCAGCGAGGTTGTGAAGTGGTGATGCCTAGGTGGATCGAGATGGAGGGACTGAGGAGGAAGGAAAAGAGAGAGGGAAAATGAAGGCCTGCAGGTGGTAGTTTCGGCCAAAGGAGGTTTGGGGGTGGTAGAGGGGGTTTCAGGGATTAGTTTGGTGGCTCAGGTAGCAGCAGAGGCGGCGAAACAGCTGCAGATTGAGGTGGTGCAGGGTGGCCACCGAGAAGGGAGGGAAAGAAGAGAAAAAGAAGAGAGGAGGAAGAAGGAGGTTTCGGGGTGGCTCGAGGGGTGCTGTGATCGTTCAGGGGTGAGGTAGAGGGTGGCAGGGGGTGGTGCAGGTGGTTGTTGAGGCAGCAGCAGCAACAGAATGATGGCGACGAAGTAAAATGGGGGGTGAGGGAAGGAGGAAAAAGAGAGAGAAAAGAATGTCGGGGCATGTATATGGAGCTCGAAAAAATGCAGAATGAGGCATGGAAGGAGGAAGAAAAAGTAAAGGAAGAGAAAGGAGGGGATAGGGTGGCTCGAGGGTGGTAGGGGAATGGCGATGGCAGGGAGAGGGAGAAGAAGAGGTATGGCAGGGCATGGGGGAAGGGAGAGATGGTGGGGCTGGGATAAGGCAGGAAAACGACGAGAGAGAGATAGGGGAAGCGGTAGGGGGAGAGGGTTGCAGGTTGGGCGGTGGAGATGGTGGGGTGGTCGGGTTTTTCGCAGGGAAAAGAGGAAGAAGAAAGAAAGAAGAAGAAGGGGAGGGGGCTGGTGCGACTGGCGGGCGAAGGGAAAGAAGAAGCGGGCCGACCCAATTAAAAAGAAAGGAAAGAAAAGAAAGAGGGCGGCAGGCCAGGCTCGCGAGGGAGAAGGAAGAAAAGAAAAGGGGAGTCGGGCCGAGGAAAGGAAAAGGATATGAGGGGAGGAGGAGGAGAGACGAGCCAGCAGCCCAATGCGCAGGAGGGGAAGAGGCAAGTTAGCTGGCAGCCCAAGGAAAGAAAAGGAAAAAGAAAGGAAAAGAGAAAAAGAAGAAAAAGGAGAAGGAAAAAGGAAAAAAGGAAAATGGGATTAAATAAAATAATTTAATTTATAAAATAATAAGATACAATATTTTTGGACAATAAATTTATTTAATAATTTTATTTAATACAATTAAGATATAAGGGTTTAAAAAGGATAATTTTACTAAAATAATGGTTTGAAAATTTATTTAAATAATAAGAGTATGATAAAATAATAAAATATTTATTTTAATTTATTAAATATTTATATCCAATTTTATATACTCAAAAATCCATAAAAAATTAAATTAAATAGATTTAAAGGCTAATTTATCCCAAATAAAATCTATTTATTAAATTATAAGCTTTTTAAAATTTCGAGGGATTACACTTTTCGGGTACGCCCACTACTTCTGAAGAAATGGAACCCAACGCTTCCATTGGATGACACGGAATAGAGGAGGATGCCTCTTTGGGTCACTTTCCTGGGACTCCCATTGACATTCTGGTCTGCAGACTCCTTAAGTAGAATTGGGAGTTGCCTGGGTGTGCCAGTCTGTGCGGACATGATCATTGCTACTCGTAGTAGAATCTTATACCCACGGATACTAGTTGAACTAGATGTTAGCAAACTGGTTGCGAACTCTATTCTGATTGACACACCTATAGGAACTAGAACTCAAATAATGAACTATGACTGGAGGCCTAAGTACTGCACCAAATGTGACAGGGTAGGACATGATATTGGACAATGCAGACCACCTGCTACTCAACCAATCCATAAAGATGATAAATTTTGGAGACCAAAAACTAAAGTGCAACAAAATAACCATAACACTAAACTCTTTGTGCTAGATAAGGGTAAAGGCACCACAGGGGATGACACAAATCTGATGACTTACAAGGACACTATTAATGATATAATATTTCCTCCACTTGCAACTGATCAAGGAAAAGCGAGCAAATCCTTTGAAGGAGGTCAGCCCTCTATTATCAAATGAAGTTAGCTGCATGGAATATCATAGGAGCTTGCTCTCCTCTAAAACAAAAGGAGTCGTGTAAGTTCTTATGAACACAGGGCTTCTCACTATAGTGGAAGAATAATTCTCCTATGGAACTCCACTATTATTTCCTTAATAGTCTTAGTTGAAGTTGGGCAGTATATTCATTGTTTAGTGAATGATTTACTAACCCATACTAGTATTTTGGTGACCTTTGTATATGGGTATAATATTGGAATTAAGAGACAACACCTCTAGTGTGGTTTAAATTAACTCAGCCAACAAGTAGATAGAGTTTGGATAACATTAGGTGATTTTAATGCCATCCTAACTGTTGCTGAGAAAATGGGTGACTAGGTCCATCAAGGTGAGATGGATGATTTTGCTTCTTATTTACAAAACTGTGGGGTTAGACCTATTCCTACAGTTGAACCACTCTTCACTTGGTCAAATAATCAGGAACCTCCCCATATCATGCCATGTAAGCTTGATAGAAGCCTTGGTAACCATATTTTACTTCAGAAATACCCTAATGCAAGAATCCAGGTTGTTGAGCACTGCCTCTCTGATCATGCCCATCTTATCCTTACTATAAAGCATGATGAGCATCAAGGAAAAAAGCCTTTTAAATTATGCAATTACTATACCAATCATGATAAGTTTCTGCACACAGTGAAGCAAACATGGGATACTTAGATAGATGGCTTGAAGCACTTTCAAGTGGTGCAAAAACTCAAGAGATTGAAAGGGGAGTTAAAAGTTTTTAATGCAACTCATTTTGGCTATGCGACCTAAGAGGTTGGAAGGGATAAAGGGGAATGGGAACAAATTAAAAATGATTTAGAAACTAACACCTATAATTATCAATTATTGGATAAGGAGAAAGAAGCCAAGAAGAGTTGATGGCACAAGTTATAAATTGAAGAACATTATCTTCAACAAAAGGCTAAGAATAATTTTTTTCAAGTTGGGAGATGAAAATAATGCATATATTCCATGAAAAGGTTAAGGAAATATATATTATAAATTCTCTAATACAACTACATAGGCTTAATGGACACAGATTAATATCATGGGTAGCAATAGAGTAAGAAACTACTGATTTTTACAAAAGCCTCTTAGGTACTAAAAGTGTTAATCTCCTCCATCCTGTTCCAAAGGTGTTCAAGCAAGGGACAAATCTATCCACAACAAGTAGATTACACCTTTTAAAGCTGCTTATAGAGCATTAAGTGAGGACAACAACTTTTAGCATGGGTGATACTAAAGCTCCAGGTCCAGACAGGTACAATGCTTATTTTTTCAAAATAGTTTGGGGCATTGTAGAGGAAGACATTTATGAAGCAACAAGACAGTTCTGGAACACATTATTTCTTTTAAAAACCCTGAATAACACAAGTATACACTTAGTGCCAAAATTCCATCATGTTATGTACATCACAGAGTATAAACCCATTGCTTACAATGTGGCCTATAAAATTTTCTCAAAAGTGATTACTAATAGACTCACTAAAGTTCTTAGTGAGGTGGTTGGAGAGTCTCAATCTGCTTCTGTTCCTGGAAGATGGATAGAAGATAACATTTTAATGGCACGAGAATTATTAAGGAAGTATAAATGGCAAAACATAAGCCCCTGCATGATGATGAAAGTGGATCTGAAAAAGGCTTATGACACACTGGAGTGGCATTTCATACAGACAATGTTGGAGGGTTTTAGCTTTCCATTTTACTTTGTCAAATTGATCATGCAATGCCTTACAACAGTGAATTTCTCACTATCCTTACAATGCTCTCTGTGTAATCATTTCTAAGGGAGGAGAGGGATACAACAAGGCAACCCCCTATCCCCTTATATGTTTGTCCTTACTATGGAGTATCTAAATAGGTCGATGCAAACATTATAGAAGGAGACTGGTTTTAAAGGACATCTTGATTACAAGAGGTTAAGAATGGTCAATCTTTGTTTTGAAGATGATCTACTCCTTTTCTATAAATATCATTTGAAATCAGCTCAACTTATCAAGGAGAAATTAGATATGTTTGCTACCATGTTAGGACTTAGTGCAAATCCACAGAAAAGCTGCATTTATTTTGGAGGAGTACAAGCTAAGGTCAAGATGCAGATACTCTAGTACCTGAATTATAATGAAGGTCAATTTCCTTTTATCTACTTGGGAGTATCTTTGAGTAGCTCGTCCTTAACTGCCACCCAATACTAACCTTTAATTGATAAAGTCACACAAAGATTAAAATCCTAGACTTTGAAATACTTAAGCTATACTGGTAAGCTTTGAGTACTTTAGTTAGTGATTTTTGGTATCACCAATTTTTGGATGCAAGTCTTTATGCTTCCTAAAGGTGTTGTGCACCAGTTGGACTCTATTTATAGAGGTTTTTTATGGATTAGTATGGAATCGAAAAAGAGGAAAGCCCCAATTTCTTGGGCCAAAATGTAACACCCCCAAATTTACTATTGAAAAATTTCATTTAATTAAAAGGGTTTAACGAAAGCGAAAAGATAAAACCGTAAATTTGGGGGCATTACCGCCACACTTAGCACTAGATCGGTTCACTCCTACCGTCCCAGTACTAAGTGCTAAGGCTAAATAAGAATAACATTAAACACGAGTCATTAATAAAAACACAAGTTGTTAGTAAAGCACAAGTCATACGGAAATCAAAGTGCGGTTTAGGATTACAATCCAAAGAGTATATGGCTAGGGTTTTTCAAAACATAAAGCCTTGTACAAAACACAACTAAAATATGATAATACATGGTCCAATAAAAGAAATAGAGTCTCGATGAGTCGCTCTCGATCCCCAAGTCAGGTCTAGACTCAACGCTCAGCCCCACCTGATGCCTCGTAGGTGTCATAGGCATCGAAGATATCATCCCCTACTCGCACAAACTTAGACGGGCCTTCTGCTCGTGGGAATGAGCAACACCCATGAAACGGGTGATCAGTACGCTACGTACTGAGTAAGGTAACATATGCGCTAAGGCCAGCATACAAAACGTACAACACATCATACATGGCATAATCACATGAGCAACATGTAGTAAAACAGATGATAAAGGCCATCTATGGTCCGAATAGACTTATTCTTTAGATCTTTGGTAAATGTAGTCGATTCACATCATAGTCTTTATCAATCCAGGTGAGTGCGGGAACCCCACTATTATAGCTGGTGGATCGGTCATGCAGAGCAAAATGCTCATGGCTACTATTATTTGCCGGTGGACCAGTCATGCAAGGCAAAATGCTCCTTGCCACTATTATTCGTCGGTGGATCGGTCTGGCCCCGACTCACATGGTGTTTCACTGTAATTACTTCATCTCTTTCCCATGTCTTATCACAATTATGTTTGGTTTGTTGAGCACGAAAACCCCCACTATTATAGCCGGTGGATCGGTCATGTAGGACAAAATGCGCCTGGCCACTATTATTTGCCGATGGACTGGTCATTGATAAGTGTGACTTTTACATCTTATTCCTAAGGTTTATAAGAGTTTTTACCTTTAATTTCAGTCGAAATTCTCCCTTTTTGTTCTTGTTACTGCCTTTGTGTTGTGAAAATTTGCAGGGTCTCAAGCAACAAAAAAATCATGAAGGATGAAGAAAAAGAATAACCTTAAAGGGAGAAGAAAGGAGAAAAAAGGAGCAAAGAGGAGCAAAATTTAAAGTGGAAAGAGATTTAGAGCTAAAATGTAAATTCTGGAATAAAATGAAAGAAAGAATGCATATTTAAAGTATATGGGCCTGAAAGAAGTGAAATTTAGACCACTAAAAGGTCTGAATTTGGAGAAACTTTCAACATCCAAGTTTTATATCTTTTTAATAGCTTTCCAACACATCCAAAATCAGCTAAATAGAAGTTATGATGAAAAATTTATGGTCAAAATACGCATCATTGTCAAAGCTGACACGGGAAGCCCATCTTTACCGAAACCCTAGCGATCCACGAGGTTGTAATATAAAAACTCTCATTCTAATATCTCGAGGCAGCCTCCACTCCCTCTCTTTTCTCTCTTCTCTATCCTCTTCCCCAATTCATCAAGATCTCTCTTGTAAATTAGAGATGGAGGTTCAAGAAGTTAAATTTTTGCAAGAATTTGTGAACGTCAAGGGTATTATCTAATGATATTTTCTTTATCTATGGAATCTCTTATTGTTTTTAATATTCTTGCTATGAATTTTATGGGCTAGATCTTGTGCTAAGGTGAAGGGGAATTTTCCCCGATCCTAATGTGTTGAATTATTGCATCCTTTTTAATTCAATTCATAATATATGTGTTGTGTTATTGATTGATTGACGGATTCTTGAACCACGGCCGAGTTCTGATTTTCGGTGTGGGTAATACCGGTGAGATCGAGAGATAATCCAGTATTAGACCCAATAGCACAACGAGAGATTAAATTGTAGGTCTAGAGACGATCGATTTAACCTCTACAAAAATAAAGGAGGAAACTTTATAGACTTTAATGCATTACATTCTATTAGACTCTAAGCTAGAGATAGTTAGGGCCATAGATATGTAATAGGGTGGTTGTGGCTTGAGAAAGCACAACACTTTATATCCTTGTTGGCATGATTGATTATGATTGTTGAATTATTTTGTGATGTGATCTTCGATTACATGTGAGGATCGGGGGCAAGGAACCGGAACCTTAGCTCTTCTATTTATTTGAGTCACTTGAGTGCTATTTTCCTTTCTTTTTAGCTTATTTAGTTATTTTAGCTTAGAATTTATTATATCATATCATCTCATAGTCTAGACATAGTTAAGTTCTATCATTGTCCTAGTGGTCATTCACCAATCCTTGTGGGATCGACCTTGACTATTACTCTGACCCAATTCACTTGCGGGTAGGAACGTGTCAGTCATGCAGGGCACCCCGGCTCCTGGCCACTATTATTCGCCGGTGGACTGGTCTGGGCTCGGCTCAACAATCTTTCTCTTTAAATGGATAATATCTTATTCGTGTCTTACTCAATAAGCAATTCGCCCTTGACATGCATGTCACCAACATTCTACCTCTATCCTCTTAAGAGGGCCCGTCCCATATCTTGAGACTCATGCGCCCCTTATCACGCCCCGACATCCATTCCCCCTTAAACTTACACAAAATGAAAAACCCCAACTCCTAAGGGTGTGGGTTAAGGCCCAACACCTCATGACATCAAACTCCACCTACTATCACCCTCTAGGGTTTTCCCTTGAAAACCCTAATTGGACCTATATGGCCCAACTTTCTCTCATTTACATTACCATCACTTCATTTATCACCCCATACTTCATCTCATTTACATCCAATCCCAAATCGTATCACCTTACCCCTCAATTCCACATGTGATTGAAACACCCTAGTTGGCCACTCCAACCCTGGTACCTTTCTTCTCCCACAAGTAACCTCTCTCCTTTCACCCAAAATATCTTCTCTCCCATGGAACCCATACTCACCCCTTACACAATAAATTTCCACTCTTAACCTATACTCCACTCTCCCTTAATCATTTTTACTTCCATATTTTCCAGATTACTTCTTCCTCCCAAAACCCTAATCGGGTCCCTTATAGACCCTTGCACCAACCTACGTACTATTTTTCACCCCAAGTCTCCAATCGCCTCACAACTCTCCCCTTAGCTTATTTACACCCTAAATCAACCTTTCTCACGTAAAGATCACCCCCATGCAAGTGTTATCCATCCCATGCAATCACCCAAAGTCCCCATGCAAAATTTGAGATTCCCATGCATGGTTGCCATCTCTCATCCATTTTGGTCATTCCTTCCTCTTTAATTTCCTCTCATGGATCATGAGGTATTTTGGTCAACCTCATATCCCCCTTAATGAACTCACTTCCCATTTCTTTCTTTTTGTCCTTTCATTCCCATATCATATTATCAATTGTCATAACATGCATGTCCTAGAGGGTCATATCATATCACACCATAAACACCATATATACATATCATACTCATGTCATAAGAAACACATACAAACATACTTCAACTCCAAGCTGTGCTACACATAAGACATGTTAAGGACAATCATACGATACACAATATAGCATGATATATATAGCATCCAAGGCATACAAGTCACATAACACACATATGCCTTAGCTACATCCTTACTTAAAATGACGTCGGGCTTGGAGCACGCTCCTACAACTCCTTAGGGTTTTGGCTCGGTTCACCTATAAGAGGGAAAATACTAAGGATTAGTTTTCCTCCTACCAAAAGTGCCATCACTCCTTATTTTAGTCTAAGATTAGGATTATTATTATTAAAGGGAGTATTATACGTGAAAACTAGGGTTTTTATCTTTAAGTTGGCCTACTAGATATTACTAGCCAAAATATGCTTATTTTAAATATTTAATGCTATACTTATATTATTAGACCTAATAGCTTTATTCATATAATAATAGTACTAATACTAATTGTAGCAAAATAGTGATAATAATAGTAATAGTAGTAGTAGTAGTAGTAGTAATGCTAATGCTTTTAGTGATAGAAACCCTAGCATTTTTAAAGCTAAGTCTAATAATAGTGTTAGGGTTAAAATAATAATATAATAATTACAATACCAACAAAGTACAAATATTCCTAAAGATAATAATGATAAAAGTTATATTTTGAATAATAATAATATAAGGGTTCAAATGTTTTTGTCACAATAATAGTAATAAAATAATAACAATAATAATAGTAATAACTAATAATGATACCATAGTAATAATGTTAGTGAGAAAGGCATTAGGAATAATATTAGCAATATTCAAATATTAAATAGTAAAAATACTAAGGCTTAAGTATTCTTCTTCTTTAACAACAAAATGATAATACGCCAACTTCGGTTTAAATAACAATAATAATAATAATAATAGTAGTAGTAGTAGTAGTAGTAGTAATGATAATAATGTTAAGTATAATAATAATAACAATAGCAATAACAATAGTAACCGCAATGATAATAATAATAATATAAGGGTCCAAATATTTATATTAATAAATAAAAGTGATAAAGGACAAAGTTAGTATTAACAATATTAGCAAGGAAATAATGACAGTGATAATGGTAATAATAACAATAATAATAGAAATAGAGTTGGGCTAAGTAGAAATAATAATAATAGTAATGGCATTAATAATAATAATAATAATAATAATAATAATAGCAATGATAGTAAAAATGGTAATAGTAATATAAGGGTTAAAATGTTTACCATAATAGTAATAATGATAATAAGCCATAGCTAGCATTAGTACTAATAGTAGGAATACTAGTGAGGTTAGTAATAATAATAATAATAGTAAACGATAAAAAGTCTTAATCATAATAACCCTAAAGTTGTAGACCATTATTAACAATAATAATATTATTGGTTAGGAAAATCATAAACTTAGGTTAAGTAGTAGTAGTAGTAGTAGTAGTAGTAGTAGTAGTAGTAGTAGTAGTAGTAGTAGTAGTAATAGTAATAATAATAGAGATAACTATATTAATACTAAAGTTGTTAGTAATAATAATAATGATAATAGTACTAGTAGTAGTAATAGAAATAATAATAATAATAATAATAAGGATAACTATTTTAATGCTAAAGTTGTAGCCTTTTAAATAGTATACCCTAGTTATAAATATTTCTGAAATTAGGTTAGGTAATAAAAGTGATACATAATAATAATATTAATAATGGTAATAATAATGATAACACAACACTAATAATAATAAGAATAATAATAATAATAATAGTAATATTAAGGATAATACTATTAATATTAAATAAAATTATTAACATTTATAAAAAATAGTTTAGGGGTTTGGGAAGTTGGAGCACCACCTAAGGTCGATTGCGGAACCGGTGGCAATGCGTGGCAGCGATGGCGGCGGCGGTGGAGGAGAGAGAGAGGTGGAAAGATGTATATGTAGGCTAAATGAGAGGAAGTGGAGGGGTGTTTGAGGTGGTGGAAGGTGCAGCAAGTGGAGAGGGGTGGAATGGAGGTGGTGTTGCAGCCGGGAGTGGCGGTGCACGGTGGTTTTTGTGGCGGTTGAAGGTGGTGGAAGATGGAGGAAGTAGAAGGAGAGGGAGTAAGGGAGAGATGAAGGTATGGGAAGGTAGGAGAAGGTTCCCTGGGTGTTTTGGAGGGTGGAAAAGGTGTTGGTTGCGACGAGGGTGGCGGCGGAAGGCAGCGCGAGGGTTGGCGAGGGGCTGGAGTGGGCTGCTCGAGTTGGCAACTTCGCACGGCCGGGGCGGCACGTGCAAGGCAAGATAGGGGATGATGGTGGCTCGGTTTTGTAGAGGGAGGTGCAGGGAAGGTTTTTGTGGGCGGAGTTTGCGGCGGAAGTCATTGACGGCGGCGGAGTAAGGGTCTATTTGGGCGGCGGCGGAAAGCTAGAATTATGGGCTTGCGAAAAAGGGAGCTCGATTATGGCTGCCCTGGGAGTGTATTTATAGCCTAATTGAGGGGGGAAGCGACAAGGGAAGAAGAAGACAACCAGGGCAGATGAGGCAGCACCACCGGCCGGCAGTGGCAGGCGGTGCAGCCCTACGAATTGCAGGTTAGGTCGGGGGAGAGAAAATGGAAAGGAAGGGGCACGCGTGAGGGAGTTGTGAGGTTTTTTGGGGTGGAAAAAGGGAAAGAAAACGACGGGGGCAGCAGGGGAGGACAATCGGATGGAGCAGGGGTGACCAGCGTGCGCATAGATGCAGGTTGGGCTGCAGCTGCATGGGGGAGGAAGATGACAAGTTGGACCGATCGGTCTAGGGGTAAAGAAAGAAACACAAGAGATGACTGGCCGGCCTGGGCGAAGGAGTAAGGGTAACGCGCGAGACGAGTCAGGGAGGGGATTTTGGGCCGCGAGCTGGCCCAAACCGAGGGGAGAAGGAAAAATAAGTAAAGGAGGAAGAAAGAAAAAGGAAAAGAAAGGAGAAAAAGGGAAAAGGATAAAGGATAAAATGGTTGGATTGGGGTATTTAGTCTTTATTTATTTATATATTTAATTTAGATATTTAATTTTAATAATAATTATTTTAAGTATAATAATTAAATTCATTTTTAGATTAATTGGGCTATTTTGGATAAATTTTCCTTAACTTCCATTTTAATTAATAAAATATCCAAAATTTTCTAAATAATTTATTTATTATTCTCTTTACTTTCCTCAAATAATTTCCTCTTTATTTAATAAAATAATTTGTTTTCTTAATTTTTCAAATAAATCATTATTTTGCCATAATTCCTAAATTAGGATTTTTGGGGTATTTCACAAAATTTGTTACCCTAAAGATGAAGGTAAGTTAGGTCTTCAACAATTGATTCCCTGGAATACAGCTTGCTTGTGCAGATATCTTTGGAGGTTACAAAGACAAAAAGAAAGTCTATGGTTCAAATTAATCCATGAAAAATACTTAAGCAAATAAGACATTTGGTAAGCTAAGATCAAAATGGATTCTTCGTGGATAACAAAACTCATTTTCAAAATGAGGGACTTAGGGCAGGAAGCCTTGATATCCAGTGGTGATCAGGGGAGATTTAGTGTAAGCAAAATATAAAAAATTTTGAAGCACAAAAGTGATAAGGTGACATGGTATAACCTTTTTTGGATGCATCATGGAATGTCGAGACATAAACTTATCTACTGGATGACTTGCCATGAAGCGCTACTAGTGAAGACCAAGCTTAAGACATGGCATGTTACTGACTCTGTAGTTTGCGAAGCCTGTTAGCAAGATGATGAAGATCTCAACCATCTATTAGTTCAGTGTACTTTTTCAAAACATCTCTAAAGAAGGATGCTTACTTGGGTGATCTTACCACATTTCTTCGCTACCTGGCACAATTGTGTTTGATGGATGATCTAGGTTACATGAGGCAAACATGGACGTGCTAAAGTGTTGAGGATTGCCTTTACTACTCTAATTTACAATATTTGGATCAATAGAAATGAATTTGTTTTCCAACACAAACAACCTATCCTTGAGAGCATAAGTAATCGAATTATCCAAGAGACTTTCATGAGATGCAGTCTTGTCAAGAATGCAAAAACACAGAGTCTTTTGAAGTTTATAGATCATTGAAAGTAGTAGATTAGTGGCTAGGAGTATGGATGTCCTTTTGACTTCTTTGGGTGTCATATTTTGTATGGCATCTTGCATATAGATATAGTAATGTACATATTTCTCATTTTGGTAATAAAATTAATTACTTACCAAAAAAAACTTTAAACCTTTTTCCAATTATTTTATTATTAATATTTGACCTATAACCCAAATAAATTTTTAAATACTTTTTCTAATTATTTTACCTATTTCCTTTTTGTTAAACTTATCTTAAGCCTAATTATTTTTTTTGATATACTTTTCCTACCTGATAACCTAACCTATCCAAACTAAACATTAAACTAATATAATAATACATATTTCTATCAAATCCCTTCCAACCCCCTCCCCCTTATGTAACCCCTTTGTCATGCCTATTTTTACTCCCCTAAACACTCTCCCTATCTTCTCCTTACCTCACGCAACACACCCATACCCCTCTGTAGAGACATTCTCCATCACCTCACCCCTCTCTTCATATACATATACATATAGACGCACAACCACTCCTTCATTCTTCTAAATAGCACCACAACCCTCCTTCCCTCTCTCTATTTTCTTTGTTCAAAACATCCAGACCTTCTTTGCATATACATATAGATACTTCCCCTACCTTTTTTCGTGTGTTTTTCCTAGCCAAAAGCTACCTTCCTCAACCTTCTTCCTCCACCAAACCAATCACCACCATGCCCATCTCCCTCTCTCTCTTAGCTCCACTTGGTTTGCTTGACAATCACCACCCCTCCTCCCCTACATGCACAACCCTCTTCATTCCATCAACCCAAACCTAGCCATTGCTACCTCTCCTTGTGCCTCACTAGTTCCAGTCACAACCACCTTCTTGTTGCGGTTTCTATCTACTCGAGGGTTACCACCCAACACCACCACAATCTCCATCATCACTCAACCAACCTCACATCCAGTATCCCCAACTTATTCCTTCTCCTCCTAGGGGTCATTTTTGTCGCTTCTTACCCCCAATCATTTGTTATTTTTACCACAACCAACCACCTCTTTTGATCCCTTATAATGTAGCCTCCTCCTAGCCTACACCACCCTATCTTGCAGCGTTCGTCATACCGTCAACTCCACCTCAACCTAACACCACCATCCACCATCATCGCATCTTTCCCTATTGCCTTATTTATTGTCGATCACCCTTCCACCCTGCATAGCCTGTGCTTCCGTTGACCTCACCACCACCACCACTACCACCCACAAGCCACAGCCATCACCCGAAACCAAGCTAGCTATCCTAGCCCTTTCCTTAGTCGTCCAACCCTTCTTGCGCCAAGCTCACGGTGCATGCATAACGTGAGGATGTTTTCCTCTAATAATTTTTGTTACCCATAATTAATAAGTAAGGATAGTTTGGTAATTTTGGGAAAAAATAATTTTATTATTATAATCATTATAAAATTTATTATATATTAATTTGTCAATTTTGGTATTATTTTAGGTGTAAAGTTTTATTATTGGGACCTTGTACTATTTAGTAGGATAACACTAATTTATATATTTTTTGGATTTTAGGTAACTTTTATACTCTCCTAAAATGGTAAATTTTGCATGATAGCACATAATTAAGATTTTTGTGCATGAAATATGTTAAACATGATTTGTTATCTTATAATTACATACTAATTATTGTATCACACAAATTAGTAAAAAGAGCATGTTATTATATGTAAAATATTATGGGTATGAAAGTACGACTAAAATAATTTTATGATTATATAAGACATGTATGTGGAAAATAATAGGTTGAGCATACTTTGATATAATTTTAGAATAGTAATTACGGATGTGTGTCATAGGGGAAATTTGGTCATTTTATGTGTATTATGATTTTTATCCTAACAAGCATGCCTAGCGTGTATCATATGTTGTTGAGCATGAGATTATGTGATCATGAACATATTAGATGTGCATGCTAGGGTTTTATATGTAAAATCTTGAATAATTGTATAATGGTCATTTGGCTTATCTGATAATTTAAATGCATGTTAAATTAATTTAATTATTCTATTTTGCCCTTTTCATGATAATTTAATAAATGAAATGGATTTAGTAATTAAAAAGGATGTTGATGTGTTAATTTTTATCTCAGAGGCATTTTGATCATTTTTGGCCTAATGCACACAAGTGTGAATAATTCAGTTTAGGATGACCTTAGTATATTCTTACTATTGACCTTGGTAATGACCTTATTTATTGTTGCCTCAGAATAATTGAAAATGAGTAAAAAGGTTAAATAAGGAAATCAGATATATGTAATTTGTATACGATTTCGTTATTGCCTTAATAAAATACTAATATTTAAATTAAAAGACCTTGAGATTAGAAATAGTGGCTCTTTAAGGGTCACTACCCTAAACACGTTGGATTTTAGATTTTTGTCGGTGTGCCTTCTTCCCTAGCCAAACCATATATCTTATTCTATTTAACTATGCGAACTGACAAGGGGTGTCATACATGTAGATTAGGTGTCATTGTCAGTAGGGCAACATGTTACCGTCGTGTACTAGTGCGACTAAGGTACCTTTGTGTCATTGGGTTGATAGTTAGTAAGATACTGAGCTACCTTGGTACATCGATATGACTAGAGTACCTTATTGTCTCTAGGTTGATTGATCTCCCCTCAAGTAAATAAAAAAATGAATTATTTAATGGATAATTTAATTATTAGATTGTTGGATTAGTCGGTAGCAACCTTTTTGCTTACTTGTAGTTTGGTAGAAGCCTTTGTACCTACCTATATTTCAGTAGCAGCTTTCGTGCCCACCTATATTTCGGTGGTAGGTTTCATGCCTACTTGTAATGCTATGGATTGTTATTATATTGTGCTTGTGAGCCTACCTGTGTTATGAGATTTATTGGTATTGATAACAAGCTCTACAATAGTTTTTGTAATTTGAGTTTGATGTTGTTTCTGATTATGCTTCTAAGAGTATCTATTGGATGTTCCATTGATAATTTTTCAGTTTGTTCTAGATGAACAAGTATGAATAATATATGGCCTTGATAATATGTGGGTAAATGGATGATTACCGTATATCAATTAACACGTGTACATTTCGATGTTTTATACCATGTATTATTATAGTATATTGTATGTGTTCCATGCTAGATTTTCATTTTAGTTTAGTATAAAGAGTTGTTGTGTACCATTATATTGAAGGGTTACTTTTATGGAGCCCTTCTTATTCAATGAGCAGTGGTCTTGTAGGTCAGCTTAAGAGTTTAGTTGAAAGCTGGTAGTTTGGTTTGATAGCCTAGGGTTATCTGATGTCTTTTGGTATAATTAATTTCGATTGTATTTGAATGATTTTATCCTTATGCTTTTCTATTTTATGATTTTTTTAATCATTGATGTTGCTTTTATTTATCACAATGATTATCTATTCTATTTTCTATTTTGTTTATTGTAATCATGTTATTAATTGTAAATGGAGTAATTATTTTAGCACGATAACTTGGTACGAGAATGGTGGAGGAAATCAAACTTGTACCAACTACAGCGGAAACGTGCTTCGTTATTATTATTTTAGCTTCCGCGTTTAACTCTCTAAAATAAAATTTTAAAGTCTTAAAAACTAGGGTGTTACAATGAGCCCTTACCATGATTTAGAGAATTTGCTTTACTGGTACTTCGTCGTACTAATACTATATTTGTGTGGTCACTATAATGATCCAACTTCAATTATTGTAAACATATAATGATTTGTAGAGTTATAATTCTCAGGTAGAGTATGTTGGGAATGATGATATGGGCCAGTAGTTGGTCAGTGCTTGGGGATCAAGATTTACATTTCTATTTACTTAAGAGTTAGGCTTACTAGTTTAGATTTGTTTTTCCCACTGTGTTTGCATGTATTTTCCTTTCTGGTTATTTAAACTTCTGACTTTAGTTCTCATATTTATATTTTGTAAATCCCTCTCTCATTTATAATATTATCATCATTGTTATTATTATTGTTATACTCCTAAATAATGCATTCCTTTGTTTTTTGATCTGTCTTACCTTGCATCGGGCATAGGTTTGGTAATAACCACACCTCTATTATGGTTGATATGGAGGTAATATCCTCCAGTTATGTTTTTAGTATGATTCGACATTGTCTTCAAAATAATAATTTTTTTTTGTTCAAAATATAGGGGTGTTACAATTAGGGTACATAAGAAAACATGGAAGACTACAAATGAACCAACCCAACAAATCTTTGATAAAATTATAAGGATTTAGCATTATCTTCTTAATATTGTTTGTATATCATTTCTCACCCTTGACTAAAATTATTTCTCTAATAGGAGGAGGTTTAGGCAACAGGAGCTCTGGTAAGTAACCAAAATAATGTCCTTACTCAAGCTTTAGATACCAAGGAACAATATGGGAGAGTAAAAGGGTTGTCACATGGTGCCACATTATTAAGCACTTTTAAACGGCGTCCTGGTTCCCACACTCCTAAGAAAGAGGTAAAAAAATCTAAGAAACTCAATGGATACTTTAAGAGTAAGCTATGTAGAGTTAATTGCTAGCCAGTAGAGGGTTGAGGAGAAAATTCTAGATTTCGTGAATGAAATGACATCCAACTCAACAGTTGACATGAGTGTGCCCACTTTTACTCCTATGACCCCTAGTATTGGACCTAACTTTAAAGTACCTGAGTCAATACACTTTTATTTTAATTATTTTCTTATTCGGTGCGTATCTATAATTGAGATACACAAAATTAATAAAACTCCTTAATGTAGGTGAATATACATGTTATCTAAAGACATAAGAGGATGGGGTTATTGTTGCACAAAGAATTGAGTCTATCTTTGAAAAGGGATCGTTGGAGCTCGACATAGTTCTAGTGGCTCTCAAAAAAATCTATGATGAATTTGCATTATTGAAGTTACCTTTTTTGAAGGACGACGATTATAAATTTTGATGCTTCAGAGGGCAGTCACTTGGATGATCATGTTATTTAGTTATCCTCAAGGTAGTAGTAATATTATTAATAACTAGAGTTGAGTTAATTAGTTTCTTAGTTATTATCTATTTGCCTATTTTATTTTCTTTTTTTAACTGAGGCAGTAAAAAGTTGTGGAAGAAACTAAGTCATAAGGATCAACAAGAGAATAAATTAGAGGAGACAAGAAAAGCATTATGTGCAAAGCACAACACACCTACTACCAACTATCGAGCATTTCCTCATAGGATGATGGTGCATTTTAAGAAGGTCTTACACGATCAATATTTGAGCATACAATTTAAATTACCATGCGATTGTTTTTTAAGACCTAAAAAGTCAATGTATACATAGGAGCTAAGGACTTATCCCATTTGTTAACTAAAAGGTTGGCTACAAGTCCAATATACAAGGGTATACATTAGGTACATTTTCTTTCAATTTTAATATATAGCTATACTAAAGAACATTATTATGAGTTTTGAATTATTAGTAACACATAATTACATACTTACTTCAATATAAGGGCTAATAATTCAAAATTACAAGTAAAGAGGATGACCATATATATAGATTCCAATGTCTTTAAGTGATATCCTATGGGGACCTAAAACAACATGTGGGGTATGTAATTCGAGTGATGAGAGCGTATCCATAATGATTTATTGTTTCCCCCTTTTCTTTTAGTTTATACTTGGTTTTTGTAATTTTATATCCACTGAGAAGGATGATATTTTAGTTTGAACCCTTACGAAGGAAATGTCATGACATTCCATACAAGGTTATTAATAGGCAATTAATTAATTTCTAAATTTAATAAAGTTATTTCATGACATTACTATATAATTAATGTCTCTATACATGAAATATATCATTTAAAAAATGTATAGAGAAGGAAAAAGATAAAAATAAACTACATTGACTAGCTTACATATAGGTGTAAGTCGTTATTTTTAATATTTTATAGGTTATAATAAATACTATTTAGTATAATTCTAAAAAAATTAATATGTGCATTTTACTTGATGCATCGTCTAAGACAGTGAGATGGTGACAATTGTGGCTATTTTATCATGAAATATATGAGCGATGTCACTGTAAGACAATATGTGGGAGATTCGGAGGTATATATTGATCACACCATATATATGCTTATTAATATCACTGCTTCAATCAAATACCTATAACTATGTAAATTGTGTTATTTTTATTTTTCTTCGGTATATCAAAATAATGATATGGCATTTTTGAATAGCTACATTTACAAGGTAAGATAAGAGTTACCAGATTTTTGTCAGACTTTAGGTGTATTAATGTAATTTTGTAAATATATACTTGATGATTTATAAGGTTGTAGGTATTTTAGTAATGTAATTATTTCTTGATCAATGGGATACATACAATATTGATACTTGCGTATTAGTTTTGTACATATTATTAAGTATATTTTATTACACTTTATTCACGTAAGTTTTTTTTATGTGTGATCATTTATATTATTGATTATTTTTTATAGACTTTAAAGTCATATTTATGCATGTAATATATGATAGTGATGTTTGTTTATCAATTTTGAATATATATGCATGTAGGTTTAGTATCAACGGAGGAAGCATATACTATATTATTTTTTAAAAACCAATGCATACAATAGTTATAACATATAAACATCATTTATACCTAAGTAGGAAGTTTTTTAATATTTTATTAGGGTATATATAACAGTTTTAATTTATAACCATTATCTATATCTCAAAAGAAAGTTGCTAGGATGAACTATTGGAGGAATATATACAATTTTAATTTATAATTGCTATCTATAGTAAAGCTTAGAGTGCGGTTCTAAATTAAAAATGGTGCCTATTCCTTCAAAAAATTTAAGCGTTATTTATAATGTATTTCACTACAGATAATTATGTTTTGACTAACCACTTATAGTGCATATGGTTGTAGCCTACATAACTATTGGTTACCGCCATCTATTATCATTTTCCACTGCCACCTATGACTATATTTGTGCCGATGTAAAGTATAATTATAAGTCCAAAAGGGTTTTAGTTAAATTAAGGTCCCTTTTATGCATAATATTTTTTCCTTAAATAAATAATAAAACTTGAATTTTAATAAATGTAATTTATGAGTGTTATAATTTATTTCCTTTCAAAAAAAGTTTCATCCTCAAAATGTTAATCTATATGTTAAATTCAAAAGGTTGTGGTATAATATGTAGAAAAATTTAAAGGAATAGTTGTTGAAAATGCAGATAATAGAGTTAAAATACAAACAATATGAAAGAGAATATTAATAATCTCATTTCATCTAGGGATAAAATAGAAAATAAAACTATGATTCGTGGAAATAAGAAGGGATTGTTGGTTTCTATCCTAGAGTGTGAAAGGAAGCAACTATTTAATATTAAGTGAAAAAGGTTGGTATAATAATGAAGAACAAAATAGAAGGAGGGTGTACAATGCAAATATAATATTGGATAATTAATATAAAGCGATTGTAAGGAAATAATTAAAATAATAAAATAAGTGAGATGCAGAAACAATTCAAATACGCCATGGAAAATTAAACAATTTGAATTGAGGAAAGGGGCATGACCGTATAGGGAAAGAAAAAAATCATATCATTATTTAGTATTAAGGAAACAAATAGTTATAATGCATTAATAAATATAAGGAAGAGTTACCAATTAAGAATGATAAAATGATGGAAAATCAATGATAAGAAAGGTGGCCACCATAAGATTACAACAAAAGGAAATGTAACAGCCCAGAGAAAGTAATTCCAGTGGAGACAAACAATTAGATAATGTATTAAGTGATAATGATGACAACAAGAAATTATGATACTATATTTGTTAAAAAATAAAGGTAGATAAAATTTTAATAATAGAAACTTGAGAACAATGGAGAAAGATCACAAAATAACTATGAAAGAGGGATAGTGATTAAGGGTTACAACAAGAAAATGGGCTATCACAATAATCTAAATTGAAAGAATTAGGTCATTGTAACAAATGAGGATAAACGAGTTTAAGAGGGAAGAAAGCTTTACCAAATGAACAATGCCTAAGATTTAATCAACAAATTCATAATAATACTATAATAATAGAAGAAGACAAACCTATAGAAAAAAAAATAATGAAGGCTTTAATCAAGGGAAATAAAATAGAGGCTTGCGATATAGCAAACTAACCAAAAATAAATCACATGGGATGGATTTATGCACTATATTATCATATTATTACCATTGAACTAACAATATTAAGAGACCAATATAACATAATTCAAAAGATAGTATGCAAAATCCATAAAAAAAATAAAACAAAGAGAGGAATCAACAATAAGAATGGACATCTAAAGAAGAATAATAGTAGTAGTAATAATGAAATGTGGAGTTAAAATGATAGGAAAATATTACAAAATAACAAGGAATTGAATGCCTAGGGAAGGAATAACAATGTATGAATAATTTAATATAACAATAATGGGGGGATAATGATGTTGTCTTTCAAAATAAGTACAAAATGTGATGTCGTAATAAGGAAGAAAAAAGGGGGTAAAGTTAACAAGCATAGAAGTTGATCGTATTCAAATGGTAAGAGGGAAACATGACATGACACAAAGAAGTCACAATAAGGAAGTATAATAATCAATAAAGTACAACAAAAGGGTAATTATAAAAGGAAAGTAATAACCAAAATAAGAATGAAAACAAATGAATTAGATGGGAAATCAATATTAGGAAAGAACAACGAGAATAACTTTGAGGAAGATGTAAAAAAGAAGGATTTTTACAAAAGAAGCATATTAATAGAGAAAATATGATAACAAAGAAAATATATGATAAATGAAGGTGGTCACATAGAAACGACCAATGTCAATTCAAATAATGTAAGAACAAAGGTATTTAAGAAAAAAAAAACACTTCAAGAATCAATGATAAAGAAAATCAAAGTTTTATAAAAGATATTGGATGGCAAATCCTTAAAAGGAAAATTGCCCCCAAAGTTCACTAGTCCGGATAGATTATAATGAAGAAACAAAAATTATCTACAAAAGAATGATCAAATGATCACAAGGAAAACCATTTAAATAATGTACTAATATGGTGCTAAGGATCTTATATAGAAACAAAACACTTATAAAGTCAGACACAAATATTTACTATCATACATAATAACATTTGACAAATCAATTCCTTAAAATATTAATCACGATGTCAGGACCTTGTGGGACATTGATGTTCCCATACCAAATGATACTTATGAAAATATTATAGATTTAAAACATTAGTGTACAAAATAGGGGTAAATCACATAACCAAGACACATTTAAAACACCGTATAATCTACCTTCTCACATTAATCACAACATCACATGTCACTTATTTATCAAAAAGTGAACATACATTCCCAAAACCCACTATTAGGTGCCTTCTCTAATATTTTAAGGAGGCTTATATTTTTTAATAGGATAAAAATATGTGGGTTTAAAAAGCGTTGAAACTTTAAAAGAACCATGCTTTAAAATCCTAATTTTAGAAAATGAAAAGGAATGAAACTACCAAATTGTAACACTCTTAATTTCTAAGAACCAAAAACATAATAAAAATAATTCGTGTAAGATCAAATAAAATAAATAAGGGTCATTACTATGACACCTGACTAAGTTAAAAGTACGACATCTAATCAAGTTGGGTGCTAAGGCTAATTTAAAGTAAATAAAACCCGCACAAACATTGCTTACTCTAAATTTTGATGAAACCAAACCCAAACATTTTTTGGAAATTATATAACCTCAAATAAAAAAACTTCAATTGAGTTGTTAGTAAATATAACCAAGCATGGTGAAGAACGGTTGTATACTCACTCAGTCTCCAAGTAAGCACAAAATGATAAATATCTAATGATGTAGCCTAAAAAAATTAGTTCACAGTCAATGGAGAGTGACATATAATATAAACACATAATATAATATAGATATATATAAATCACATTTTTAAAGAACAACAACAACAAATATACAACCAATTATCAAACCCCTTTTAATTATTAATGAGTGTAATTAGCATAAAAAATCACTTTCAATGTCACCATCAAGGCCATCTTATATATACATACATGAGTACATTTTAACTTTAGAATGAGGGAAGAAGACTCTGTAGAACTAGGAGCAAGCTTTAGGCATACATGAAAAAAAAAACAATCGGTCAACATATAAATAAAAAAGCAATAGTGTGCACCACAATCTATAGCCATAAATACAATTTGGGGGAAATCCCTCTAATCGGTTGCAACTAGAGCTAGGGACGATGAAACCTACGACATAAATTTCATAAAAAGAGAGCAAATAGGCCCGATAATACCTCTTATCAACTTACTATTTGCATGTTCATAGTCTCTGGGGATATCACCACAAATGTTATATTAACCTCAATTGCCTTATACTCCACTTACATGATTACTATTTTAATTAAGGTGCTCACATAACATATAAAATACATAACCATTCTTCAACCTAAATACATATTCACTGTCATTTTCAATGTTCCAAATTTCATCACATAACACAAAGAGAAATAATAAAATATTCCTTAAACACAAATTCCACCAAAGGATAATATTCTTCATTTTTATCAATAAATATTAAAATAAATAATTAGCTTAACATTGAAATTTGGGACAAAATATAGTAAACTTAATCCAAACAGACAATATAAAATATATTCCAACATACAATAATAAAATTGAACTTGAAGAGATTCAACACATACGATACATATAGCGCTGAGGATTTAACCTAGAGACCTCGTGGCTTCTAGTATATAAAAATTATCTATCATGTTAGATGAAATAAAATAATTTCGCATAAATCTAAATCTATACATGTAAAATGAACACTTATTTGCAAACTAAAGTTTTTCCTGACAAACCATAATATATTTTCAAACTATATTATATGAGTTTTTGAACTATGATTTACCTAAGTATGAAAACGATAAGGCTTCAAATAACATGCTCCACTTAATGGCCCCAAATTCAATTATGCCCTTTGGTATCGATCGTTATAAAATTTAACATCCAGAAAAGCAATGGTACTAAATCACCTTGGCTTGGCGTGATCGATAAAATAAAATTTGAATAATTAGTTATGTAATTGGGACAAACTATTAAGGCTTTAACCTATATTTATATATAACTGTATGTAGGGGTGAGACACAAGATTTTGTTAAAAAATTGTTAGGGTCATTAGACAGTGCTTCGTGGTGTTAATTGATAGCAAAATTAAAAGGTGGGCTTTGGAGGTCAAATACTAGGTAGTCATGTGGCCATGGTTTGGAGTTTGAATGCTTGGGTAAGGGAATAGACGTTGAGGAGAAAAAAAGGTTGTCAATCAACTATTAGTATTAATAATGGAATATAAGGACAAAAATTCCCTCCTAAATTATCAATATATAATCTTTTATTTGTCAATCAACTATTCACATTCCTTCATTTATTCATATTTTATGTGTTAAATAAACTTAAAAAAAATGGTTAGGGAATACTAATAATTAACTCAATTGGTAAATATTCAAGGTATGTGAAGTTTCATTTCTCTATAAATCAAAATGTTGTGGGACAAAAATAGTTATAACCATAACAAATGTTCATTATCAATCTATAATCTTTTATATGTCAAGCAACTATTTATATGCCTTTATTTATTCATATTCTACATATTGAATAGACTTAAAAAAAGGTTATGAAATACTAATAATTAACTAAATTGATAGATATTCAAGGCATGTAAAGTTGGAAATTTCTATAAGTTACAATGGTGTAGAATAGTTATAATCATATCAAATGTCCATTATAAATCATTTTCAATTAAATAAAAAAAACACAATACCAATACCTAATTAATATACACGTGTAAAGTTGCAAGATGAGTACACATGTGCATGTGCTATTTAATGTCATGTAGAAAAAAAAGGTGCTTATACTCGGTACTTGGTAGCCAATAATACCAAACGCCTACATTTTTAACTAATTAATGTTATCTATAGTAACAAAAGAAGAGATGAAAATTAATGAGCTTATTTAATCACATCTCGAGAAAGAGATGAGTGATAATGAATATAATAACCGTGCATTAATCTTATTATAATATCTAAACATCATCTTCTTATTATAAAAAGTCTTAAAAAATAAACATAAATAAGTTTCATTTATCTTTTTATCATGAATCTTAAATGATCAACACTTGTCATGACTAAAATATATGTGTACTAAAATATATGCTTCCATCTTAAATAAAATGTGAGCAACTATATATAGATGCTAACATAATAATTGGGCACATTAACTAATTTTAATTTTTTGGAGGAAAATATTATACATGCTTATTGATTCATATGAGGTCCAACTTGGGTCTTGTTAGGAGTCGATGTTCTAAAATTTTAGAACAACCGAAAATACAAGAGAGAAATGGGCGAGGTTTGAGTGGACAAAAATTGATTATTGGTAACCTCTTGGATAAACGATTGTAAGAACCACTAAATTTTTAAACTTTTAGTATAAATCATAAAAGGTTTTTGCAAATTCTTCAAACTTTTGCACTAGAGAAATAAAGTGAAGACTCTCGATACACAGAGAGGAAATGGGCAGCCAAAAAGATTAGTTCCTCTATTTCATTGTATCCTTGACACTTATAGGATAAGTGTAGGATTAAAGGTTACAACTTAGCCAACTAAAACATGTGATTTGATCTAAAACAAATGAGGAAATCTTCTTAAGTTTCAACCTTGAGTTTGGGTCATAGGGGGGAGTTTTGAGCAGATTTTTTAGCTTCCCTAACCCACTTAGCACATGTTTGACTCGTATGACAACCATATTACTAGGAGAAAAATGTTCTTTTAATATTATAAGCAATAGAAAGAAGTAAGGAATGTCTTATAACCTTCATTGTTCTTCCCAAAACTTCATTGTTCATCCCAAATGCTAATAATGACTTGGCATTCAACTTAAAGACCTGTGGCTGTTTTGTATTTTTTGTGAACTTTTTTAGAGCTAAAATATGAAGGAAAAAGGGTAAAATATGGGAGGAGAGATAGAGAAAAAACATGGCCTTAGGTGTTCTCTTTTTAGGTGGTTCGTGGACGGTACAATAAGGGGGTTGACAAAGTTTGCATGGCTTGCACGACTATGTTTTGCAGGTTAATTAATTTATCCAATTAATGAGAGTTTTGTGGCTCTCAAACTTAAAAAAAATCAATGACGAGATTGTGGTCATCAAATGATGATGCTTCTGCATCACTTCTAATCAATCAATCATGTACTATATACAAGTTACACTTGCAAGTTAGAGAGTGTTTTAAGTTCCCAATCTCACGTAAGAAGATGGATCTTATTGTTCCATCTTTAGATAGTATTATAATATACACACGCATGTGCCCACACACACACACATTACTTCCACGAGTGCCGCCGTATACATACACCTAGCCTCTATTTGTAAATACTTATTAAAATTAGTTATCTAACATAATTACTAATTTTAAAAACCATTTATGTTAAAAAAAATTAAAATAAGTAATTATGTTAAATAAATAATTTTAAAGAAGCAATTATTTTATGACAATGAAATACTATCGACATTGAGTAACTCTTAATATGGAGAATTTGGAGAAATAATCTATATATATAATTATTAGAGGGTATACAACTAATGAATGATACCTAAAATATTTAGGAACATGTGGGAACACATGTACAAATAAAGAGTTGAATATAGGTCAATTCAATTTCCCCTCCCCCATAAATAAAACCCTTAAATAATAACTATATAAACTCTATATAAACTGAAGTATAATTATAAGCCCAAAGGGTTTGAGTTAAATTAAGGGAGCCCTTTTCTAAAAAATAATTTTTTTTTGTCAAAAAATAAATCAAACTTGAAAATCCTCAAATGTAATTTACAAGTGTTACATATACGTAATTGTTGTAAGAGATGTTGCTTATTGCTATCCTCTAGATAACCTTTGTAATAACTGGTACTCTTTTCAACATTAAGTTCCAACAGAAAAATAAGAACAGTGGCATGGAGAGTGAAAATTGAAGAATGGTCTCCTCCGTCGAAAAATAGTCGATCATTAGTGAAAAGCAAGTATTTCAATCAAAATTTATTGTACTTTGGGTGGGGATGGAAAGAAGAATCAGTCCACAAGGTGCTTAACAATCTATTGAAACACTATTGTAATCATAACCAACAAGTAATTTAAACACTAGTGTTATTAATGATAGTATTGGTAAATAAATGTATTATTTTAGGGCGGGAGTTGAGATGATTCGTCTTTATTTTCTTATCACACAAAGAGATTAAAACACAAAAAACTAACTAAAACTCTAAACTCTCACAATAAATAAATAAATAAGAAAACAATAGTAATAAGAACATTTTGATCATAGGGGTTTTAAATCAGGAAGTATAAAAAATAAATAAAAGTAAATAATAAAAATAGATGAATGCAAATATAATGAATGTACTAGGAGAGTTGAATTCCACCACTATACTAGGTTAAAATATAATAATAAATCCTAAGTCACCTTTTAATTATAAGAAAATGATAGACAAAGTTGCATGCCAAAAGCAAGTCTATACACATTTTATTACTTTCCTAAAGTGGTTAATATGACAAAACTCCGATATTAAACCTTATAAATACATAGTTTTTTCATATTTTATACCATTTTAATTATAGTTTTCTATCTTTTATTTGAATAATTTACAAGTATAATTATAATTTTATGTTTAAGTGATAATAATCTCATATATTTAATTATTTGAGATAACATAATATAAAATTGATTATTTATATTATAACATTATTCGTTTTTTTAATTTTATTTTGTATGTAAAATAAGAAAATAAAAGAATAAAAAAGAGAAAACACACAAATAAAAATAAAAGAAAGGCACAAAGGCTCGACACGAGGGGCTTGGGGAATGGCGAAGTAGAAAAGGAGAAGAGAAGGAAATGATGATGTAGGCAATGAGACTGAGAGAGAAGGGAGAGAAGATGGTGCAGAAAGAGAGAAGTAGGGAGAGAGACGTGTGCGAGAGAGAATAAGAGATGTCGTAGAGGGGCGCAAAAAAAAAGAAAAAAGAAAAGAGAAGAGAAGAGTGCGATAGACAAGAAAAAAGAAGACATGGAGAGAGGGAGACACATAGGGGCGGTGGTGTAGAGAGTGAAAGGTGATAATATGACATATATAATAAGTGATAGAAAGTAGGGTTGTTGACAAACCAAGCCGACTCGCGAGCTTTTTGAGCTTGGCTTGTTAACGGCTTGGCTCGCTTAGTAAACGAGCTTAAAAATTAGGCCCAAGGCCTAAGTTTGGCTCGATTATTAAACAAATCAAGCTTGAGTATAATAAATTTGGACTCGAGCTCGTTTATAATGCAAACGCTCGTGAGCTCGACTCGTTTACCACTAAAGCTTGGGAGTTGTCTCGTTAAAAACTCGACTCATTTATAAACAAGTCAAGCTCAAGCTTTATTTTTAGGCTTGTTTAGTAAATGAGCTGAGCCCAAGCCTACCCCGGCTCGACTCGTTAACAACCCTAATAGAAAGGTAATGAGGAGAGATAAATTTATTTTGTATCTAATTGAATTTCTAAAATTTTCATCCATATCTATTTTTGGTTATTTATTTATCTATTTCTAATATATGTTTTTGTGTAATTAATTAATTAATTCATTATGATTGAATAAATAATTTCTAATAGAAAATAAAATAAAACACTATATCGTGATTTGAGATGTAATGTTAATTTTCTTTGTTTCATGATATCATCCTTTGAGTTTAATTTAATTATTATCGTTTATATGTGTAATTCCATCGAGTGTAATTTATATAGTGCATGCTTTGTATGGCTTCCTCGTAGTAGTAATATGTAGGATTATATGGTTGCTAGGTGGCTATATGAACATGCTATAATTATAAGTACAAATTACAGTTAGGTTAAATAATAATTCACTTAATAGTTTTGTGATTCTAATCGGAGTAGTGGAATATTTGGATACGTGTAGTTCATATGAGGGGAATGCAACTAGACATGCTGGAGGTATTATTTTGGGTACTTAGATTGTCAGCTTTGCACTTATGTTTAATGCTTTAAATTTAGTTAAATATAAGAGTCATTTATTACGACTATATTGCTATAATTTAATAGGAATTAATATTGATGTTTTATCATATTAATCACTTTAAGGAATTAATATAAGATGTATATATTTAATTTTGGTTTGCAACCTGATCAGTCACTTTCTTGTGATTAAAATATGACTTAAAAATTATTGTTATATTTTGACTTAGTCTAGTGGTGATTTCGACTTTCCCGATGCATTCATAATATTTGCATTCATCTATTATTTGTTATTATTTTCTTTTATTTATTTTTATCACTTTCTATTTTAAACCTCTGTTATTATGTTTTTTTATTAATTAATTTTGTGCAATTTAGAGTCTTTCATTTTATAATCATTTACCGGCTAGATTTATGTGAGTTTTTTCAATTCCTGCTGTAGAATGATACATTTATTTATCAATATTATAATTGACAATAGGTGACTTAAATTGCATGTAGTTTACACCCACGCCCCTGTATAGTTGTTATGAGTGACTCACATATTTAACTAGATTCAAAGTATTAAACACAAGTAGAATAATGTTAATCTAAGTACCTAAACAAGTACTTTAAGTGTGTTTGGTTATATTCTGCTTATTTGACTCACACGTATCGAAATATTCAACTACGTTGGTTATAAACACATAACTATTAAGTGAATTTTTATCTAACCTAGTTGCAATTTATACATACGAATTTTAGCATATTTATATAGTAATCTATCAAACATATAATCATACATACTGTCGCTATAATAAATCTAAAATGAGATATGTACCATGTAAATTATACTTGACATAACCATATATATAAACTATAATTGTTAAAACAAAATCAAAGGACAGTCTCATGAAATGAATAAAATTATTATTACATCTTCAACTACAATACAGGGTTTTGGTCAAGCCCTGCTAGCAAGTATTTAGCCACACATCATAAATAAATAAATTATACAAAAATATACATAATAAGTAAATGAAGAACGATCTGAAAAATAATTAGGGATGAAGTATTTAGCAAAATAGTTTGATGATTGATTATTCTTAATCTAAAATTTTCCTTCATCTCTAATTTACTTTTTCCCTTTGATATGTTATCATTTGTGCTTGGTAGCCATGGATTCACTCCTTTGATGAAAAACCCTATATATATATATATATATATATATACATATATATAGACACACACGAGGCAACTTCACTTTTTGCCTTGTTTCCTTTTCATTTTCATTTTTTAATCTAATTGTACTTATGGTATAAAAAATAAGAGAGATAGTAAATCACCGTGTAAATTAAGCCTAGTAATTTATTACTATTTGAAATATTGTTAGCTAAAACTTTAGATTAAAACTTTGACCCATATAAACTCAAATTTAGGGAAAATCACTAGAAGTAAAAGTTATAAATATCATTTTTAGATTTTCATACCAATTTAAATCACTCAACTTTGAGTTTGTATGGAAAATTTATGGTCAAAATATGCTTGGATATCATAAATTATGTGAATTTCCTGATTTTAGCTCAACTAATTAAATATATAAAATTCTTATCACTTAAGCACACAATTATAATCAAACACACATATCACTCAAATAAATGACTATAGACTTAATTTAAAAGGGTATAAGATATGTAAAAATATGTGTTCATTAGATACTCCATGATAATCATACGTAAGTAAGGTGATACACGATCGTCTTGCCTTGTCCTTTGTAAGCTTTAAAAGGAGAGAACAACATACCATTGAGGACTAGAGAGTAGATAGTAGAGGTAACACATACCATGACTAGTCCGACAAAGTGGATGGGGAAGTTAAGCGCAATCAACATCTTATCCGAAAACTCCTATATTAAGAGAGTCGTAAGTTTTTCTTCCATTTCAAACATACCATTTATACACTACTATCGATGCTCGTATATTTTATCACCACTTTTAATGCTCATCGTGTTCATTCAATTCAATAAAGATGGCACTCTATGATGTTATGTATGTTCAAGACTTCCCTCAGCAGACTTACTCCCCCATTGTACACTTATCCTATGCTTATGCTTACACAATGCTTCCACCAGGCCTATTCAAAAAGCAAACTAATGCCTGTTGGCATGGTTAAATAAGATATACCTTGTAGTTCAAAAACACCTTATAGACAAAATATCAACCCAATGCAACCATGTCTTTTTAATTATGCTGTTCATTCTAACAAATTTATATATAATTTAAATAAATAGAACCTAATTGGAATAACCGTTAATATTTTTATATCAAAGATGAGTCATTTTGAGGAGTTTTTGGTAAAATACCAATTTTGTTCCTACAAGGATAAAAATATCAACGTGGAAATAATTGGAAACATGGAATATTAACTAATTCAACATTATCAATCCAATGATAAAAATTAGACATATGTACTTGTCTTTATAGGAAACCAATAAATTGTTTAACATTCAATTAATAGCTAGCTTGATTGTAAAATAAGAATTTCGGTTTAATAGAGCGATATTGGTTAATCCTTTTAGAGGTGTTAGAAAGAAACGAGAATAACAAATTAAACCTAATATTTTAGGTTCAAAATCTCTCATGAAACTATAAGTATGTATTATATAACTTATAACATATGGGTGTTAATTATCAAACAAGTAGATACTACAGAGGATGTTGAATGTGGCCATAAACAGACTTGTTATTTGTTAAGCTTGCAGTTGTACATTGGTTCCTCACTTAAGTATGCATAAGAATTATTCAAGCACATATTACTATGATATTTAATATCATATATATTGATCTGCCTTTATATATAGAAAACACTATTTGTATCTACCATTTAGAAGTATGCTATTTTGATTTTTTTGACAAAATACATAGATGTACTATCATGCAAAATCAATATATTATATGTAAACGACATCCCAATGATGTTTAAACAAATACAGTATTACAGAACGATGTTCAAACACGAAAATTAATATCAACATAATCGATATACATTTTAAATATGATATACATTTGTATATTTATTTGTTTATAATTAGCCAGAAAGTAAGAAAGGAAAATAAAATAAAATGAAAATTGTGCTTAGAATGTTTGTTGAGATTATTAGTTCACCGGTGTAGAACCGGGGATAGAAAATAATAGAGAATGAATATATATATATAAATTATATAGTATTTTTATGTATAAATTTTAAAAAAATAAAAACATGAACATGAGAAACAAAAATATTTATAGATGGATGATCCTTAGAGATGTAAATAAAAAAAATATTCTCTAAAATCTGACTAATTTTACCTAACAAATAATTAAATGAGTATAAATAAATAAATATAGATATGAATATAAATAAAGAGTCTACTTAATTCGGATATAAATATAAAAATTTATGTCCGTCATTATTTTTATATCTACATTGAGTCTTTTATATAATATATAATTATTTTTTACCATTAATATTAAATTAAATAATATTAAATCTAAAATTATAATGGTCCATCTACGCATGCCAGCCCCGGCCAATGTAAACATTTTCTTAATTTTTCTCTCTCAATTCTCAAAAATTATATCCGAGCAGTGAGAACTGAGAACTCACCTTCCCACGACCCCGATTGCCCTGTGCCCCTCCCTTGACGTGCGTCGGCGTCCTCCATTTTACCTATCTGCCGTCGACTTCCTCCACCGTCTGGCTTGCCTCCGACGTCTTCAGCCGTTGGTTTCCTCATTTTGCTGTCGCTGCTCGTCAGTTCGCTGTTCGCCTTAGATTTTCTTTTCAGATCTGCACGGGGTAGGTTGCGGGACGCCCGAGCTTGTACTTATCAAGGTTGGCAGCAGGCTTCTCTTCTATTTTGTATTATTTTGTGCCACGGTTCTATAATCTTTCAGCATACCGCCGCAAGTGTGTTCAGTTCTTGTTGCTTCTTGTTCGGTAGCCTTCGATTAATGAAGTGTTCTGTTATCATACTTTTTTTTTTTAGTTTTAATCTCGTCTCTTTTATATTTGTAAGTTTTTTTTATGGGTGGGGGGAGGGGCGGGTTGGAAGAATGTCTGTCCTTACACTTAACTGGGTATTGTACTAGTAGATTACATATTGGGTATGTGTATAGGTTTACTTGCTGACTCTGCATGCGTGATCATTAATGGAGATAAGGCGTAAGCTTTTGTCTTGATTTCGGTGACATTTGATTGGGGTCTGTGATTTCTGACGCTGGCTTGAAATCCCTGGCTTGTATGTTGAAGAATTATTTTTCGACGATATCTGCGTGAAACTCGGCTGAGGAAACATATTTCTGCAAATATGTTTTTACCAGAACCTTTTAGGAAATATTCTGGAATCAAATTTCTAGATGTTAAGTTTTTATATGTGCACAGGATTTTTATTTTTTATTTTTGTTTGTGAAGAGATCACTATTAGAATCTATGTGTTTTGATTGAAATGGCAGGTTATTTTGGTTGAAATTATTGATTTTGGTATTTGACTGGTTGTTTATGTTGATAGCTGTAAAGAATTAAGCTAAAATTTAAATGGGAAATAGGTTTATGTATCGGGTAATGGATTTTCCCTTTGGATAATATCCACCGGGTAATTTAATGGGTTATCCAACAAATATGGATATTGATATGTTAGAGGGTATCCGTTCGGGTATGGGTAGGAATTCAGATATAATTTTTTTTATTGGGCACGGATACGTGTATATGTGTACCTGTCTCGTTTACATCCCCAGAATAATGCTAGTGAAACGGATGCATCAAGTTGAGACTTTTGGAGGCAAGAGCTCGTATTTAATGCACCGTCGCCTTCTCCTCAAAATTTCTCCTGCGATATAAGTCGCGTGTCATCTAATCGACCTTGGAGTGACAAGGGTTGAAATTTGAAACAGATTTCTGACATCCTTACCAGATTGAAGGTATCCTTGACACGACACGATTCTTGTATATAGGCGATTTGGCGCTATTGCTGTAGAATTCAAATTAGCAGAAACCCAGGAGGGGAATGATGTTAGTGAAAGGCTGCAATAGTCAGCTAAACTTGTTCTTGTTAGGTGTGCTTTAACTTTATTGAATTGAAACTAGTTGTCCTTATAGTAAGATGGGGCACGATAATTATTCAATTTTAGTTTTTACCAAAATTGATGCTTAGAAAGAGAGAAAATTAGAAAGGTTGTTATGGGTGCAGTTGCTTGTTCAATGAGTACAAAGCTCCATGGGGAATGATCAGATTTAACTGTTGGTTGAAATTATTAACATAGATCTGGCTTGCAATGCCTCCTAACATATATATATATATATATTTTTTTTTTTGTGTTGGTTTGGGTCATGTTTCTTTTATTTCCTCTTTGAAATGTTTTAGTTAATGATTATCAATGGAAATGTTTTTTTTTTAGCTTGCCACTTGACCTAGTCAGATGCATTTGACTTAGTGATTTGGTCCTTAACTGAGTGGATTACTTGTCTCTGTCTGATGCGAAGTCTCAGGTTCTGGCGATTTTCTAAATTCTTGATGGTTTTGTCTTTTGGATGGATGGCCGCTTTCCTTGTAACTGCTCCCGCCACTTATGTACGGCTCACTATTTTATTGTCATTAGTATCAGTCCAGAGTTTGCTTTGCTCTGGCAACCAAGCATTGTGTTTACTGGAATTTGTCATGCTTCAGGGATAATGGGAGAGTATTTGGCAGTGTCATAGGCTCATAGTTAAACGTTTTGATGGGAACACTGTATGCACTCCATTGATCTCTTTTGGCTGGGCTTTGGCATTTGAATGTGTTATGTTATTTCACAGCATCCCCTGAGATTAAAACCTAGGTAGAAGGCTTCTCTGGACCACATTACCTGCGTGGCTGTATCCTGTTAAGCCAGTATTCATGGGTTGAAGTGATTGGTGTAGGTTATCTACTTGGTTATAGCTAGAGTTAGCTGTTCACTTTTCCTCTTTGGTTGGTTTATTGCCCTTATAATAGACTTGATAGATTTTGATATATTTTTTGGAGTTTAGTGCATTGCTTGATGGTCTCTAGTTGAGTTTTTGTAGCGGCAAAGTGGTGAAGATTGCTGTGACTTAGTTACTGCCTCATTGAGGGCACCGGGGCTTCACTGTAGTGCTATCTATATCTTTAACATTCATGTCTTGGATCTTGTGCGTACTATAGGTATGTTCTGATGTTGTACAGCTGTGCATTGTTACCTGCATAATGGTATTAGCTTTTTATTGCCCTTATTTTAGTGTTTACAGAGTTTGATGATGTTTATTTTTGGTTCAGTGCATTGCATGATGGCCTTTAGTTGGAGTTTGTTGTGGCAAAGTAATGTAGACCGCTGTGGCTTAGAGTTATTGTCTCATTTGAGATCGTAGATGCTTCATTTTAGTGTTATTTATTTCTCTGACACCCATGTCTTGGAGTTGATGGGTGTTATTGGAAATGTTCTGATGTTATAATGCTGTTCATTGTTACCTGCGTAATGGTAATATCTTTATGTTGTTTCCTTTAATCTTCTATTAGTGTAGGCTTTGGAACTTCAATAGAGGTTATTTAACTTATTTGGCAATTTGCTTCAAAATGTTCCATCATTACTTTGTGCAACGAAAGTTGGATCCGGATGCTTTGTTTGCTTGGAGTCTTAGACTCTTGGTTGGGCGTTTTAGGAAAAGAGCATGACAATTGTGGAAGAATTATTTTTCTTGATCTGTGGAGTTTTTTGATAATTCTAAGATTATTTTTTTCCATCTTTATATTATATGCCTTATATGCCAGGGATTGTCTGCTTCAATTATCCTTACACCTTTTATTCTTTATTATTTTTTAAAAAGAATGAAAAAACAGAACTTGGTAATACTAATACTGGGAGACCACTCAAAGGAAGTCACCTAGTTTTCCCTTCCCCCCTCCCTTCTTCACATCCACAAAATAAAGAGGCGAGAAAAGAAGGATAATTGTTTAAAGATACACATATGAATCTGTTGTACTCAATTGTGAGGAACATGAATAATTTAAGAGGTCCAACTTGCCAAGATTACCTGTTTTATAGGGTTCATGACACTTGATTTTGAGATTTGCAGCTTGCTGAGCGGATCATATGCAGTGGCATGGCAAACATTCCTCAATCATCAGCTCCACAGGTGAACTAAACTGGACACACTCACCGTTCTTTCTTTGCTTGTCAACTGAAGATTCATTGTCAGTTAAAATAATTATCTTTAACTGCATGTTTTTTTATTTTATTTTCATACGTCTATAACATACAATTATTGCATGTGTTAGGCTCATGTTTCATCTGTCTTGAATCAGCAATTAATATTACTATATGCTTTCTACTTCCAATTGCAAGAGTATCAGTCTCCTTTAATACATATATTCTGTTTCAAAATGGGTGCTTCATAATGGAAATATTTTTTCAAGCTTGCTTTATAAGTTGAATGATAAACAATATAGTTTATTTTATGTAGAGTTCATCTCCTTCTGCTTGTTTCACCATATTTTTCCCAGTCCCCCTTCCCAATTTGTTTATTGGAATATCATTTATGGCTGAAATTTAAAAATCATCTTTGCTATTATGACTCGTGAGACCTTAGGCCTTACTTTACTTTGTTTCCCTTTTTCTTTTATGGTCAAGCAACTTGGACCTCCAACCGTTGGTTCCATGGGTCCACCACAAAACTTTGGCCCTCCCATACCAATGCAGGTATTTTTTGTTCTGAGTCTCATTCATTTACAAATATCAACAATTTTTTATGGTACACTTAAACTGGTTGGTTGTAGTTCCGATCTGTGGTTCCTATGCAGCAGGGACAACCATTTTTGCAGACGTCCTCTCAGTTTCATGCAGTTGGCCAGAATGTTCCTTTGCCTGATTTTGGAATGCCCGGTCAGAATCTGACCATGCAATACTCTCAACCGATGCAACAATTACCTCCAAGACCTAGCCTCCCTGGTCATTCTTCAGCATCACAACCAATGCAGATGCAATTTGTTCAACCTAGCAGGCCCATGACATCTGGTATGCCACATAGCCAGCCATCTGCCCCACCGTTTGGTAGTCACATGCATGGCGTAGGTGGCCCTGGGATGGCCGTCTCTTCATCTTATATGGTAATGCACCTGAAACATTTTGTTGCATGATTTTTCTTACTTCAAACATATTGACTCTACAGTTCTTGCCCGTGCAATTACACTTTATGCGTATGTTCCCTTTCAGTTCCAGCCAGCATCTCAAATGCAAGCTTCTGCCGGACCTGTTGGCAGTCAAAGTTGGTTACCAAATGGAAGTCAAAATTCGACATTGACTACCCCTGTTCATCAAGGCCCCCCTCATTCTTCTGTTTCTGTGAGTTAACCCTCCATTCTGTGGATAAATACCTTCTCTTTTTTCCCAGTTGAATATTAGTTGAGTTTATTGGTGCAATGAACCAAAATGTCAAAGCTTTTCTTTCTCTGCTTTACAGAACCACTTGTTCCATCCCAAGCTCTTTACTACTCTTTTGAATGCCTTTTTTTTATTGAAGAGGCATAGTCTTACATCAGGCACATTAAGTAGTTATGTCTAATGATGGATGATAATAATATCGAGAAGGAATCTTATAAGTGTATGATGTGTGTAGTTGATCAAACAAGCAAAATTACTTAAGAATTACGTGCAAAAAAGAGAACAAAGAATTTTTTATTTTTATTTTTTGGGAAACCTACTTTGGGTGAGACAATAGTTGAAGTTTTTTATTAGAGAGAGCAAGAATTAGGGTCACAACTTATACGTTGTCTTGTAACTGTGGGGCTCGCATTTCAAAGTGTAAATCTTTAGAAAATACCATACTTCTTCATGAAGTTTTTTTAGATGTAAGTGGATTGTTGATGTAAAATGTGATTGAGACGTGCTGATGTGGATTCAAGGGATTCACGGGGTAAAATTGAGTGATTGCGAGCATTAAATCAGCCTAGAGATTCACAGGGTAAAATTGAGTGATTGCGAGCATTAAATCAGCCTAGAGATAGGATTTTGGTTAACTGAAGTTGGAGGTCAGATGCTTGAAGGAAGGATTTAGTGATTTGAATGTTAAGTGAAGTGAATTTCTTGTAGACCTTCCATGGAAAGCATCTTTCTTTGTAAGTGTGAGTTTTAGTTCATAGATTAGAGTCCATGATGCAAGAGCATGGCCTTATTCATTTCCAAACATGGTTTTGAGACATGTTTGAGGAGATTCTTTGAGTTCTTGGAAGTGCCAAAGTCAAACAAGACACTTTCTTGAATTTCAAAGCATAAGTTGCGTTTTATGCAATTTCAAGCAACCAAACAAGACCTTAATGACATGGCAGCTATGGGATGAGTCAACTTATGTTTTGATGACATGTTAGACGTTATGCCACGTCATCATGACAGGTGGAAGCTGCTGGAACAAGCGCCACACGTGGAGTAATGCAAACTAGGGTTTTCTTTGTTAAGGTTGTGATTTTATGTGACTAACTAGCTCATAAGGCAACGATTTTTATATGATGTATTGCCATATCATTTAAGTGTAATTACAGGTTGTAATTAGCTGTAATTAACAGCTGGAAAGTCGAGTTTATGGTCTATAAATAAGGGTCTTCTCATGTGTAAAAGAGAGAGTTTTGAGTTTGAATAAAAATCATCTCTTTTGAGAGAGTTTAAACCTTCCAATTCTATGTGAGTTGAAAGTGGCCATTGTTAAGGATTCTTTGTGTGTTCCTCTTCTTTGGTTTTGAATCCTATGAAGATTCTTTGTGTTTTCTTCATTTGACTCGTATCAAAGGGTTCATCTTTGTGAGTTTTCTTTGAGATCCATTTAAACATCATCTTTGTGAGGTGTTTAAGTGTTACATTTGTTGCATTTTATCCTATCTTATTCGTCCACCATCATACTACACGAACATCATCATCCATCACCTTTCTTGAGTGGAATTTGTGTGGGTGTTATATGTCAGTCCAACTCCTAGGTCCCAAGCAAACATTGAAAATAAATTAGTAGATAAAACATAACCAAGAGATTTTTTTCCCTCTCTTCCTTTTGCATAAACACGATCTTTTTAGTGATCTAGTGTGTGTTTGGCTAACCTCATTATTTATTAAATTCGGATGTTATGTTCTTGCTTTTGACAAAACTACCACTATGTTTTATTACAAATTATTATAAAATAACTTTAAATAAATTATTAAATATTAAAATACATACTCAAAAATATCAATTTACAATTAGATATTAATTTACGAAATATTACTCTCTATTTGCTTCATTTAATCAAATATATAAAGATAGGAGCAGATAGATTTAATGGATCCAACTCATATTAAGAATAAATTCTAATATGATTTGACATCGTTAAACTCATTTTTGTCTCATATATCATAAGTGGTCTTATAACAAAACATTACGAGTATCCAGGTTGGATGATGGTCGAATTAGCATATGACCTAAACTTATAACTGATAACATATAAACATATATTCATATCCATGAGTGGTTCATCGTGCATATTAAAGCAATTGTGATGCCTAAGGACTCCCCCAAAAACAACCGGATTTGCTTGATGCTCATTCATCAGTGAACCTAATGAGGTGTCTTTCTTTTTTCTTTTTGCTTTATCTTAACTTGTATGGGCTGATGATATGATCCATGCAAATATCTCTCTCCTATTCACTAGAAAGAGAGAAGGAAATTAATCTACTTGAAGAGCTCTATGAGTACAGGAACTTGGCCACAATTGCGAGAGGAAACTAAGTCATGGTTTGGGAAAATATTCTACACAAAGAAATTAAAATGAAATAATGTATATTAACATTTTGTAGTATGTGGTTTAACCTTTTGATAAAATCCAAGGGGGTACTCGAAATATCATTGAAAGTTATGCAAGTGACCATAAATTAGTTGGGCTATGAAGAGAGGGATTGCTTATATTCTTAGAAGTGGGAAGATACATCCAGGCATTCGAGGTCCTAGCACCTCCTTCTAACATAATTCTATTTCCCTTCCTCTCCTTAGTTCCCGACTATATTTAATATTCCCCCTAGCCTTATCATCAACATAAAAGATACCCCTACGAAAAAGCCAAATAAAATTCATAACCACTAATGGACTCCCCTTACCCCCACTCTAACAAGGAAATACTACGAATGTAGAGGCTAAAATGCCCTTCCTATGCTGCTGTAACAAACAGACCCTACACCAAGCCTTAAGTTCCTTTTGTGTTCCTCCTAACATATGTGTATTTAATCATGGGCCTATCATTACCCCTCCATAGGCTTTCACCTTGTCCTCAAGGTGAAAAGTTGAATATTGTTGGTTAAGTTGCTTGAACGCTTCCTATGAAGCTTCAAAATCTGACAGCCTTTCCACTTAATGAGCACCTCCAGCGCCCCTTGAGTATTATACCTCAAGTACTTATTGTGATTCCATTCTCCACTCCAAATCCTCAGCAAGAACTCTATGAAAAGCCGACTGTCCTCCTCCTAAGTCTGGTTTTAGCATAGAAATATGAAAGATGGGGTGGATAGAAGTCAAGTTCAGCAGCCTCAACCTGGAAGCTACTTGACCAATCCTTGCCTCAACTTTATAAGGTCCAAAATACCTTGGGGCAAGCTTTTCATTAAGGCGTTTGGATAGGGATTGTTGTCTATATGGATTCAGTTTCATTTTGACCCAGCTGCCCACCTCTAGTTCTTGCTCATGTCTTAGACGGTCAGCTCGATTCTTCATCTTAGTTTGAGCTTGCAGGAGATGCTGCTTGAGCTTGCACAGTGCTGCATCTCTGTCCTGTAATTCTTGATTCACAGCCTCAAAAGGGGTATTACCTCTCTCATGTTTCAGCAAGGTTGGTGGGTCACAACCATAGAGAGCCTTAAAAGGGGTGGTCTGAGTTGCCGAGTGAAATGATGTATTATACCAATATTCAGCCCTGAAATCCACCGTGCCCACTATCTGGGTTTATCCCTTGCGAAACAGCGTCGATACGTCTCTGAACTTCGGTTAAACACTTCAGTTTGCCCGTTAGGACGGTATATCGAACTGAAATAGGGATTAGTCCCTTGGAGCTTGAAAAGTTCCTTCCAAAAGCTACTCGCATACACCTTGTCCCTTTGAGAAATCAACCTTGACACCCCATGTAATTACAAGATTCCTTAACAAATATGGTTGTTACAAACCTTGTACTAAATGGGTGCTTAAGAGGGATAAAATGAGCATAGTTTGTTAAACGGTCGACCACCACAAAGATTCAATTAAAGCCTTTTGAGAGAGGTATCCCTTTAATAAAATCCTGTGAGATATCACCCCATACTTGTGTGGGAACCGGTAATGGTTGTAGTAACCCCGCCGGCCTTATGATAAATGGCGTAGTTAGCCACAAATTCTTGAATGGCCTTCTTCATTCCTATCTAGTACAACTCTCTAGCCATCCTCCGATAATTCTTCAACACAACCAAATGTTTGCCCGTTTCCCCTGCATGAAATTCAATTAGCAGCTTGGGAATCATGGTTGAGCTTGCCGGTATAACCAAATGCCCCTAATGCAGAAGCTCCTCTGCCTAGAGGATATACCCTTACTACTCCCCCTACCCCTATACCTTGCCGTAAATGTTGTTTCAAGGGTCCCAAAAGAAGGTTAGCATCTATTTTGGATTGAAGAGAGCTCCACAATATCACCCACCCAAATTGAATCCACTCGGGATAAAGCATTTGCTTTATTTTCCTTTCCCGGTGTGTGCTCTATCTCAAACTTGTAACTCCGTAGCTTGCTGACTCATTTGACGTTGCCGGTTGTTCCAACAAGAACTTCAAACTTCGTTGATTCGTTGTAACCTTAAATTGCCGCCCGACCAAATAATGCCTCCATTTCTACATTGCCAACACTAGTGCCATCAATTCTCATTCATATAAAGACTTCAGGCATGCCCTTGCACCTAAGGATTGATTAAAGAAAGCAATAGGTCTTTTTTGCTACATCAGAACTACCCCTACGCCCTGGAGGCTGGAGGCATCTATCTCCACTACAAAAGGCTCCTTGAAATTAGGTAGCCCCAATATCAGGACCGTCACTATGGCTTGTTTCAATTGCTCAAAGTTTTGTTGCGCCTCTTCATCCTTGCGGAAATTATCTTGATTAGTTAGGGGTGCTGCGATTTGTTCAGACAAATTTGCAATATTACCTAGTTAGCCCCAAAAAGTCCTCGCAGTTCACGTAGCGTCTTAGACACCGGCCACTCCTTCATGCACGACAGTTTGGACGGGTCAACTACCACCTCTTTTGCGGATAATATATGCCCTAAATATTCCAACTTCGTTTGCCCAAAGATACTTTTCTTCTCATTCACTGCTAGCTTGTTTGCCCTTAATATGTGGAAACCAGTTGTAAGTGATGGATATGTGCCTCCATATTCGCGTTGTAGACCAATATATCTTCAAAGATAAAGCAAATGGCAGGTATTGGCTAATCTAAATGGCATGATGAGAAACTCAGTGTCCCTCGTGTGTGCAAAAGGCTATCTTATAGATGTCCCCTGTACTCACCCTGATTTGATGATATCCGGACTTCAGATCCAGCTTTGAAAAGACTATTGCCCTGTGCAATTCGTCTAGTAGCTTATCAATTATGGTTATGGGATTATTTGTTGTAATTGAAAAAGAACCACCAACTCCCATCTTTTTTTTTGACTAGTAGCACCGGGCTGGAGAAAGGGCTATGACTTGGATGAATCACTCCCACTGTTTAACATGGCTCTCGCTAAACTTTTGATCTCATCTATCAATGACTGGTTGTGTTCCGGCAACTGGGGTATTTTATGATCCAAGTCTCGTGCAGGTGGTAATCCCTCCAGTCCCTTTAGTATCTCAGGAAAGGCGTGCATCACCTCTTGCACTTCAGAGGGAACGCTTCTAGAAGAGTCTTGCGGAGCTTCTATCAATAAGGCACAACCTTCCAAAAATATGCCTTGTTTTTCTTTCCCAAAAGTGCGTAGTAATGGTTCGAGGTTAAATTGAGTTCTGCACAGTCCTGGGTCCTCTCAAGGTTATCAATGTATATTCCAAAATGAAATTCATCCGTAACGCCTTCCAATTAACATGCATACCTCTAAGTTTCTCCAACCATTGCATGGCTAAGATAACATCTACACTTCCCAACTCTAAAGACATGAAATCTTCTTTGATTACTATCTTCGACGATGTCAGTACCACCCCTTGCAAATTCCAAAAGTCTTGATGGAATTACCTGTGCCCATGAGTACCCTGTAAGAATCGGTGGTAGAGAGCGATAAGCCCAAACGTCTTTCTCACCAGGTCTTGTGAAATAAAGTTATGTGTAGCCCCAAAGTCGACCAAAATCACCATCATTGCCTCCGTAATTTCCCCTTTAAGCTTCATAGTCCTGGGAGTAGTAAAACCTACAATTGAGCTCATGGAGAGCTTAACCTTTTCCTTTACCTCTGCAGTCTCCTCTAGTTCAACCGGTGGAGGGTTCTTCTCCTCTTCCTCATCGGCTTCCATCATCAACTCCTATAGCTATTGATGACGACACTTATATCCAGGAGCATACTTCTCGCCGCACTAGAAACACAACCTCGGTCCCATCGGCGCCTCATCTCAACGCCTAATAGTTGCTAGAAACTCGTCGTACGATGACTGCCCTGAGATTCTTTTGCTGGAGTGTTGGGGTTGGTCTGGGTTGTGATCATTCTTGTCGAAAATGAGGGAGAGCTAAATTATACTCCTAGTTAGGGTTGTAAATGAGCCTAGACAGTTCGATATTCGGCTCGGCTTGGCTCGTTAAAAGCTCGGTTCGGCTCGTTCATTTAGTTAAATGAGCCGAGCTTGAGCCTCACTTTTAGGCTCGTTTATTAAACGAGCTGAGCCTGAGCTCGAAAAAGCTCGGCTCGGTTCATTTTTTGGCTTTGACTTATGAGCTCGACTCGGCTCGGCTCGTTAAAAGCTCGGTTCGGCTCGCTCGTTTAGTTAAACGAGCCAAGCCCAAACATCATTTTACGCTCGTTTAGTTAAACGAGTTGAGCCCAAGCCTAGGGGTATTCGGCTCGGTTCGGCTTGTTTATAGCCCTACTCCCAGGGACGAGGAAGAAGAAAATGGTGGTTGGGAGTTTGGGCTTATGTTCAAATAAGTGGAGGCGTTTAACTTGGGCCCAGCACCAATTGTATTTCTAGAGGGTTTTGGGCTAGAGCCCTCTACTTGGATAATGCAGTTCTTTTCCTCTACCAATTGAATCGCCTCCATAATTTCAGTGAGCCTAGTAGGCCTAGTAGGCGAACCTCAACCCTCATTGCTGGTTTTAGACCATATAGCAACGTGCTCTCTTGAACTTCTTTTGACAATCGGCCTTGCAATGGTGCCGCCAACAACTCAAACTCTTCCAAATACTCCTCGATTGTTGATAGTTGTCAGATCACCAGGGACCCCTCTTGTTTCGGTCGAAATTGCATTAGGAACATCTCTTTAAATTTCCTCTAGGCAGAGAATTTCTTCCCTTCCTCGGCAGACTAGAACTAGGCCATCACCTTACTCTCCATAGCCATTGGCACTGCCTCCATCTTCTCCGTCTCAAAGAATTGGTTCAAGTTGAAATACCTCTCTATTCGAAACAACCACTCATCAGGATCCGTGCCATTAAAGGTTGGAAACTCCAGTTGACGGGCCGATCGATGATCATTATGGTGCTCCTCTCCGCCCTCTGCCGCTATAGGAGGTACACGCACCCCCCCCCCCCAATCCAACTGTTGCCTTCCAGTTTTGGTAGATGAGGAACTCCCATTTCTAGCTCGGTTCGTGCATTGTATTGGGCGAGTATGGATTCCATTGTCTTCTCAATTGAGCCCAATCGCTCCTCAATCATAGGTACTCATCGAACTCCATCCTTAAACATGTCCATTTCCTTCTGCCAATCTTCTGTTTGTCCATCTTTTCCTCCAACTCGTCCACCTTCATAAGCATCTTCCAAGTTCGTTATTGCTCTGATACCACTTTGGTAGAATCCATAGGGTACTCAAAATATCATTGAAAGTTATGCAAGTAAACATAAATAAATTGGGCTATAAAGAGAGGGATTGCTTATATTCTCAAAAGTGGGAAGATACATCTAGGCATTCGAGGTCCTGGCTCCTCCCTCTAACATACTTCTATTTCCCCTCTCCTTAGTTCCCAAGTCTATTTAATACTCCCCCTAGCCTCGTCATCAACAGAAAAGATACCCAAAGGAAAAAGCCAAATAAAAGTCATAGCCACTAATGGACTCCCCCTACTCCCACTCTAACTAGAAAATACTATGAATGAAAAGGCTAAAATGCCCTTCCTATGCTGCCATAACAAACAGACCCTACACCAAGCCTCACATTCCTTCTCTGTTCCTCCAAACATATGTGTGTTGAATCATGGGTCTATCACCTTTTTTATGTTTTAAAGAAATCTTTACTATAAATTTTTGAAACGGAAATATATGAATTATTGGAGTTACCATGTGGTGCCTGAATCTTCCTGCTAAAAAGGTAAAAGAATATGAATTATGGTTGAATGATTGAAGGTGTTTAACGTCTTGGTTTTGGTTGATGTGGACATATTGCACTTCTTATACTTAGGGTTTTGAACAATGTAAATATTGCAGCTGACTATCCCTTTATAAACTGCAATTTTTTGCTAGTTATTTTTGCTTCAGTTTTTTAAGAATATATTGACCTACTTGGCTTTCGTTGTCAGATGATTTATGTGGAAAGGTAGAAATATGAGTGTGAAAAGGAAAGAATCCTTTTCCTTGAAGTCAAAATATCATTGATGTTTTCTGTGCAGTCTAGTAATTATTTCCTATTTGCTTGTTTGAAATCAGACTGTTGGTATTGGTGATACTTCTCAACAGTCTGCATCCGACTGGCAAGAGCATATATCCCCTGACGGAAGAAGGTATTTTTTTTATTTTTAATGTTGATATTGATTATCAACATAATCCACTTCACCAACTACAAGTAAGCTACATGGATAAAACTTTTAAGGTGTACTGGTTGCTTACGTCATTTCCATATCTGAACAGATACTACTACAACAAAGTCACCAAGCAATCGAGCTGGGAGAAACCTTTTGATTTGATGACCCCTTTGGAGGTGAGTCATTTGGCTCTGTTGAGCTGTCTATTCTATTGGGCTCCCCCTAGATGATAAGCCTTGAATTGGTTTGGGAGATGTGTTGCATTATGTCCTTTTAGGTTGTTGGCAATTATGGGTTTCTTTGACGGTGATTACATCGATCAGTATTATTTTATTCCAATTCTCCTTTTGTTTGCATGTTTTACCACTGCTTTGTAGATGTCATGGCAAGTCAGGAGAGTGCTTTAAATGCTCACTTTGAAGGCGGATTCACTCTTGTAAGACATGCAATGATTTGCATTTTAAATTCTAATCTTGCCCTAGATTTTAGCACTGCTCTGGGCGTGATTTTTCATTTATACAATGCTTAAGGTCATCCTGTGGCTTGTTGTAGCATACCGTTCTACTGATATTTGGGGCTCTTTGACTGGTTGTCATAATATATAAATATAACCTACTATGCAAAATTTTTATGTGGCTGATCTATTGGAAATCAAGTTTCAGTACATTTGTTTCCTTGATGTGCCAATAAATAGGGGTTGTTGTCCCATAATAAGTATTGATGTTTTTATTTTTTATTTTTTTTATTTTTCTAAGCTTGGACAGTGCCTAAAGTTTTGACATTGAATTGATTAATTTGGTAAATTGTTTCTTTAATGGGCTGCACTTTGCTCTTTCAAACAGCTGAGTGTTTGCTTTTCTCATTATGAAAACTAAAATCCATTATTGAATTTTTTCTGGTGTTTTGCTTCTTTTTTCCTGTCATTTAATCATTAGCCTGATGACAATTATGAAATACGCTGTGCTAAATCATTTGCTTTTTCAGTGCTACCGCTGCAGAATTATAATGTATCTTAGTGTTGACTTTATGAATGTAATGTTATAAAATGATTTTTCACTTATTCAATGATTAAGGTCTTCCTGTGGCTTGTTGTATCATACCGTTCTACTGGTATTTGGGGCTCTTTGACTGGATGTCATAAGATAACATACTATGCAAAATTTTTACGTGGCTGATCTATTTGTGATCAAGTTTCAGTACATTTGTTTCCTTGATGTGCCAATAAATAGGGGTTTTGTCCCATAATGGGTATTGACTATTGATGTCTTATTTATTTATTTATTTATTTTTTAAAACTTGGGCAGTGCCTAAGGTTTTGATATTGAATTGATTCATTTGGTAAATTGTTTCTTTAATGGGCTGCACTCTGCTCTTTCAAACAGCCGAGTTTTTGCTTTTCTCATGAAAACTAAAATCCATTATTGAAATATTTCCTGTGTTTTGCTTCTTTTTACCTGTCATTTGATCATTAGACTCATGACAATTATGAAATATACCGTGCCAAATCATTTGCTTTCTCAGTGCTACTGCTGCAGAATTATAATGTATCTTAGTGTTGACTTTATGAACGCAATGTTATATTCGGTTTTCCAAATCTTGAATATATTACTTTCCTTATGTTTGCTTGGCGATAACATATCAAAGGATTTTAGAGCCCTTTTGATACCATTGCTCTTGGAAGGTATGAAATCCTGAGCCAATTTTGCTTGTTCTGCCTATTGGTTACTGCATAGAAGGAAGCTGTTTGAAGAATTAGAAATACGTCTTGTGTGCTATGATTGAAATATTCTTTTTGTTGAATAATTGTGGCGTGCATCCCTTCAAAATCACGTAGTTTCTATTCAGAAATGTAGATTTATATTTGTGCTATTTGCCGTGCATATATATTGCTTGAATATGATAGGCCAAAATGGTAATCAAAGCAAATTGATCAGTTAGGTTTGGCATTTTGAAGAGTTAATTTGAGCAGTGATGTTCACAAATGTATCACGACTTTGTTACTATTTCATAGGTTAAAGTGTGGGATAAATTGTACCTTATCTGCATCGTTAGTTTTGTATCTCTTTGAAATCACGAGGCTGTGCACAAGTCTTTGCTTGAAACGAGAGGTGAGTGTTAGTTTCTGGGTCATTATTGTATATTCTGGTGGGACAAAGCTTCTAAATTTTTCATGGTTCATGTTAGCTCTACAACTGATAACATTTTTGCAGCCTAGCAGAAATGATGCCATGAATCACAAAATAATTCTTCTTCATCTTAATATGTCATTCTATTGTGTGTTGTTCCTTCATCATCCTGAGATACAATGCTGGTGCCATCTCCCAGTGGTTAGAAAATCTTTGGAGCTATTTCTAAATATGGGTATGATTCAGAGTTGGGTGTGTGTTAGCCTGAGATAATGTGAGCACTGTTTAACCTGTTATGGCGTGACACCAGCTTCATTATTTGAAATACTAACTCATACTGTGCCAAATTAACTGGCTTTCTGCACTATTTTGCTTTCTTACTTCTGCACCTTTTGGACAGTTCCGCATTTATCTTTTTTTGATACTATTTTGCTTGTATGATGTGTGAATTTCTTCAACTAGACATAAGCCTTCCAGGTAATACTAAGTTTTCTCCAGTTTTACTTGTTTTCTTATGTTGCATACCTTTAATTTTGTTGTTGTGCATTTAATTTCAAATAGTTTATACATTAAAAGTGCTTGCTTAATTCCCTTCATTCAAGCAAACTATTAATGGAATGGACAAAGCAGGAAATGAATAAGTTAAAGACTTGTAGTAGGTTTTTCACATGTTGAATTTCTGTTATGACAGAAGGCAGATGCTTCGACTGTTTGGAAAGAGTTCTCAACTTCTGATGGCAAAAAGTATGTTTTTGGTCATTTTATGCATGTTTCTGGTAAATATGTGTCACAATTGTCTTGATCTTAAATATCAAATTTTGTAAGCATGTGTGTTCTTGCTTGCTATTTAGATATTATTACAACAAAGTGACCAAGCAGTCAAAATGGACTATACCTGATGAACTCAAGGTATCTTGGAGACACTAGCAGCTTTCTCTCTTTCTATTTGTTTTTCCTGCACTCATATAAGTTATTTGGCATCAGTTAGCTCGTGAGGAAGCTGAAAAAGGAGCCAGCCAGGGAGTGCAGTTAGATGCAGGAGTGACCTCCCACTTGTCAGCTGCCACAATGTCTGCGTCCACTGATGCTTCAGCTGCTGCAGTTTCTGCTAGTCTGAACAGTTCATTAACCATGAAAGCTGTGGTATCAAGTCCACAAACCCATACACCTGTTGTGCATTCCTCTCCTGTGGTTAATCCTATATCTCCAGCTGTCCACTTTTCCGGCTCAACTAGTGTGGCTGGAGTTCACTCTCCCATGGTAGCTGCTGCTCCCCCACCTGCCTCATTTGAAACTTCTGGTGTGCTTAATCCCTCAGTAGATAACTGTGCTCCATCTATGTATGTTTTCTATCTTTGAATGATTCTTTGTTTTGTCTTTTTCCTTTCCCTGGGGCATCCATATCCATTATGCATCCATACTTAATCAGTCGTGCTTGGGGTTGCTATTCTGTTAATTAGTCTCTATCTTGGTGGTTTCTTGTTGCTTACTGTGGTTTATTGACATCAGTGGTTCTGACAAGATACCATCCCAAGAAATTGCAAATTCGGCAGGAGTTTCAGATCAGGATTTAGAGGTATGGACATTTCACTGTTCCCTCTGCCCTCCAAAACTTGCTCAAACTGTGGTATTATCACTTTGACACTTGATGCCTTCTTTTATGGCATATAAGCTGTACGCTGATAATTCTGATGTATCATAATGGAGGCTCTTTTTTCCTTCTGTTGCTCTCCAGTAGCCTACTTCTCTGCTTATTTTGATATCAAGAATTGCTGATATTTCTTGGAAGTACATACAATTGTTGCCATGGATGACGCCTACCACTATATACACCAAAACTGCCATGGTCCTTACTAATGGGAGGCTATCTCCTTTTATGCATTCCACCTGCTTTCATTCTTTTGTTGTGGCTACTTGCATTCTGTAAAATACTTGCTCGAACTTCATTTATCTGCATAGTTGGATGGGATCTATATATTCCTCAGATCAAACTTTTCCACCTGATTGTCCAGAGTCACTGATTTTGGAACAATATGCTCTGGTGCACATACTTTTATACTTCCCATCTTTCAGATTGTCATGCCTATAAAGCCACGGGACAAATAAAATTACTCAAAGGAGAAATGTTCAGTGTAGAGTTGTGTATCATATTAGAAAGAATGAGTTTTTTTTTATTTTTTATGTTTTCCTCATCTGGGTTGGTTTTCTTTAAAGACAATGTGAAGTTTCATAAAATATCTTGAACAAAATTCTTTTTTCTGAAAAATTTGTGATGGAAGTATAGGCATTCCCACACTCAGCTGGATGTGTTCTGCCCTAGTTTACGGGCTTTATCATGCTACAGTGTGGGGAGCATTTTCCTTTGGTGTCTCCAAATCTTGAACCAACATGATAGCTCTTAAGGTATGTTTGGAGGGGGAAGTTTCGGAGGGCAGTTCATATGAAGAGAGTAAGAGGGAATTTGTAAAGTTCTCTTGACTAAATCTTTGTTTGGGTATTCTAAAGGAGAATTTATAAGCTGCGTAGAATTTTTGAAATCCTCTAAGCTAGGGATTTTACAATTCCACCGATTAGGTGGATTTGGAAACTTCCTTAGCCTGAAGTTGGTAAATAGACAAAAAAAGTCTGAACTATTTACCAATGTGATTTTTCTCTGTTCCTTGATCCGATACTCATCTACCTCAACTATTTGTATATTCCTTGCACTAAAGTCTTGAAATTGTTACATTCAAATTCATTATGTTTAAAACATTGAATTTATAACCAGAGAATTTTAAAGGAAATTACTTTCATAATTCCATCATTTTTAGAATCCTTTCATCCAAATGTACCCTTATTGCTTTTGGAACATTCGCTGCTCACTCTTGGTAATCTGGGTAGGTTCCTGGGGTTATGTAGTATTTGGGACACGACTTGAGACTTGTTGGCGTAAAAGATATAATCTCGCAAGGATATTAAAGAGGAGGATGAATAATGGGTGATGTCATAGTTTAGTAGATGAGATTGGCAGTAGGTCTTAGGTTTGAAACCATATTGCACACCTTTATGGTAATCGTGACACCTACATGGTAATTGTACTCTCCCTTACAAGTTCCTATATCAAAAAGGAAAAGAGAGTGAATAGTTTGTTTTGGTGAGCCTATTGGTTTCATATAAAACAATCCTGATTAAAGCATCAGCCATGGCTTGTTTCATATTTACTTGCACAAAGATATTACAGAGGAGGATGAATAGTTTGTTTTGGTGTTGCAATGGATATTTCTTTCTCTCGATTTGAGACACATTTATGAAGTTTGTAGTGGATTTCAGTGATTTTTATTCGATGTCAGGAAGCTAAAAAAGGCATGGCCTTTGCTGGTAAAATCAATGCAAGTCCAGTGGAAGATAAACCTGTCGAGGATGAACCTTTAGTATTTGCCACTAAGCAGGTACAAGTCCTTTAGATTTACTTGCTTATTGTGCGGACTGGAAGAAGTGCGCATGGTTTTGTGATGTCTTTTGTTTGCATGACTCAAAATTTCTCTAATGTTTTGTCTAATGGCCGCAACAGGAAGCAAAAATGGCATTCAAATCGCTTCTAGAGTCTGCAAATGTTCAGTCTGATTGGACTTGGGATCAGGTTTGTGGTGCTGTAAGACCTTACTTATGACAATTTTTGTGTGTTTTGGTTTGAATGTTTAATAAGTTGGGTTTATCATCTATTATATAACAAAAAATTTTCCATAGTTTATAATTTACACAATAATTTTATCCCTCTGCACTCGTATAATAACTTATTGTTTAAGCATGGTCAACTTCCTCTAATTAAGTCCCTAATTGACTTATTATTCAATCAGTCAACTTTCTCTAATTAACTCCTGAATTGACCAATTACTCAATCAATCAACTGCCTCTAAATGTGCATAATTGACTCATTATTTTTTTTTTCAATCAATAAGCTCTATTTGTTAATATCTCTCGCAAATTGATGTGGGTGATTCTAAAAGCATCAATTTGTCAATTAGGAACTTGTGTTGATGTCAAGAAAGAGCTTTAGTAAAGATGCACGTGGTTTGATGCTCGGTAGGAGCATGAGGAAGGGAAACATGTTGGTTAAAGGCTTCACATATGGAATGATGATTGACTTCAATATGGTTTGTATGTTCATGGAAAACCAGATTGACATCGATTTGTATAGTACTAATATTGTTGGCATGGATTGAAGTAGAGGAAACCCAAGCTCACCTAGTGACCCTCAAAGCCATGTGATATCAGAATAGGTAGATAACACAACTCGATACTCAAACTCGATGGAGGACTTAGAAATGAGAGCGTTACCTAAGAACATACACCATCCAGAAATAGACCGGCAGGTATCAACACAACCAGCCCAATCAACATCACAATATCCCTTTAGCTGCAAAGATGAGCTAGCAGGAAAGAATAACCGGTGGGAGGAAGTACTCTTCAAATAGCGGATGATATGAAGAACAATGGTTAGGTGGAGATGTTTGGAGCCTAAGTTGTCGGACTACAAAAGAGATGATAAGATGAGTAATAGTGAGGTAATTCAAACTCCCAACTAGTTATCAATATAAAGATGGATTAGGGAGAAAATCTCGTCTCACGAGAGAGTTTGAGATTGACTTCCATAGGAGTAAGAAATGGATTACATGATTGAAGTCCAGCTAAGGAAATAATTTCCTGTGCATATCTGTGTTGGTGTAACAGAGTACATATCTGAACTTCCAAACCCAAGAAAAATTGCAAAGATCTAAGGTCTTTCATGTAAAAGGAAGCGTTAAGATGATATTGTAACTGAGGAATTAAATCTTCATCCAACCCCAAAATCACAATGGGAGCAATACTGTTCTAGATGAAGTCTTGCGTAAAAAAAGAGAGGAATCATACTGTCTTTTGAGTAAACTAAAATTCAAGCAAGGTAGCTCGAACTTATAATACCATGCTCGAGGGGCTGTTTAAGGCTGTATAAGCGCAATCAATAGGTATATGGAGGAGTAATGAACAAGCTAGGAGGGAGAGATATATTTCTTCAAGGTCCCCATGGAGAATGGTAGTCATCTTATCAATAGGAGCAAATGTTTCATCATAATCAATCCCACCAATTCCCTAGAGCCACAAGGAGAGCTTTATATCGATCAAGAGACCCACCGGAACTATACTTAATTGAGTATGCCCATGGGGGACAAGGCATGATATCCCAAGTATGATATTTATGAAGGGCCTATAGGCTGCAGATCCTTCATGATGGGTTCCCATGGAGACACGCATTCTTCACATCTGTCGTAGACTCCTTCCTTTTAAGCAGCGATACCAGTAATAGTTCGAACGGTATTCATCTTAGCAACAGAAACAAATGTTTCATCATAATCAATCCTAGAGAATCCATAACTATGAGGAGCATGGCTAAGCCAAGTAGATTGTCCTAGTGTAGGAACCACAGGGTCAGGCAGTGGGGCAATTTTGTGAAGGAGCATTGGAACATGTGCAATAAACAAGATCTGGCTTAAATATATCCACATAAGGTAATAAATCATCAAAGGATAAGAGAGGAACCAAATAAATACTGGATATAATGTTTGTTTGGAAGAAATATTAATGTTCGAAGAAAGTAACAGTTTTGGATATCTAGAATTTGTTTGAATAATCCCTGTAATATAGAAATCCTTTTTGGGTAGGGTTATATCCCATAAATGTTCGCGTGGCAGATTGTGCAGTGAACTTTTTACAATCATTGGGAGGTAAATGAACAAAACACAACCAAAAGTAAGAGACTGATAGTTACAGGGTTCTAAAAATAAATGAACATAATGATTATCATAGTTTAATGTGATAACAGGTAAACAATTTATTAAGTAGACAACAGTGGATAAAGCTTCAACCCAAAATTTAGGTGGAACAGATGACTCAATTAATAGAGATTGAACAGTGTCAAGAAGATATTGGTTCTTATGTTCCGCAACACCTTTTTGTTGTGGAGTATATGGAGAAGAACCCCTGAGAGATAATGCCCCTATTTTGGAGATATTCCTGAAAGGAATGAGACATGTACTACCCCCTCTGGAGTTGGACCACTAGATTTTGATAGAAGTTTTAACAAGAGCAAATTTATAGAAAAATAGAAAAGATATTAGATTTAGAGCAGAGTAAATAAATCCAAGTAAATGGACTATAATCATCAATAAACGCGACAAAGTATGTGTATTGACCATGTGAGACAATAGGAATGGCCCCCCAAGCATCAGTATGAACTAGCTTAAAGCACATAGAAACATGACTTCTATGGGTAGGAAGTGGTAAAATTTTGCTTTTAGCAAGGCAACAAGTAGAACAATCAAAGGAGGTAGAAGAAGAAATACAAGCATTTTTATTGCCTAATAAACCATGTTTGATAAGATGTGTCAAAACAACGGAGTTGGGAAGACCCAACCTTTTATATCACACTTCATGGCTACTTTTGGTTACTTCACAAGAAAGAGAAATAGTACTTGGAATAGATAATTGTAAAGACGAAAAACATCCGACTTTAGGCCTCTTCGCCACCACTGTCCCCGACACCTAATCCTACACAAGGCATCCACTACTAGAAAAGTTGACAGTATAGTTTTGATCACTAACCAACCAACAGAAATCAAATTAGTAGATAATTCTGGAGAGGCAAAAACATTCCGGAAATAGAAAACCAAGTTACCAGTGGCATCAATTAGAAGAGCAACTATCTTTATATTTTGCTTTCCTCCATACTTTGAACTACATGGAGAAAGTTCGAACCACCAGTCATGTGATTTGTAGCTTTGAAATCAACAATCCAAGAAGAAATTGAACTAGTACCAGGACCTTACAAGCCCAAAGCTGAGAAAGTAGATATAATCATTTGTTGAATCATGGTAGGTGTGAGTGTGAATGACTCATAAGATCCAGTAGATTATGATGGCTGAATATTAGCTTGAGAAGCTTGGGATTGCCAATTTTGAGGTCTAACGTGACACTCTTTAATAATATGACCCTCCTTTTTGCAATAGTTGCAAAACTTCTTAAAATAGTTGCGAGCTATGTGACCATACCCTTTGTAGCTGTAACATTGAACTTTGCTCTTATATTTCCCTTGTGTTGCGTAAGCAATGGCTGCTAGTTCAGAAATGATAACCTCCAAACTAATGCTTATTTGGGCGAACAACCTCTATTCTTCCCGAAACAAGTATCTAAAGAGGGAACTGGATTGCTGTTCAACAAACCAGCACTTACAATTTCAAAATTTTCTCTTAATTTCATGAGACATTGATCGCCTGTAGTCTCTTCAAGAACTTTCTGAATTGCTTTTAGTGCTGCCTTAGGAACCTTGGCAAGAATTATAGCAGAATACTTGCCCCGCTGATTAATGAAACCAGAATAAAATTGTTCTATTGTTAAATTACCTTGCTAAAATTGTTAAGTTCCAATTCCAATTGGAATTTTTCAGCACTGTTGAGTTTGATAGTAAGTATGTTCAAGATATTTCCACATGGCCTTGGCTGTAGCAAAACAATAAATATTTGCTATCAGATGTGGCTCAATTGTGCCAATAGCCAAGTAATAACCTAAGCATCATTAATCTCCCATTGGGCAATTTCTGTCCTTTCAGTGGACATAATAGTAGTGCTATCAATATGATTAGACAAGTCTTTTCCCTTTAGAAACTTCTTAAACTAAAATTCCTATGTAGCAAAGTTTTTTTCCAGTTAATCGAATAATACTATTCTCAACGGACATATTTAGGTTTAAAAAAAAAAAAACCTAAGGTCGAACAAATTTTCTCCAAATAGGACCATGTCAAAAAAAATGACAATATCAACCTAAACCAAAGGCAACTCAACCACAAGGTGCAAACTGACAACCTTCCAAATCAGATTTGCACCATCCATCGAAGTCTAAGACGGAAACAGTGTTCACAATTTAGATAGGCAGCCTCAAAAAACTAGTCCGATGATGAAATTAGTCGACAGAAACAAATTTAACAACACTGTTGGAGATATAGCGAGTAAAGCTTTGATACCGTGACATTTTTTTGGGTTTTGGTTTGAATGCCTAATAAGTTGGGTGTGTCATCTATTATATAAGTTTCCATAGCTGACAATTTACACTAAAATTTTATCCCTCCACACTCATATAATAACTTATTTTACAGAATTAACTATTTAATCAATTAAATCCCTAATTGACTTTATAATCAATCAATCAATCAATTTCCTCTAATTAGCTCCCTAACTGACTAACTATTCAATCAATTAACTCCCTAATTGACTAATTAACCAATCAATCAACTTCCTCTAATTAAGTCCTGAATTGACCAATTATATAATCAATCGACTTCCTCTAAATCAGCATAATTGACTAGTTTTTCAATTAACAATCATTCAGCTCTATCTGTTAACAACTTATAATACGTATATTCCGCTTGCCTAGCTGCTAATGCCTGAATTCATTTTGCCAGGCCATGAGAGCAATAATTAATGATAAAAGGTACAGTGCATTGAAAACGTTGGGGGAGCGCAAGCAGGCATTTAATGAGGTACTCTTTTCTCGTCTTTTCAAATATTATGCAGCTGAAAAAGATTGAACATGCCCTACTTTTTCCTTCCCTTGGGGAAAAAAAACAGGGATGATAAAATCATGCCTCATTGTCACTTGGCTCAATTTCTCTGGTCTTCCTAACTTGCTCTGATATTGTAGTACTCGGGCCAGCGGAAGAAGCAGGAAGCTGAGGAGCGACGGATTAGGCAGAAGAAAGCAAAAGAAGAGTTTACCAAGATGTTAGAAGTATGTTTCATCACATTGATTCAGTGTTTTTCATAAATGCTGTTGGTTTTTGTCTTATAGTTTTTCTTTAAACTGTTTATAGGAGTCAACAGAACTGACATCAGCTATAAAATGGAGGTTTGATGTTATATTGGCCTACTAAAGTATCCTCTGATTCAATGAAGAGTTTGTGTGCATCCTTTTTTTTTTTTGGTTTTCCTAACCTTTCTTTAACTGATCAGCAAAGCGGTTGAGATGTTTGGAGATGATGAACGCTTTAAGGCTGTGGAACGAGCTAGAGATCGTGAAGAGCTTTTTGAGACATACTTGGTGGAGCTCCAAAAAAAGGTGATAATTGCCTTCTCTAGAACTTTTATTTAGGAGCAACAAAGGCATTCTGTGTTTTGCAAAATCCTACCATTATCTCTGTTGATCAAAGTGCGTTTTCATCTTATGTTGTCCAGTATTTGTCAGAGTTGCTAATTGAAGCTATACAAAACTTCATCACAATTTCATTGAATTGTATAATTCAATTTAATTTTTGTTTTTATTTTTACATCTATGTGAATTTTTATGCCATTGCCATGGTTTTTAGTTATCTTCCCTGTCTTTTTCACCTTGTTTTTCGTTTTGGTATTTAAATCAAGGAGAGTTTAAATAAGATAGATATCTGCTGTTTGTGCTTATTGGTTATTTTTTGATTGTTCAGGAAAAGTTAAGGGCTCAAGAAGAGTTTCGGCAGAATAAAGAAGAATTTAGAAAGCTTTTGGAATCATGTGACTTTATCAAGGTACACCTTTTTGGACACTTCCAATATAGTAATCCCTCCATTTCACAATATATGCCACATTTTAGGTGCACCCAACTCACAGAAGGAAGGGCTCGTTGACGTTCCCATGGTGGATGCAACAACCCTCTCTCCCTCCCTGTTACAATAATTTCTATCTTAGAGTTTCAACCGTCCTCTATGAGTTGTACGTTTTTTCTTGTCTTCCTGGTCGAAGACTCAGCTTTCGTTGTCCTTTGTGGAATTCCTTCAATGTTTTTGATTAGGGTGTGTTTCTCCTTGCCATGAACTAGGAGTGGAAGCTTCATTTGACCTTGCCCTAGTTGTTGGTCTGATCTAAGGTGTGATTGCTAGCTTTTAAGATTTGTTTTTTTTTTTTTTAAATTCATCCATTCCTGTCAGATTTGGGTGTTTGTGTTCGGTTTTGATTCGCTATAGCTATGTTTCATCAATCTTGCCTTTCTCCATAGTGGTTTCAACTTATGTGGCTGTTCCATTGGTTCGTTTGGTCTAGATCTGGTGTTGGGTGAAGTGGGTTGTTGGTTAGTTCTTAGTTTGAGTCCCTTTATTCTTTATCTGTGTTGCGGATTGCGGTTGTGGTTGGTTGTCTTGACCTCCAAGCTTTCTTTCCTCCTATTTGCAATGGTTGAGTCTTTGTTTTCTTTGATTTCCATTGTCGACGGTTCGTTTCTATTCTTGTTGTGCTTGTCTCAGTTTTGACAAGTCAGTGCTTCAAGTTTGGTTCAACTATCGTTTGGAGATTGTCTTCTAGAGCTGGGTTGTTGGGAATTGTTCATTCATGGTGTTGAATCTGACTCGTATCCAAGATTGTAAGTCAGGGATGTATTTGGTTGTCATCTGCCGATATCTTTTGATGTTGTCGTCCATTTTTTGCATTTGTCTGAACCTAGAGGCTATGTTTGCGATGAGATAGCCATGCTTGACTAGACTATGGCTCATAGTAGAAACTTGGTCAGAGTTGATTTTTCTGGTGAACTTTTTAAACAGAGGGTGCTCTTCTGTGCTTTATTAATGCTGGAAAATCATTCGTGTTGTTGACCCCAAGCTATGCTGTGTGCCACCTGACTTGCTGTTGTGTTATCATCGGCAGGAGACACTTGAACAAACCGCTATAGGGGTGAGTATATGTGCTTAATGTTATGCTTGCTTGCAGTGTTGTAGCTTGATTGTCATCTGACCACATCACAAGAAGGCCATGGATTGGACCTGTGATTCGTGTGTATGGGGATGAGCTCATTTTGGAGCGAATTCGTCGTCACCAATGGATTGATGGTGGTGGTGTTGGCTCACTATGATTGAGGTTTCCTTAGGGTCTTTGACATGCAGATATGTCTAAAGGGATTAAATGAACATCGAGGCAGTCCAAATGTTGTCTGTAGTGGATTTCTATCGAATGCATTTCACGCTAGCCATTGTTGTTGACGACACTTGACTGTTGTGAGTCTGTGCTTTTTACTAGAAGCGGTACAAATTCTTTTGGGCTTAAGGATAGTACTAAAGGTGATACGCTTGACCAGATGTTCGGCCATTCCTGTGTGACATTATGTGGTCCTAACATGTACTGGATGAACTCACTACTATCCTTGAGTACCATGTACTGGATGAACTCACTACTATAGTTGGTGTTCTTTTGATTTGAGTTTCATGTGCTACTGAAGGTTTTTGAAGGTTTTGATGCTTGACTGGTGTTAGGACTCTGTTACCTTATGAGCTTTCCTCTTAGGGAACAGTTGAGCTAAATCTTATAGGTGCGTATTTTGGTGAAGATATGACTAACTCTTCCATGCTTCTAGCTGCTACTGATGGTTTTGAGGCTTGATTGATACCCAATCCCCACCCCTATTAGTGCACCATCATGAGTGGAAGTGGATTGCATTCTTGCCTTTTGATATGGATCGCTTGTGAGTCCAGTTGAGCCCTGTAGTGGTATATGTTTTTTGTGCTCTATGAGTTTTGCAGATAGTTGGTCATGTAGTGATATAGTTGTATAGGAGAGTTTTGCAAGGCTTTATTGTTTCTTTAGTTGATAGGTTGGATAGATGCCAACCTTATTAGCTTGTCTTTGAATCTATGTTGTACTGTTGACGATGCACTTGGTATTAATAAAATTAATTAATCACCAAAAAAAATACATATATGCCAAATTTGGCTTGGGCATACAAATTAAGATATGATAAAATTAAGGAAATAGAATGCCTAAAATACTTAATGCACCCATAGTTTGGAAACTTAACCACTAATTAGTATTCTTCTGGTTTTAAATACATGTTGTTTAAGGAATTTGATTTTGGTTACAAATAAGTGTTGTTTTACATTTACTAGGAAAAATTTGAAATTTTTTTCTTACTTTTCCCTTTAATATTAATTACTCATAATCTTTTATGCACCTATCTTTTTCTCTCCAACAATAATTATTATTTCTAATAGTATTTAATAAGGTTAATTTAGTCATTTTGATAATTTTTTTAATTCTTGTGGCAAAAGTTAAAATAATACTTATGTAAAATTGGAGGTAGTAAAAGAAATATAGAAGGGTATAATAGGAAATAAAACATTTGATTTTTTATTAGTTTCTGTAATGTAACTCATATTTTGAAACAAATTAAAAAAGCTAGCCTGACCTAGGTTGTGAAAGGATGTAGTACTTATTTTTATGACAAATCCTTATTTCATTACACGATTATTAATTTCACAGGTGGACAGCCTCTGGCGCAGGATTCAAGATCGGCTTGAGGAATATGAGATATGCACACGTCTTGAAAAAATTGAAAGATTAGAAATTTTTCAGGTTTTTATTTTTTTTATTTTTTATTTTATTTTTATCACTGGTCTTATTTAGTTGTATTCCCCAGCTGTCCATGCTGATCCACATTGTTTGGTAGGACTATATACGAGACTTAGAGAATGTAGAGGAACAGCAGAAGAAAATTCAGAAGGTGCTTAAATTTCTTTTCAAATTTTCACTTTAAAGTTCATCTTACATTTCAGTAATTTATGTTCTGATGTTCTTCGATGGTGAATTTTAGGATCAATTATATCGTTTGGAACGGAAAAATCGTGATGCATTCTGCAAGATGCTTGAAGCCGATATTGATGCTGGTATTGTGACTGCTAAAACGCACTGGAAAGATTATTGTGGACAGGTGATTATGTCGAGTGATATCCATAGTGAAAAGTTGATCCAAGTAACATGAGATCACACTAATGCTTCCCCTTGTTCTCTTTTTGTCTCCATTACTTGTGGATTCCAGGTCAAAAATTCCACAGCTTATCTTGCTCTGGCACGTAATACTTCTGGCTCAACTCCAAAAGATCTGTTTGATGAATATGTAGAAGAGTTGGATGACCAGGTAAGCACCTTATAAATTATAACTACCAAGTAGTGATAGATATTAATTCACTCTAAAGCTCTCTGCTTGCCTGCCTGAGCTAGAATGCCTTGCTGATTGTTCATATTCCAAACAACAAATCTATCATTGAAGCAAACATAAGAAGCAGAATTTGATCTTGTTCCTTCATGTTTTATAGACGGAGGCCTCTTTTTCCTTGATTTTGATTATCTGGAAACTTTGGAAGGACTCTTCGCTTTGCTAAGAGTCCTTTTATGAACTCCCCTGTTAAATGCAAACATACTGCACAGAAGAGGCAATAAAAGATTCCTGAACACTTGTCTTTATTTAGTTGAGAAAAGTGGGATCTCATTGTCATCATAAGCATGACGATGATGCAGCTTGCTGGTTAGTAAGTTTATTATGCCTGTGACATGGGATGTGTCCTTCTGGTGTTTGTATCTGTATTGTTTATCACTTGGTGCAGTTACTTTGCATTGCCAACTTGTGCAAGAGTAGGGGGTGACTAATCGCTATATTTCTGCCTCTTAATACTAAGATTTTCATGTGCAGTATCATGATGATAAAAGCAGAGTAAAAGACGCGTTGAAGTTAGCTAAGGTAAGATAATCAGCAAGGGTATGCATTAATGAAGCGTTCTCCAATAAAAGGTACATTTTTTTAAACCTGGTGTGGCTTGCAGACCAGTGTGTCATCATCGTGGACTTTGGAAGACCTTAAGGCATCTGTTTTGGAGGAAATTGGCGAACCTGCTATATCAGATATCAATATTAAGGTATATATGTATCATGTTTTCTATTTGTCTTGTCAAGGTCTTTTTATTTACAGCTTTTCTAGTTTGTTCTTTATTTGTTGAGATACACACACACACACTTACCTTTGTGGTGAGCAAGATTTAATTGTTCTGTTCAGTGGTTCAATTTTCTGCTAGGATTTGATCACTTCTTAACACCCCTCTGTGATCAAGATTTTATTGTTCTGGTCAATTTGTTATCTGGTATATCTGCTTCCCCGACATCTATTTCGCTTCTTTTTCTGCATAAGACTCTTTTGTGCAAAATTATTTCTTAGATTTGATTCTTGGTTCTATATTCTAGGGTCTTTAACAATGTCCTTTCCCACTACGACTTCAGCGATACGGTGATCTTTTTCTTTGGTGCATTTCTTGCTGTCAAAAGCCAAATCTTCCAAGTTCCAGGCTAGCATAACTAATTTCATTGTAAACTCACCATGATTGGAAGCTTTGTTGGCTGGAAATTTACGGTATTGATAAGCTAGTCAAACTCAGCAAGTGACAATCCAACAAATGTAAATAAGAGTAAATGATTAGTACTCAATTGAATACGAGCTAAGCTGACAAAATCATGGATTTATAAAATCTACCATGAAACAAACTTTGGCCTGGACAAAAATTCGTTTTCAAGCATGTCTGAAACTTATATAGCAACTTATCATTCACAAATGGTTATATCAAAGTAGAAGAAGTTCTGTTCGTTTGTGAATAGCCTTATGACAAGCAAAGGAATCTGATGATTGGACAAGTAGTGAGGAGTCTAGATTAAATCATCAAATGAATAGAATGACAACCGTCATTGGCTAATTACAGTGTGACATCGCCTGAATATATTTGGCACACAGATTATGTAGCAGGGTAAGGTTTTACCATATGAAATTATAAAAAAGTGCCTTCATCCAATATAGACAAGTTATGAAGAATCAAATGAGGACCTGAAAAAAGTTTACATGATGAAACTACCTACGAGTGTTCTTCATGTAATATAGACAAGCTATTAATAATCAAATAGAAACATGTCACTTCCAAATAAACTACATAACAAAATAGTAAATGGTTGTAAAATAGCAGCTGAAATCTTCTAGCTCAGGTGTAACACCCCCAAAATTCACTACTGAAAAATTTCGTTAATTAAAAGGAAACTAGCGGAAGCAAATTAATAGACCGTGAATTTTGGGAGTATTACCGCCACACTTAGTACCAGACCGGTTCACTCATACCGTTCCAGTACTAAGTGCTAAGGCTAAAGGAAAATGAAATACAATTTGCAAGAATTTCAACATACTTACATCAGAGTAGCGTATCAAACGTTTACAAGAATGGAATCCACCCATGGTGGTTACAGTATCAACCAGAAATTTCAAAGAGAGAGAGAAAAACCCTAGTAGTTCCGGATGAGACCTTACTCTCTTTCCCGTTGCCCACTTGAGTAACACCTGAAAAGACCTGCAAGGGACACTGCCCATTGAATAGGCAGGGGCCCCACGAATGGAACCCTTCAGTACTACGGTACTGAGTAACCCTTTAAAGTCCCACTTAAAAGCAGGCCCGCAATGTAACACATGAAACAAGCTACATACATATATAACATTCACATAATTAACATTCACATAGCATATCAATATATCATTACGAACAATTGGTACTTACGGTCTTAAGCCATGTCATAACGCAAACTCAAAACAATCAGGCCTTAGCCGTTGTTCCACTATAAGTAATTAGTACTTGCCCATAATTTTATTCACATACATAACTGGTTTTATTGAGCTCGGGACCCCCACTATTATTGCCGGTGGACCGGAATATATATAAAATCATCATCCAGGGCACAACGCTCCTGGCCACTATTATAATCGGTGGACCGGGATATATAAAGAGTCATCATCCAGGGCACAACGCTCCTGGCTACTATTATAACCGGTGGACCGGTACTCAATATCATAATCATCTGGGCCCGGCTCATTAATATTCCACTTTCAATAATAGTATCTTTCCTTTCTTTAATCAGTACATCAATCATATTTATTTGCCTCGAACGAGAGATCAATAACCCGGGACACAAAGGTACACCGGTCGTACCGGTGCATATCAGCTACTCAGTACCCTTCAACCACGAACCCAAGGACGCAAAGGTACCATGGTCGTACTGGTGCATAAAGCTAACTCAGTACCCTATCGACAAGGACACCTAATCCATAAGTATGCATACCCCCTAACTAGGTCCGTAGAGCTAGAAAGAGTAAGATATAGGGCCTGGCTGGGGCACAAAGGCACACCAGCAAATACCAGATTAATCGTGGACTAAACCACGTCCTTAGGGTAGCGACCCCTAAGGAGTCACCATTCCCGATCTCGAGGTCTTTCACTTTAAGTAACAGTGTCTTAATTAAAGTGATCACGAAAAGTACAATAATCCGATACTTATTCACTTTCAATCGTTCTGATATCATTAATAGTTTCTTATTCAGAAGATTATCCGGGATATCACAGAGAAACCATTAAGGCCATACTAATACTCCTACTTGGCTAATCAGCATTACTTGAATCATATTATAATGTTCCACAATCTCAAAGACATGTTAGGTGCAAATTACTCATTTACCCTTTACTTATATAATTGTTAAGTATCCATTCCTTACTTGCCAAATTACCAAATTACCCTTTAGGTTACATAATTACCAAATTACCCTTTTGTCCAATTTAGGTTACCAAATTATCTCCTACCCTTTTTAGATCACCATTCACCCCTCATAATTGCTACACTTATCATATTTCCCATTTGGTTGGTTATATTACCAAATCGCCCTTCTCCTTTGTTATAATTACTAAATTGCCCTTGAGCTGGATAAATTACTAAATTACCCTCCTTCCTTATCATGATTACTATTTTGCCCCTTTAGTTGGTTAAATAATTATCACTTTATCATTTAATTGGCTAAGTCACCAAATTGCCCCTTTAGTTGGATAATTACTAAATTGCCCTTCTCCTTTATCATAATTACCATTTTATCCCTCTCAATTATTTTAATTGCCATTTTACCCTTTTTAACTATCATGAATCCCAAATCACCCTTCTTCATAATTACCAATATTAATTTACCCTTCTTCATAATCATAATTATTAATTTACCCTTCTCCATATTTATAATTACTATATTACCCTTCTCCTAGTATCATACTTATCCAATTGCCCTTCTACAATCCTAATTTAATTTCTAAATTATCTTTTGTCGTTATCATAATTACCAAGTTACCTCTTACTCCCAAATTACCATATTGTCCTTTTATTTACAAAATTACCACAATACCCTTTTACTTATAAAATTACCATAACCCTCCTTTTTACTTTACAAATTACTAGTTTACCCTTTTACATCCAAAAATTACCATCTTTATCTTCCCTTACAAAATTACCATTTTGCCCTTCTTTTCCAAATTACCATATTACCCTTTTACTTCCAAAATTACCATAATACCCCTTACTTATATAATTACCATTTCGCCATTCACTTGTAAAATTACTATGTTATTCTTTTACCCCAAAAATTACCATAATACCCTTCTTTCTCACAACTTACAATTTTATCCATTTACTTATAACTTATCATTTAACCCCTTTCTTTTGAAATTACCAAAATACCCTTTTGTTTACAAAATTACCACTCAACCCCTTTATCCACCATTTTTATGAATTTACCATCCCTACATAAAATAACAATATTAGCACTCCATTCTTATCACTTAACTCCACCAACTTGTCATTATTCAACACAATACTCATTAGCAACTGCATATATTAGATCCCATACTTCATATCACTAAAATACCCTTAGACAATAATAATACACATGCATTAGCAACATAATACATCATAGACAAGCATTTAATATTTCCATCAATAATCAACTCCTTTCTTAATTATCATGCCTACACATGGCACAAAGGCTATCATGCTTTTCCCTTTTTCTCATCAAACAATATAACAACCATCTATATCTCATGCTAGGCATCACATAACATGCATAAAATCATAATAAAATTCCTAATGTGCTAGCATACGTTTCCATGCATTTAAGGGAGGTTTAACGGTTACCTTAATCCCGCAAAATATCAAATCTTACCAAGCATAATTAGCAACTCAACACCTAAAAATAATATCCATCATTATTGTGTTAGAAATAAGAAATTAAAAGGATAAGACTTTATAAAAAAAATTTATTTAATAATAAAACACTTTAAATTAATTATCAATATACCTCAAAAATTTTCCAAACAAATTCCAAAACAAGGGGGAGCTCACGCTGCATGAGCAGCGTGAGTCTCATGCAAAATGAGGGGGAGAAAAGGGCTCAAAGAGGGTGAAGGGAGAAAAATAAGCCATGTTCGGGTTGGGGTCTTTGGGCTAGAAAAGAAAGTAGTTAGGGGAGGTTCTAGGGCAAGGGAATGGTGCAGAAGTAAAGAGGGGGTGTAGGTGGTGGCTAAGGATGGTTTCACGGCGGCAGAAGGCGGCGGAGACGGCGGCGGCAAGGCGGCGAAGATGGCTGGCGATAAGGGGAACAATGGGGAGAAAAGAAAGCAGGGGTGGAGAAGGGAGGAAGTGTAGGGCTCAAGGGGGCGGCGTGGGGGTGCAGGGCAGTAGGGGGTGGTGGTAGGAGTCGGCGCAGGGGTTGGGTGCGGCGGTCGGAGCGGCGGACGGCGGCGGCGCAGAGAGAAAACAGAAGAAAAATGGGAAAGAAGGAAGGAGAGAAGAGGGAGCTCGGGGAAGGAAGATGGCTCGAAAATGGGGCAGAAAAATGGATGAAGGGGAGAAGAAAAAGAAGAGGAAGGGTGAGGGGGTAGATGGCAGTGCATAGGGTGGCAGGGAGGCGGTAGGGTGGCAGGGAGAGGTTGGCGACAGGGAGGAGAGAATGGCATACATGGATAGGGTGCAGGGGTAGATTGGCTCGAAATAGGGGAGAAGAGGTCAGGGTAGAGGGAGGGAGTAGCAGGGGGCAGGTGCGGTGGCAGGCGGCAGCAGTCGCAGGTGGTTGGGCTGCTATCGACGATGGCAGAAATGGAGGTCGGGCGTGGCAGAAGAGAGAAAGGGAAAGGAAATGGCTGGCGGGCGGCTGGACCGGCGCAGGAAAGAAGGGAGCCGGCCGGTCCAAGGGAAAAAAAAGAAGAGGGACGTGGGCTGTGCTGGGCGGGCGTGCGAGGAAGAGAGGGAAGGAGAATCGGGCCTGTGGCCCAGCGCGCAAGGAGGGGGGGAAAGCAGGCCGGGCGGTCTGGCGGCCCAAAGCCAGGAAGAGGAAAAAAAAAGGAAATAGAGGAAAGGAGAAAGAAAAGAAAAGGTAGGAAAAGGAAATTGGGAAAAATGGAAAAATTGAGAATAATTAAATTTATAAAATAATAGGATGTAATATTTTCGATAATAAGTTTATTTAATAATTTAATTTAATATAATTAAATTTATGGGCTTAAAAAGGATAATTATAGTAAAATACTAGTTTGAAAAAATATATTTAAATAAAATAATATGATAAATAGAAAAATATTTATTTTTAATTTATTAAATACTCTTATCCAAGTTTACATACTCCAAAATCCATAAAATAATTAAAATAAATAATTTTACAAGCTAATTTTATTTCAAACAAAGTTATTTATTAAAATATAGGTTTTGAAATTTTTGGGGGATTACATCAGGTTATCCTCAACTACCATGAGCCATGATATCTAACAAGCATTATAATATGATAATATGAAGTTTCAACCCTTCACTGATCCAATGTTGACTAAATAACCCATTACCTAAATTTTATATGACCATAACCCAATAATCTACCATTTACTTATGGTCCAATGTCATCAGTGATTTTATTGGGGCACTCCCCTGTAATTTCAAATCCATATGTTAAGCATGAAATCTGCCCCTCAAACCTTTCAATCACGGAACTTCATCACATCCAAATTATCTCAAAAATGTCCTGTATTATGAACTATGCCTAACCCAATTATATGCTAGTAAAATTCCATGATTTGGTTTTCAATTATAATTCCAACTGCAATTTGATTCCTAATAAGCATATGCTGCTGCTTATAAATGGAGAGCAGATAAAATATATACGCACCTGCACCTGCTTAAATAGGCGTTGAAGTTTGTTGGGGGACCAAGCAGGGCATGGCTAGCAGCTCAGAAGCAAATTTGACCGCCCCTTTGTTTGTAACACTATAAACTATAGAGCGCAAAAAAGATAAAAAGAATGGGATTTGTAGTAGAAGAAAAATGGTGTGGTGGAAAAAGTGGCAACCCTGGCTAAGATTCCTAAATAAAAGTTTCTCAAATTTATTTTAGATAGTGGGCTAAAGCTAAAAAATTGTCTTGGGCACCTCACATTTTTCAAACTTGTTTTTCATTTTGTTTCATCTATTAAAAGTTTTGGGGGTCACAATCTTTGGTCTTGGTCTACTAGATGCTAGATGGTGCCACTGGACTGGTTCTCTGGTGTGTGTGTCATGTGGTTGGCTCCTGATATTTAGGGCTGTTGACGAACCGAATCAAGCCGAACCTTCCCCGGCTCGATTCGGCTCGTTAAATTTTTTGGAAGGCTCGAGTTCGGCTCGAGCTCGAATCGAGTCAAGTATTTGAGGCTTGAGTTCGGCTCGAAAAAAGCTCGCGAGCTATTCGACTCGGTTTGTTAATTGAAAACAAACCAAATCGGCTCGGTTCGTTAGGCTCGGCTCGTGGCTCGATTTGTGGCTCGGTTTGGCTCGGTTCGTTTAATTTTAAACAAGCCAAACCGGCTCGGTTTGGTCGGCTCGATTCGAGCTCGATTTGGTTGGCTCGATTTGTTCGGCTCGTTTATTAGAAAATTTAGCCGATTAAACCTGTAACTTTCAACAAAAATTAAATATCAAATAAAGACCTGTTTGGCTTGATTATAAATACTAAAATAGGACCATAGACCATACAGTATCAAATCATTCATACAAAATATTCAAAGATTGTGCCTTCAACCCTGCATGCTTTTACAAAATAAAATATTCTTCAATCCTTAATTCTAAATTCCAATATTCAGAATTATAGCAAATTTGCAACCTTCATCTCATCCAATCCATCATAAGCACTTCTACACCGAATCTCAAAATATGGCACCAAAATCCACTAACCTTCATATCTGCAAGGATAATTTTATGAATAAATAAGAGAACTAGATTAGTAATAGTTATTTGAGAAAGACTTCAATCCCATAAGTTTTGATTATATTATACCTTAAATTTGATAAAAAAATATACCATATTATAGTAGATCTATGATCTTCATGCTTGGAGCATCTGCAACCTGCTTATATTAAGAAAGCAACAATAATATATATATGAATGATTAGAATTTAATTCCTAAAATTTCAAGAGATCAAAAATTAATAATGAAAACATAAAAAAATTATTACCTTCTTCTTTAGCCCTTTTTTTGTACGAATCCAATCACCTGCACAAAGAAGTACTTCAACCGTATCAGTAGATAGTGCTCCTCTATACGGATCAATGACCCTTGACCCAGCACTAAAAGCAGCTTCTGAAGCAACTGTGGTGATAGGTATGGACAGGATATCACGTGCCATTTGTGATAAGATACGAAACTTTAAAGTGTTTGCCTTCCACCACTCTAAGGCACTAAAAGAAGATTCGGAATCATCATCACAAATAAATACACTCTCCTCCAAGTATATATCTAACTCCGATTTTGTAGGAAGTTGTGTGCCAGATTGCCTAATGAATTGCTTAAATCCCATCCTTCCTAAACCTGCACCTTTCTTTGCCCCAGTATTAAAAGCAGATGACCCTTCACCCATTTCAAATCCTACTAAAGATTTCTCCAAGTTACGTGTATGCTCTCGAGCATAATCATCAAATATAACTCGTAAAGTATCACGAACTAGCCAAATATGCCTGTCAGCTTCATCATGACTAAAAATATTGGGAAATGTATATTCGACCAAAGACAACTTACATCTAGGGTCTAAAACAGCCGCAATAGCCATTAATAAATTACACTCACCCCAATATTTATCAAATTTTTCTTTCATGACTGAAGCCATCCTTTGAATAAATGGTTCTTCAGAACGAGCCTTCTCATCTAATACTGCTTTAATTCTCCATACCTCGGGAAGATACAGATTTGCCGTTGGATACTCACTTCCAGAAATTATATTTGTTACCTCACTAAAAACCTCCAAAAATTCACATACTATTTCAGCTTGTCTCCATTCTTCAACAGAAGGGACCCATTTATATGATGGATCTTGCTCTGCATATCTTGGAAACACATCCTTAAATTCTAATGCAGCAGATAACATAGCATGCACAGAATTCCAACGTGTGTAAACATCAAGAATCAACTTTTTTGCAGGCAATTTTAAATATCTAGCAATCTCACTGAATTTCATCAAACGGGCATCAGAATCAGACAAATACTTCACACTTGTGCGAATATTAGAGATAACATTACTGATCTCCTTATAACCATCTTGCACCAACAGATTCACAATATGAGTACAGCATCGAACATGAAATATTTTTCCAGCAAAAGAAAGCTTCTTCATCAAACTAAAATGATCTTTCAAATGCCTTACACAAACATCATTTGCACTACAATTATCCACCGTAATAGTGCTCACTTTATCTTCAATTTCCCATTCCACCAAACAGCCACATAAAGCATTGTATATATTTAATCCACTACCAGGAGGAGGTAAGTGAAAAAAATTTAAAACATGCTTTTGAAGATTCCAATTACTATCAAGTGGGCTGTTACAACCATGTAATGAATTTTTTGGACATCAGATTTCCAAAGATCTGTTGTTATGCTAATCTTATTAGCATCTTTCAGAATATTTTTCACCTTCTTCTTTTCATATTCATACACAGTAAAACAAGCATCCTTAGCAGCATGACGAGTAATCCGCTGATACTTATCAGAGATGGCCCAAAGAAATTCATTAAACCCTACATGTTCCATCATATTAAATGGATATTCATGCATGAGTATCATATGAGCGCACTTTTCCATCACCCTTTCATGATCATATCTAAATACAGGAGCAACACTAATACCAGTGGACTTAGAAAGAGACAATACCCTTTGTTTTTTTGATGGCCGACTAGTACATCGCTCCAAATGCCTGATAAAATGACTGGTTACGCCCCCAAGAAGAATTGATAGATGTTTACGACAATGCTTGCATTGGGCCTTTTTGGTCCCATCTTTTAAAGTAACCACTTCATACTCTTCCCAAACATGTGAAGTTTTCTTGCGAGCCTTCTTCGTTATTGCACACTCATCATCATCATTTTTATTTTCATTATTCACCTCCTGCTCCTCATTAATCTGCTCATCAACATCTTCATCAAGCTTATTGGTCGGCTCAAAATCATTCTCTTCATCACGATCACTAATGTAAGTATCTCTGGGAACTTCAAATATATTAGGGTCATCTGCCATTTTTGGGCTTCTTGTTGATGTAGATGGCGATGATACAGGAGATGAAGATCCTTGTTTAGAAGAAAAATTAGAAGTTACCAAATTTGACATAATTATAAGTTTGAACTAAAAACAGCAAAAAAAACCACAAGGTAGCAGACTAGCAGTAGGTAGCAGCAAAAATAACACATAAAACTATGAATAATTAATAATCACCACCATGGTTTTTTATTTGTTTTTTAATCAAAATAAAACATCATTATAAAACAAAGAATATATGAGAAAATTTTAAAGTTCAAAATTCCAAGTTGAGTAAAAAGGAAAACAAAAAGTTACATGTGTGATGTATTAATATGTACAAATAAAAACAACTTCATAACAAATAAAATTGAGGGAAAAATGTAAAATGCTAACCTTCAAAGTCATAATATAGAAATCATTTTTGATAAACTTCAACAAATATAACATATGTGGCTTTTAAGAATAACGTAATAACAAAATTGTTCATCATATTCATAACACCAAATAAGAAAGTAAAAGAAATTATTAGAAAAGATCATGCTAACAAAATGAAAAAGTACAATAAAATAATAATGCTATTGCTCATTTTAAAAACATAAAATTAAACAAAATATTTATAAAATAATGTAGTAGAAAAGAATCAAAATATGCTGCTATCTAGTAGCTACTGACCAAGTGTTTTATTGATATTTTCAATTACAAGAGCTTGAAAACATCTCCAAACATCTCCAACCTGAAATTTCAAATACAATGCTTGTAACTTTCAAAGAGGAATACAGTTAAACAAGATAAAACCCGATAAATCAAATTCCAGATTGCTTACTCTCTCAAACCAAGCATTCCACCCAAATACAATTAGGATCATTTCAACTACTTCTATAAATTTAATTTTAGAAAAATAACTATACAATAACCAATTTCATAATCTCACTTGAAATCTAGGGTTTTAGGCCCAAAAATACAATTCGGTTGAATTCTATTAATTTAATCAAATTGAATGTTTAGAAATGCAATTAAACACATTTTATAACATATCAAATAATCAATTGCTCAAAACCAATAAAAGAAATACACAATTGAGCACAATTAGGGTTTTTGAGCCCGGAACGCAAATCCGATCAATTCTTGCTAGAATATATGAATTAACGATTCGAAAATGTAATTAAATGTATTCTAATGTAAATTATATAGTCAATTGAATAAAACAACCCGATTACACAATCCAATTTAATCTCGTAAGAGTTTTGACCTAAAAATCCAATTCCGATCAACTACACACAATTTGCCCAAATCAACACTTCCGATATGAAATTAAATACATTTGAAATGATATTATAAAATCAATTGAGCGGAACGACTCATTTATATGACCCAATTTCATTACATCCGAATTTTGACCTACGAATCAAATTTTGATAAAACTTGCGTAAATTTCTCAAATTGACAGTTCTAATATGAAATTGGATACACTTTAAAACATACTGTATAATCAATTTACCTAAAATAGCTAAATCGGACGAATCCGAAAAATTCGGGTATAACCCGACCAAAAATCCAATTTTTCCAAAATTCCAGCATAACCATATAATTAACTATCCAAATCATTCCCGCAGCCAGTGTTTGAAAAGGCTTAAGGCGCACCGAGGCGCCAGGGGTCCTGGAGCCTAGGCGCTAGGCGCAAGGCGAAGGCGCACGCCTGGGCGATGTGAGGCGCCTAGTGTTTTTTTTTTTTGGCATATATACTTTTTTTTTCTAGTTTTCCTTGATGCTCTCTCTATTTTTTTTCCAGATGTAGTGGTACATTGTTTTTCCCTTTGTTGTTGTTGTTTTTTTTTTTTTTTTTTTTTTACATTAGGAAGAAAAAGTTTCTGCAAAAAATATATAGGACAAGGGGGGACCTTTCTTTTTCTCTATATCTTTTGTTTTCCCTTATATCTGCAAAAAATATATGCAGATATACCTTTGGTTTTTCCTAATGCCCTATCTGTTTTCCTCTATATCTGCAAAAAATATATGCAGATATACCAAAATAACTATTTCTTGCTTTAAATTGGTGGTAGCAGACTTTACAGTCTCTGCAGCTGGTTTTTTACCTGTCCAAAATAACTCTTGCTCTCCCCAATTCCCATATTAATTGCAGAATATTTTTACTGCAATCAAGACTATAAATAGACTTACATTTTTCCAACAAATGACTATTTAACTCCCCTAAGTCTCTGCAGTCTGCATGTAATTTTTTTTTTCTGCTGAAAAGGTTTTTTATCCCTCTTCCCTAAGTCTATCCTCCCTATGTGTCTATTGATCTCCCAAGTTTCTGCTTGATTTTATGCTGAGGCGTGCGCCTCATAGCCTCTGCGCCTAGCGCCTGAGGCGCGCCTTATATGCGCCTCACTTACGTAGCCTCGCCTAGCACCAAAAAAGCCCTAACCCCCCATCGCCTTGCGCCTTGCGCCTTAGGCGCGCCTCAGGCGCGCTTTTTCAAACACTGATACATAACCAAACCATTAATTTAGCTTATCACAAGCTAAATCATACTCAATTACACAAATTAATATTAGGGTTTTTCAGAAAATTATACCACAGGAAAATCAACGATTCGAGGCAAGGGAAGGCCGGGGAAGCTTCGTCGGAGGCTGGGAGTGGCTCGCCGGTGGTCAGAGCTGCTCGCTGGAGCCGGACGGCGGCGCAACCAGCGCGGCACGTCGCTGTCAGCTGCTGCTGTCGCCCGCTCGTGGTGGATGTCGCCCGACGAAGGAGGAGCAAGGAGGAGGAGGCCGGTCGCTGGAGCAGAGGGCAAGGGAGAAGGGGGAGGTGATGGAGGCTGGGGCTGGCTAGGTGTGTCGCCTGTCGGGGTCGAGAGTCTCGACGCTGTTCACAGATTCACAGTGTTGAGTCTTGACTCTTGACTTGACGATGGGGACTTGGGGTTGGGGACTAGGTGAGCGTGAGTCACGTGAGTGGCCGAGTGGGAAATTCCGGACACGGACACGGTCACACGGCCTGGGGCTGGGGCCTGGGAGTCACGGGAATTCAAAAAAAAAAAAATCCCGCGCCGAGTAAGTATTAGTGATTTAGTGTTGTGAATTATTTTTGGAATAAATATTTAATCTATTCTTTACTTGTGCCCGGTTGAAACTTGAAAGCCCCGCCTAGTTCTTTTTATTAAATTATAAAAATTATAAAAATTAAATAAAAAATTATAAAGACTTAAAAAAATTATAAAAATTATTTTTATTAAATAAAAAATTTATAAGAATTATTTTTATTAAAAAAAGACTTAAATTATGATAATTATTTATAAAAAAATTATTAGTTCTTTTTAAATTTATTTTATATTTGTATATATTCTCAAAATTTATTTTATAAACGAGCAAACGAGCCGAATTCGAGTCGGGTTCGAATCAAGCCGGTTTGCGAGCTAACGAGCCGAGTCAACCTAGGCTTGAGTTTGGCTTGTTAAGTAAACGAGCCTAAGATCGAGGCTTGGATTTGATTTGTTTATCTAATCAAGCGAGCCGAGTCGAGCCGGCTCGCGAGCCGGCTTGATTTGTCAACAGCCCTACTGATATTTGTCTAGACTTTTGTCCTGTAACTATTCATCATTGTCAAGACACTGTTGCTACTAGTCTATGCAATGGTTAGTGTCTGGTATACAATCTTCAGTTGTGACTTGTGAGATTATATGCTTCTGTGATTCATTGGAACACTGTTCTCCAAATCATCATGTTCATTACGTGTTTCCGGACCTGCTGTTCTGATGAATTATGGAATAATACAGAAGAATCAAATAATCTCTGTGATGCAACGTGACCTTGCTTGCTCTGACATATTTGTGGAGCAAGTAATTATATGTAGTATTGATGAAGGATTTCCTTTGATGCCAATTCTGTGTATTTGTTACTTTTTGATACTTCTCACCCTATCATATGTATGCTGATTGGATGAGTTTTCTGCTACTCTCTTGTTCAAAGCTTGTTTTTGAGGAGCTGTTGGAGAGGGCTAGGGAGAAGGAGGAGAAAGAAGCTAAAAAGCGCCAGCATCTACTGGATGACTTCGACGGTCTCTTGCATTCACTAAAGGTGTGAAATAATAAAGGATTTTCTCTTGTAACGGGATGTTTAATTACTTCTATAACTTGTGCAAGATTAGTTTTCTGTATACAATAGCATGTTTATACTCATTCTAATCGGGTTAACATCTAATTTTGTGGGAATATGATATAAATATGTCCATTAGAGCTGTGTATGATCTTTTAGCTCAAAGTAAGGCGTTTCTAGGTGATAGTTTATAACTGATTCATGATACTTTTACCTGGCAAATATTGTGATCCTCATCAGGGTAATTATGTTCATTAGTTCTTTCTTTGTTCTTTGAGCTCAAAGTAAGGTCAATTCTAAGTGGTGGTTTATAACTAAATCTTGATACTTGTACTTTGCAAACATTGTGATCTTCATTACTATCTTCTACGGCTATGTCTGTATCAATTGTATGATTTTATGAATGGGCGGCTAAGGTGGAGTGAGAGAATTTCACATGTTAGGATGGTTGTCATTATCACCATGTTGAAACAAAGAAGATGATGGAAGAAGAAAAAGTAAAGAAATATAAACAAAATGTATAAGAAAGAAGTGAAACTAGGACGTCAGTGAGTTGGCCCAAATGCTAATGTACTGGGGTTACAAGCATGAATTTTCTTGTCCGGGAAACTCTGAAGGCATTAGCTAATGGGGTGGAGACCTGCTTGGAAATTTGATTGGAAGTCCAAGTGCTGCCCTAGTAGAATATAAACATTTGGGATAAGCTTCATGGTATGCACTAATGAAAATATTTATTGTGTTAGGATGTGATCCATTGGTGTAAGGAAAGTGGCGAACCTAAGAGTGTGATTGAGCTCAAACTTCAAACTACATTTTATTATTGTCTGTCACTTGTCAATTTCTTACATTTGTGTATTTCTATTCAGAATGTCATGTACTGCTTGATGAAATTACAAAGTTGGAATGATTTTGGGCTTACACCTGCAGTATCGCATTTTTGATATTTAATCTTATATGTAGCCTAGACACAGTAACATTGTAAGGAGGTTTATTTGAATTCATCATTGGATGTGCCTTTTTCTCCCCTAGCCATTGCAGTCCCAGACAATTGGGAATCCTTAAAGGGTTGATCTCTCTCTCTCTCTCTCTCTCTCATGAAAGGAGTGGAATGTCTTATTTTGACTGGAATTGCATATTTTCTTTAATCTTTTCTATTGTCTTTCTCTAATATTCTTATATTTTGGTACTTCCTTTGTCTGTATATATTTGATGTTTTAAGAGTATGAACAATTACTAATAAAAGTAACGAACTCCATATCAAACATAAAAGGGCATTAATTAATTTCTCCATCATAATTAAGGTGTCATAGTAGAAATGCCATACTTGAATAGAAATATTATTTCACTTTTGCCGAACAGCCAATCATGTTACAGCTCAATTAATTTAGGGGTAACATTGGAACTGCATTTTTACTAGAATAGGTATTTAGGTTCATAAAAAGAATCGGAAAAGGGATCTAAGTCTAAAACATCAAATGTTTCTAAACAAATCAAAAGTGCTTAATCATCAAATATAAAATTACAGAGGGAGTATTGGAGTCCATGAATAATTGAATGAATTGAATCATAAGATGTCGTTACTCCTGGTCCTGGTTTTGAGATTTTGTGCATTGAGTTGCTACGTAGAGGAGATCTGACTGCATCTAGATATGACAATGTGTATTTTCCTATTTGGTCTCCAAGGGACATACTTGATTTGTTGCTTGCCTGGTGCCTATAGATGCAGGCCTATGTTTAAACCTCAAACATTTGTAATTTGGTGTCCTTTTCCCTGTATATTTTTCGATGCATAGAGTCCTGGTGATTGAAGGTCTTGTGGCCAACAGGCAACAGTATGCTATTATTGTGCATTTGAGTGAGAGGTGAAAGTTATTATATTTCTTTATGCTTCCTACCACTATGCATTCCATCTTCCTTTCCAATTTTGTTTGGTTCTTTCTATTTTTATATATACATATTTCTTTCTGTTGGGAAGGAGGGGGGGGGGGTTGGAATTTTTTGGGAAAGGCTAGCTGCCGAGTCCTATGGGTAATAATTATGTCTATGTTAGGAGATGACAGATCTTTTTCTGATCTGATGCTGTGTTGCAGGAAATAAATGCATCTTCTACATGGGAAGACTGCAAGTCGCTTTTTGAAGATAGTGAAGAGTACAGGTATATGTAGTTTTTCGTTTGAAATTTTGTTCGTATTGTTGACACTGGCAGCATATTTGATTATCTTTTTCATTCTGGGACTTTCTAGAGCAATAAGGGACGAGAGTTTGACAAAGGAGATTTTCGAGGATTACATTACTCGCATGCAAGAGAAGGCAAAAGAGAAGGAACGGAAACGTGAGGATGAGAAGGTATTTGAGCTAGTTCAAGTTGCTGTGGGTTGAATGACTACTAATGAGCAAATTTAGGCAATTGATTTTTTGTTGCCGTGCTTTCTTTTCCCAGGACTAAGCTATTTCAAATTCCTAAGCGGAAGATTTGTTACAATGTATTTGATGTCTTATTTTTTTTTTCCTCACGAAAACGTAGTAATATTCTGGTATCAGTATTGTGCTGCTAGGCCGCCTCGTGCTTACTGGTGTCTTGCATATAGTCTGTCAAATTATTTCTTCCAGAGTCATAATACTTATTCTTATGCCTAGTTAGCCTTACATTCATATATTCTCCACTTGTCTGTAGCCATTAAAGCTCGAACCAGAGCGAGATGTGCTGTTGATTTGTGCCTTAGTTACTTATATGAAGTACATAGACTGAAAGCCAGTCTCTACTGTTGGGCTATGTTTTATGGGCACCATTTGCAGGCAAGAAAGGAGAAAGAAAAAGAGGAGAAGGAGAAAAGAAAGGAGAAAGAGAGGAAGGAGAAAGAAAGAGAGCGTGAAAAGGAAAAGAAGAAAGAACGATCAAAGAAGGATGAAACAGATACTGAAATATTGGATGCGACTGATGGCCATGGCCATAAAGATGATGCGAAAAGGGAAAAGGACAGAGACAAAGACAGGAAACATAGGAAGCGGCACCATGATGTGTCTGATGATGTTAGCTCTGACCGTGATGAGAGAGAGGAGTCAAAAAGATCTCGTCGGCATGGTAGTGATCGGAAAAAATCTAGGAAGGTATAGAAATCTATTAGTCTGAAATGGCTTTGATGTGAGCTGTTTGTTCGTCCTGATGCATTTAGAAATTAAACGCGGTATGTTGTCTCTTTGCAGCACGATTACTCACCTGATTCTGAAACCGAAAGCAGGCATAAAAGACACAGAAAGGATCACCGAGATAGTTCCCGAAGAAATGGTGGTCATGAGGAGCTTGAAGATGGTGAGGTTGGTGATGAAGGAGAAATCCATTAGCCACTTGTTTTAGGCATGCAGCTAGCTTTTGTCCTTACACTAGGTAGAAACCTCCTGCTGACTTGTTCTACATTTTGTTCTTTATTTGGCATCTGCAAGACAATGAAACGATTGAAATGAAAATTTGGATTTTTGGATCTGTAATTGCCGATGTGCCCAACTTCTAGAGTCTACATTTCTAGCCGATTTACGGCGACACAATGTTCAGATGCTGTTCAATAAGAATATTGTTCGCATTCTGCCAAAAGATGTTTGCGTTGTACGTTTCTTTCATTAGGTTTTGATTAATGAAATAATAAAATTGATTTATAAGACAAAAAATTAAACCTTATTTTCAAAATACCTCTATCTTAATTCAATTATGTCTTTAGTTATTTCTTTCTTCCTAGACTCTCTCTCTCCCTCCTAATTTGGTGAATGGCGCAACCCACCCTCTTTGAATTAGATTCTTCTACAATTTATTTGGTAGATTTAGTTAATTTTGATAACAATTACGTAATAATCAATAAAATAATATCCCATCCATATTTAAATGATTGTTATTGTACATCTTCAGAATAAAAAATAAACGAAAAAAAAATATATTATAAAAATATTTTTTAGTATGAATATGTTATAATATATTTATGTTTTTGGCCAAAATTACAGTTTTTAGTCTAGTTTCTAATACACAATCATGAGGTGGTTTTCATAGTCTTATGAACATGTGCACCTACTGTGCGCAAGAAGTTTTTGATAGAGATGTCAGATGCGCACATCCTTTGCACACGAACCAAAATTACCCAAATGTTGAGGCTAAGTGCTTCCTTTGTACATTGTTGTAGGTATGAAATTTCGGCAAATCTGGCTTATTAAAGTATATTTTTACTCCGCTTTCTTCATCGGTTATGCGGCTTCTGTTCTGTTGTATCTCCGAACTCCGAAGTAATACCAAGTAGCTACTTTATTACTATTTATGAAAAAAACATGTTATTGGGTTTCGGTTAAAATCCTTCATGAGCTGCACCAGAAGAGGATTAGTACAGGAATCTGGATGACAGAGGAGTGAGGGAAGAGAAATGAAATGGTACAAACAGGAGGGTAGAAATAGAAAAGACTAACATATTTCTGTTCTATAAACCATGGCTTATGTTTTAAATAGCAAACATATTTTCATTTTACCGTGTTAATTAGTAATTACCACTCCACCTAAGGAGGCTTAATGAATTAGATATCTGATAAATGTTTTAGACTTTCAATCCAAATTTATTACGTAAAATTTCAGATCAAATTGTAAATAATGTATCGGATATTATAGATTTTTGATTGAATTTTAAAAAATAGATTTAATATAAATTTATCCGATCGATAAATAATAAACTAATTTAATTTAAACGATTTGATCTAAGTAGCTATTTAATGTGATAATACTACAAAATAATAATTTAATTCAAGTTTTAAAATTAATAATCTTAAATCTCTAATAATAGTAAAATCTTTTAAAAAACAAAATAAAACAAGAGAGTTGAGTAATAGAAAATCTCGTTCAACCTAACGTTGGGGAACTCGCTGTAAGTTTATTGAGTTGCTTTTGCCTAATGGCAACTCCAGTGGAAACAAAAAATTAAAGGAGTTTTACGACTAAAATCTCTCGCTAAGGCTATGTTTGGTTTGTAGAAAGTTAAATGGAAAGGAAAATATAGAGGAAAGAAAATTGAAGGAAAGAAAATGAAAGAAAATTATTTTCTTTCATTTGTTTGGTTGTTGGAGAAAATTTTATGGAAAATTAAAATCTTAGAAAATATTTTTAGTGTTTGGTATATAGAAAGAAAATTCTAAGAAAACTTGAATATTAATATTTTAATTTTTAATATATTTAATAAAAATTAAAATATTATATTAATATATAAAAGTTTACTTAAAGTCTATAATAAAATTATAAAAATTATATAAACTCAATACTAATTCTAAATTTTTTCAGAAAAATTCTAAAATATTACATATATAACTAAGTATAATTTAAAAAAAAATAATTGTAAAATATTAATAACATTCAAAATTTCCTATTAATAAGAGATAGAGTATGCAAAAATAAAATAAAATAAATCATCCTACTTTACTTACCAAAGTAAGAATTTAAAAACCAAAACTCATACAAACCAATAAAGCTTCTAAATATTAATATGTCAAGATCGGCACAGAAATTTTTTTTATATAAATATCTAAAAAAGGATTATATTAAAAATATGATTTCAACTAAATTAAATTTTTCCTCAAATAATAAATAAAGTAAGTAAAAATTATACACATACAGAGACATTTAAATTTATTTATATATAATTATATACAAAATAAAATATTATAAAAAATGTATAAATGTCATTTTTGAATCGGATATTGTTTGTATTTGTCGGATCAGATATTTATTTCGTTTGACTTTTTGTTGATTGGATCGTATATTTGATTTAAAAAAAAAATAGATCGGTTATTTACTTTTTCGGATTGGATCGCTTCGCATATCGGATCAAATAAGCAGATATCGAATAACATAAACAACTCTATTAAATATATATCTGTTTTTATATCCATATCAATTCATCTCTATTTACCTAATATAAAATTTTATTTTTATTTTTTATTTATATAACATCTAATATATTTTTAACGTAAAAAGTAAAAATATAATTAAATTTAAACAATTTAAATATATAATTTTAATATTAAATGATTTTTATTTTGAATTGAATGTGTTTTATTTGAAATTTGATGGATTTTATTAGGTAAATATATAAATAAATATAGAAAACGGAAGAAAAAAAATATGCAGCAAATTTGGATACAAAAATATGCTAGATTGCGACAAAATCATTGTAAAGTAAGTAAAATCAGCGACAAAGTTAAATTTGACAAAAGATATATGTATGTATTGTTTATATATATATATATATATATATATATATATATATATATATATATATATATAAACTGCGACAGAATCATTGTAAAGTAAGTAAAATAAACGACAACGTCAAATTTGACAAAAGATATACATACATATATACATACATACATATATATATATAGGGGATGGAAAAAAAAAATAAAAAAATATTTATATATATAGAAACGTAGAGTTATTGTGCCGCGTGTATTACTTTCCTTGTCACTTTTCAATTTTCCATGACTTCAGCTTAGGAAAGTGCAACTGTGTAACTTTCTAAGTCATTTTTCTCTTCATTTTCTTTCTTTGATATTTTCCTAGCAACCAAATGGACAGAATTTATTTTCTTTCTAATTTTCTTTCCTTTCCTCACATTTTTCTTTAAACCAAATGGAGCCTAAAAGAAATTGGTTTGTCGTCGTGAGAGAGCAATTACAAGAACTATAACCAACCACGCATCTATGGCAACGAAGTATCGAATAGACTCGCGGAATCCGGCTAGCACTAGCAGTACCCAAATTTCATCTCATCTCAATATTAATGATTATATGTGTAAGTTTATTTGATATTATAGGACATATATATATTTACAAGTTATCAACTTATTAGAGTAGTTAAGTAAATAAGATAAAATATATTAAAATTTTATCTAATATATACATTCACTACTAAAATTGATCAAACTCATTAACCTTGTAAGCAGGTATTAAGTTTGATTTCATATAAGTATGTAATTAAAAATATATTATTAATTGCTATTTATTTATTACTATGACTTGTTAATATTGTGTTTTTATCTGAAAAGATTGATTAGGATATCATTAATAAATAAGAATATTAGGGTAAAAATATAAAAAATAAGTAAATTTTATAAAATTCTATATTTTTACAAGCTTTAATAAATAATGAAACGTGTCTAATTTTATATTATCATAATAGATTTTGATGTTGGATCGGGCCTATGTCGAATTATAGGTTGGATTTGGATCAGGTTTAAATTTGAGTCAGATTAATTATTATCAAATTAGTGTCAAGATAGATTTAAATCGGGTCGGATTGTTTGTCTTTTTAAATTTTATGAGTTTGTCTTTTGTATGGATCGGATCAAATTAGATAGATTAAGTCAATTTTTGGCCTCGTTACGCTTCCATGCATTTTTTGGGTTTCAAATATTTTATTTTCTTGTTAGGGATTCTGGCGTAAGTGCCGTTAGTCGTTAATTTTTATTTAGTAGTAGAATTTTTGTTATACAGGCATGTATAATAGTACATGCTAGTACTAGATACACAATATTCTGCTGGCTAAACCAAATAAGATTTTAGTTTGGTAAATATTTTCTTTTAGTCGGAAGAAATATTTTTCTGACTTAATAATCGGGAACAAATAAGGAAACTAGTCAGAAGACAAATTTCCCGACTCCAAACAGCCGACCCATACTCCTATATTTATCGTTGTCAATTTTCCTATTTGCTCGTACACGTAAGGTCGTGGGCGGGACACATTGCGAATGTAGACCTCAAGAATCAAGCGAATATGGAATATGTTACCCGACCAGAGAGATCCTGTATAATTCAATCCTGTCTAGAAAAACCAAATCTAATTTTAATTTAAAAAGTATAATTCGATTTAAATTTAATTAATTTGATAAAAATTTATATTTAAAATAAATAAAATTAAAATAATTAAATTTGAAAAGAATTTTATCATAATCTAATCTATACTCAAACAAAAATCTAATAATAATTCTATCTAAATTTATCTAACTTAAAATGATTCCACTTAAACTCGATCTATACTTAAATATAGTTTTAAATTTAATTTAAATTAAAGTCAAATTTGATCCACTAATATAATATTTTATCTTATATAAATTGTATACATAAACATCAATAAACTATCTTATTAGTAAAATTTTATGTAGTAGTAGTAATAATAATACTAATAATATATAATCCATAAAACAATAAATGAAACAAAACTAACAAAATTATTTTCTCCTCACTTTATTTTAATGTCATATTAGGATCGATTATATTAGATTAGATCAAATACATTTTTATTATCATAGTTATAATTATAATTATTATAAACATAAAAGCTATAATCATAGATATGATAATTATAATATATATTATTATAATAACAATAATAAAAATGATATTTCCAATAATAATAATGATTATTATATTTCTAAATATAATAATAATAACAATTAATAATAATAATAATTATAATAATAACAATAACTATTACAATTAAAATTATAATTAATATAATATTAATAACAATCATTATAATTATGTTTATAATAATATTTATAATTTCATTTATAATAATAACTATAATAATAATACTAATAATGATAATACTTTATAATAATTATTATGATTACGTATTTTATGATAATACTTTATTATATTATATTATGATAAAAAACTATGATAAACGTAATAATAATAATAATAATAATAATAAATCAAAAAATTTAATTTATTTATTATATTAAATTAATAACAATTAATGTCAATAAAAATTAGCTTAACTCAAATGTAATATAATTTAGAGTCTGTAGACTCGAATCAATTTGACCCAAACCCGATCGCGAAGAAACTCGTCAGGTATACTCATATTCGACCAAATATTCATCTTATCCAAATAACCTAACCCAAATTCTTATTACCAAAAATAAACACAGACTCGAACAGCATCCAACCTTAACCTGATTACATGGTATATTTGATTTTAACCTGATCCAAATTAACCTGACTCATATAACCTATTTTTCACCTTTAGTTGTGATGATAATTATACTACTGTCTATAGAACTTTTTTTCTATGTTAGTTGTGATTTTTTTTAAAAAAGTTTAATTTATCATATTTTAGCATAATTATGTTTTTATATCATTACTATTGTGTTACACTTATCACTATTTTATACCATTTTTTTATTTTTGTTAAAAATATATTAATAGGGATATCTAATTACATAGAAATTTTTAGAAGCATTATAATATATACTTTTTGATAATCTTACTAAAAGATATTTGATTTTATTTGCGATATTATGAAGACCCAATATATATCATACACACCGTACTACCGTTTACACACCAATATATATGATACACATCATACTACCATTTCCAGAGTAGTATATACCATGGCCACTATACTACTGGAGGCAGCATATTAGATAATAACAATAGGAGGAAAAAGGAAAAAGAAAAAAAAAGGTTGAATCATGTAGATAGTCATGTAATGAAAAACATAACTGAGCCTACTTAAGAGCAAAACATAACATTGTGATCATATCTTCAATAATGTCATCTTTAACATCTTCCAGTATCTTATCCCCGGTCTCTATCATAACTTCTCTTCTATACGATTCAGAGTCATCATCAGTCGACCATTCAACCTTGCCTATCAACTCTGAATTCAGCAACCGGGTAACCTTGCTCTCATTCACAGACTGTTTACCCCATGCTTTAATATTATCACATATTATCTTACCCAGCTCCTCTGGGCCTAAGAATTTCGGCCCTTCCAGCTGATGCCTTGTTTGTTTTCTTCCATTAGTCTCTACAACTTCCCTAACACAATCAAACAGTAGCTGTCTTGTCTGCTGCAGTGCTTTCTTTGAATTTATATATTGAAGAGTACACAGAGTCGACCCTATGGACGCGTTCGTGGAGCTTCCGCCTTGGGTCTTTTTTCTTTGCTGTAGTAGTTGATCCCAGAGCGATGCTGAGAGAGTTGAATCTTCTGTCACTTTGTTTGGGCGGGTTGGAGGAGCTGGCTGTTGAGATGCAGGTATTTGTCTCTCTAGCAGAGGATTGCGAAACAAGGAAAAAAGAAAGTCACTACCAGTTAAAAGGAAGGGTTCTGGTTAGAGTAGTGATAGTATTTTATAAAGGGTACCAAGTAAGTACCAACCATTACAGATTGGTTGATAATCCGAAAGAGCTTCAATTTCATCAAGCACTGAAACAGGGCTAGTTTGCTTGCTTTCTTCTGTAATTCTGCACCGACTCATGTTCTCTGGAAAAGACTATTACCAACGGAGTTAGTGAAACTTTCTTTCCTTCAATTCATACCCCCCCCCCAAAAAAAGAAGAAAGAAAAAGGTAGAGAGGGGCTCGGGACTCATAATTTTGATCGAGTTATCGTCCAAAGGACAATTTTTTTTACCTCATTCATATGGCTGTTTTCTTGCCTGAAAGCTGTGGTAGTGCTGATTGATGTCGTCTCTACGTCGCCCTCTGTACATGATTCAAACTCTGTCGCGCTACTCCCTCTCGAGAATCTACCTGATTGTTCTTCTTCTTTGTTGCCGCTCCTTGGCTTCGCAGCATAAGTAGAACCTTCACTGCCAGTCCCTGGATCATTTGATCCAACAGTCTGATTTAATGAAGCAAGTACTCTGTGCGAAGCTCTAGCAATATCTTTCTTTCTTTTCCTAAGCGTGACAATGGTAGCTGACTTTTTCAAGAAGTTGGTGGTTGTTGATTTCATTGAACAACAGCCAAAACTGCTACTGCCACCATGTAATTTCAATCCTTTGATTGAGTACCCTCGTTCTAGAAGGTATGCTTCTAACTCAAATGGCTCTTGTTGCTCTCCTAGAAGCTCTTTTAGTGGCCTCTTGGAAGAAGGAGACGACATCATGTATGGAAGCTTGGTTTGAAGAGATGGGTTTTATGTGTTTGGTGTGAAGGAGGTGTTGCAGCAGGATGAAGAAGAAATTTTTGTATGTTTGTAGGTGTAGTTAGAGAAGGAGATGAGGCTGCATTAAATGGTGAGGGGGGGGGGGAATAGGCAAAATAAATCTGTCACTGATTTTGGGACTGATCAGAAAGAGAAGCATGAGAGAAAACTGTGGGGAAAAGAGAGGAAAAACTTCTTCCTATGAGTTTCTCTTGGTTTGGTTTGCAGATTGTTACTCCCGCAGGAAAAATATTCGGCTTCTTTTGCGACAAAAGGCCTGAGAGTTGGCTGGCTTGGGCGACTTCCTCATGCTCCAGGCTCTCTCTCTTTCTCTCTCTCTCTCTCTATGACAACTTCCTGTATTGTTTTTGTTTAGGATCATCAATATCTGTATTCTCTTTGCTCTCCTCTCCCTTTCTTCCCCATCTCCCCTTTCGCTTTAACCAACTTAATGAATTTATTGCTCTCTCTCTCTCTCTCTACGTATATATACATACAACAAATGGTCCCCTTAACATAGCTTTTTGTCTGATTGTGAAGGATTGCAGTGCTGCTACCATACTTGTACTTACTACTGGTAGGAATAGGGAGGCAAATTGAATGACTTAGTTGATCTCATCAAAAAAATTCAGCTTTAATTTTATTTTATTTTTATAAAAAAACAAACGTACACACATTCCACTGCTTTTCATTGTATTTAGCTTCATATGATAGTAAAGACGATTAAATATATTCATTGGCCCTACCAATAAGCGCTTTTCATAGACATTCCCTCAATTTAATACATTTCTTGCTGTTTGATGAGCTTACTTGCTGCACCAAAAGAGAAAAAGGCCCGGGTTTATACTTTATTAGGTAGGGGTATTACGTTTCTTGCTTTCTATGGTGGGGGGAAATCACAAAAACACTTTGTGTAATTCACACAAAATAACCCTCAACCTTTTCTCGGTTCAGTACGATCATGAAAGTCTAATGACTGAAAAATATAAAATGCAAACATGCATCTAATTTTCAGCCAAAATTATAGTAAGCAAGGTAAAATTAAGAAATTTTTGTTTCTATACTTTTAAAAATTATCTAACATATCTAACGATAATTTTACATAAACATTAGTAGTAAAATTTAGAGTAACTTTTTCTTTCATAGGGTATGATTTATATAATTGGAAGTGTAACCGCATGCACGAATCCCAATATTATGAGTTACATGGGAATTAGGTTGACCTAGTTCTCTCAATGTTATTAAAGTAGGGACATAATGGAATTGGCCAAGAAACGGGGTCATCCATTGGCAGTGTAGTATCATTCCAAGGCAGAATAGATGAGTTACAATGTCGGCAGTAATAGCTACTTCTCGACCACAAAATATAAGTATATGGATGGGTGAGATTTTACGCTCAAACAATTTATACCCAACCACAACTTTTTAAAATTTGTAATCTCTCACTTTCATAATATAGGTCAGTTAACTTGGGTACACCATTTGAGAAATAATAAATATGACAAAATGAAAGATCTAAGATAACTAACATTTACTCACATAAATATAATTTTGGCAAGTTTATTGTTTATTAATAAATGAGAGAATAGAGGATATAGTATGAAATGTAGCATCTAATTTCTCTGATTTTTCATAAGATTACTAATACAGATAAATAAAATAATAATAATATTATATGTACTATATTTTTATAAGTAAATAACAAAGATATTTATAAGTTTTAACAATATTATATTTGATTACTTAAAATATTTATAAATTTTACAAGTAAAAATATTAGATATTTATCATTTATTATATTTACTTGATTATTTAAAATATATATAATTTTATAAAATAAAGGTAATCATAAATATGGCTATACAATGCATAATTATCATTTATTACATTGTAAATATTAGAGACAATTATAAGATTACTAAAAAAGATAAATGAAATAAGAATATTATATGTGTTTTATTTTTACAAGCAAATAATAAAGATACTTATAAGTTTTAACAATATTATATTTGATTACTTAAAATATTTATAAATTTTACAAGTAAAAATATTAGATATTTATCATATATTATATTTATTTGATTATTTAAAAAAATTATAAAATATAGGTGAGCATAAGCATGACTATACAATCTATAATTATCATTTATTACATTGTAAATATTAGAGACAATCATAAGATTACTAGTAAAGATAAATGAAATAAGAATATTATATGTGCTTTATTTTTAGATGTAAATAATAAAGATATTTATAAGTTTTAACAATATTATATTTGATTACTTAAAATATTTATAAATTTTATAAGTAAAAATATTAGATATTTATCATATATTATATTTATTTGATTACTTAAAACAAGATAATTTTATAAAATACAGGTGAGCATAAGAATGACATAGATAAATGAAATAAGAATATTATATGTGCTTTATTTTTTATAAGTAAATAATAAAGATACTTATAAGTTTTAACAATATTATATTTGATTATTATTTGAGTACTTAAAATATTTGATTACTTAAGAAAAGATAAATTTATAAAAATAACGTGATCATAAATGTGACTATAGGGTGTATAATTATCATTTATTGCATTGTAAATATTAGAAACAATCATAAGATTACTAGTACAGATAAATAAAATAATAATATTATATGTGTTTTATTTTTACAAGTAAATAATAAAGATTTTTTTATCCAATTATGTTCGGATTTATCGGATTCATCTGATTAAGATATTTTGGATAAATTGATTATGCAATATACTTTGACATGTACTTAATTTCATGTTAGCATTGTTAAATTGGGAAAATAGTATTGAAATATATCGGAATTGGATTGTTAGGTTAAAACTCTTGCAGATTTAAATTAGATTGTAAAATTGAGTTATTTTATTAAATTGATTATACAACATGTTTTAAAATATGTCTAATTTCAATTTTGAATCATCACTTTAAATATTTGAATAAGATTTGACCGGATTTGAAGTTCAGACTTAAAAAATTTAATTATGTTAAATTGGGTAATTCCTTAATAGTTTTTAATCAATTGAGTACACAATATGTTTTAGAATATATCTAATTTTAATTTTGAACCATCAATTTAAATATTTGAATAAGATTTGAATGGATTTGCAATTTAGGCTCAGAAATCTTAATTGTATTAAATTGGATAATTCCTTAATAGGTTTTAATCAATCAAGTATACATTATGTTTTAGAATATATCTAATTTTAATTTTGAACCATTAATTTAAATATTTGAATAAGATTTGACTGGATTTGTAGTTTAGGCTGAGAAATCTTAATTATGTTAAATTGGACAATTCCTTAATAGTTTTTAATCAATCGAGTATACAATATGTTTTAGAATATATCTAATTTTAATTTTGAACCGTCAATTTAAATATTTGAATAATATTTAATCGGATTTGTTGTTTGGGCTCAAACCCCTAATTATGTTAAATTGGATAATTCTTCAATAGTTTTTAATCAATTGAGTATACAATATGTAATAAAATAGACCTAATTTATAGCACGATACTGTTAAGAGTTAGTAATTTTTAGTTGGTAACAATTATAATTACAATTTCATTAAGTAACTAGTAACCACTATAATTATATTTTTAGAATCTGAGTTTGATTTTCTATTTGTTATAAACTTATAATCTATGTAATCTGTATAAATTAATATAATATTTATTGTTTTAAAAATATGCATCAAAAGTTGGAGCTATGATATTTTTCATTATTCTAAATGATATTGTATAGAATGTGTAGGGTAAAAGTTTGAAAAATAAGTACAATTTATAAAACACTATATTTTTAAAAGCTTTAAATGAATAATAAAATATGTGTAATTTATTATTATTATAATAGATTTTGATGTCAGGTTGGGTCAATATCGGGTCGGATCTAGTCAATGTTGGTTTGAAGCGGCTTGGGTCACTATTGGGTCCATGGGTTGGCATCGGGTCGAGTCAGATTAATTTTTATCGGATCAGTGTCGGGTCGGATCGGGTTGCTAAACTTACCGGGTTGGGTTTCGCTCGGGTTGGACTGGTCGGATCAACTTTTACCAACTCTATATAAAGATACGATTTAGGAACAAAACATTCTGCTAAACATGAGGTATAAGAAAATTGATATATCAACTTTTGTTAACCATCGCCTATAGGTACCTATGTCTATATAATAACATATTGTTTAAGGTTAAGTCTTAGACATTAATTTTGAATCATCTAGTGATTCTTAAAATTATCTTGTCTTGAGTGAGGATTAAACCCATGACCTCCGTAATATACATTTGTAACTTTTCCAATTAAGATATCATTATTATTTATCTATCTATTTAAATTTTTATTATGTAACGTGTACTATATTTGTAAAAAAAACAAAGGAAAAAGAAAGTTGAGGCCTTGGCCTCATGCTTGATTTTGCTGTACACCTCCATCTCTTGATATCGTACACTTTTGTGGATATTATGTCATATTTATGATGATTTGTACTGGTGTTGTATAATATAATACACTACTAGTTTGAACCGATCATGACCGCTCTTTAGCCTCGTTCATTTAATACTTTCATGTTCATTTCTCCATTTGAATATAATCAATCTCTAGTTTCATTTTTTAACTATTCTCTAGACATCCGGATTTGATCGAAGGGGTTCATGGTTTTCATATAACTCCTGGAGACAAGTTATCTGGCTGGCCCGCACCAAAAAATGCTAGAAAGGGGGGGGGGCTCCTCTAATCATCTATAACCAGCTCAAGATCAGTGTAGTGCAATCATTACTGGCCGATGCCCATGATTATTACCAACCATAAAAGAAGTGTCGAATAAGAGAAGTACCTGCTACTCATATTCGCCTTTAAACTGGGGTTACGCCTTTTGATTTGAATTTCAAATACAAAATGTCCATTTGCATCTGGCATTCCAGAATCAAGGTTCTAAATCAACAACAATCAGCTTAGTAGATATCCGCCAACAACAGAGTTTGAGGGGATCTGGTTGTCCACAACTTTGCATCCATCAAAAGATCCAAAATAAATTTCTAGCAATCGTGGACTAAGGCAGGCACCAAAGTGTTTCAGAACCTAAAACTTGTCCATAATATGGATCGGTAACATTTGCTTACATGACCTCAAGTTACAAGGAAGAGATGATGATTCGGGTGTGCCCATGGTAAACAAACCTAAGCTAAGCAAAGCTGTAAGGTGTATCTATAATCTGTTCACACCAACTACTGGGTTTCAAAACCCTGGACATTTAGGTACTGAAATTGAGGTATGTCCTCTTATACTTTCGACTTTAGATTTTAGATCACTATGAAAGGATGCCAAGGATTTGTGCCTAGATATAAATGCAATACTGAATTCTCTTATCCTTTCTTCAAGATCTTTTCTTCTCTGGACTTCCATGTCATAGTCCTTCACGACCTTCTCTCTTTGGTCCAAAAGCAGTGCGAGCTTTTGAGATGATTCTGAGACTCTTTGAACCAAGCCTTTTCTTTCTTCTGTCAAATTATGTAACTCTTTCTCCAACTCTCTATATCTTTCTTCCGAAAGATCCAGAAGCTCGCTATCGTATTTGTTTCTGATTGTGTTGACCTCATCACTTAGTTTCTCCTTCCAGTGGGTAGTTTGGTCCCCAAGTTCAAAGCCCTTTACCAAAACGCAGCGGGATCAGAACAAGCAATCCTACTTCTAACTCTCCAATGGAAAACAATCATTCCGAACAGTTGAACAAAATTTAAATTATTTTATTAACACACTTTTGTATTACAAGTTACAACAAAAAAAAATCAACTTATTGAAACTCTTTCAGCACTTTTGAACAAAATTTATTGAGGGCCGATCTTGATTGTTGTATCCGAGAATCTAGAACCTAGAGCTAGAAGTTATTTACTAAGCATGATTAACCTAAGACAGGAACTTGCATATCCAAAAATAAGGAAGAATATTAATAAGAATGTTATGAAGGAAAATCTTGACAGTTGTGACTTAGCAGCTACCTTGTAATCACACGGTATTGTACTGTCTCTTGTAAACTCTGTGCTTTGTGCTCCTGATGCTGCCAACAATGCCACTGTACTGTTCAATTTTTCGCAGAGAGTTTGACACTGCTCTTGCAGGAGTGAACTCTCTCCGGTCAAGGCTTTATGACCGAACACATCCGTCGTGATGTGAGACTCCAGAGTTGAGAAGAGATTTGTACCAATCTCACTGGTGCTTAAGAGTAATTGTGCAGCGAAAGATTTCTCATCAGCTACAGCACTCTGTTCATACGTAAAAGAAGTCAGCTTCCGTCACGTAAATTCCTATCGTCTGGATGAAAGGAAGTAGAAAAGCGAAAGACTAACCAGCATAACTGATAAGAAATCCTTATATAGGTCCCTGCAAGTTGCTACTGATTCACACAACACTTCAGGAATTTTGCGAATTTGTTGAGCTTCCTTTTGGAGTTCATCTATCCGTGCTTTCAACTGATTGTTTATGGCTACCTCCTCCGCATGCCTTTTCTGTAAATCATGTTAATAAATGAAAAAGATCATGAGGGCACACAAGAAGCTAATTTGTATATTAAATGCTTATTGAAAGCTTCAACATGGAAGGTTATGCCAAAGAGCTCGTCCAGAAAACCAAGCATTGAAGAATGGCTTCATTAAAAAGTGAGAAAAACATCTTAAGATGAAAAAATAATGATATGAGAAAGAACATGCTAGGATAATTTCACTGTAACTGCATATGAATGACTATGGAGAATGTTAGAGCTACCCTCTAGAAAAATAATAGTATATATATAGGTAATAAGTTTAAAAAATTATAATTTTATTATTGATATTTTCAAAACTTAATTGTGATTATATAATTTTAATCTTTTTTAATCATCATGAAAAATAATAATTTATATATACTATAATTAATTAATTATTGTAGTATTAATTATCATTAACATAATATTAATTATAATATTAGTTATTTTCTGAATAAAAAATTAAGGAATGAGATAATTTTTTTAACTTATATAATCACAATTAAGTTTTGAAAATATTAATAATAAAATTATAATTTTTTAAACTTATTACCTATACATATATTACTATTTTTCTAGAGGGTAGTTCTAACATTCTCCGATGACTATTGATATGTCTCTTTCCCTCTGCTCAGTTTGTTCAGCATTGTTTTATGTATCCATGGGGAAGAGGCTAAGTAACAATCTTCGCATTCTACACCGTTTAAAAGAGTCAGTGGGGATTATATTTATGTACATTATATTCGTATAGTAAAAAATTTAGATCAGGAGCATTCACACAATTGTGAGCGAATCGATGAAAGCAACAGCTAGAGACAAAAGCCGAATTGAGGAAATTCAATGAAGCGATTTTGTTGACGACATCGAGATACAAGTTGCAACCAATAAATAGCCCGTTAAGCGAGAAGAGCTAACCTTAAATTCGTCTCTGTCCTTAGTAGAAAGCTCGATTTGCTTCTTGAGATTCTGAATCTCCTCTTCATAATTCTCCTTTGATAAAGCCTAAAAAATTCAATATAGTTAAAAAATAATTGCGACTGTTCATCGGTATGCTGTTGTGAGGCGTATATATTTGATGCCCTGGATGTAGAAAAGTAATCAAGCGAAATGGAGAGAAACCATAAACTTTTTGGAGTGAAAGTACGGGCACAAATCACTCTTAGCTTATTATATATATTTTTCGATAACCAATGTGGACTGTTCACGCAAGGATAAATATATTCTCAGCCGTCAATTTTTAGGTCTGTTCCTACAGATAACTTCAGGTTCTGACCGGATGAACTAGAGTCAGAGGAGGCAACATTATATGCCCTTCAACATATCAAACCAAGGACAGACTGAATTTAACTCACAGGACTAGCGCCGCCAGATGAAAAGGATCGAACTTTCGCTGCTGGAGTCATGTGAAGTGAATCGAGATCAGCCACATAACCCTTGTTCAATTTCATCCATGCATCTTCGTCTGCCACATTGCTGAAGCTATCTGGGAAAGGACTACTGCTGGAATCAGATGCAACAGAGTAGGTGGATCTCTTGACCACGAAGGCATTAGGAGCTGCTTTAAAGCAAGGAGTACTAAAGGCATCTTCTGGGAACTTGTTCTGGCCGCTGCTGCTCCTCTCAAGGTTTATGCCCTGCCTCACAAAATCATTTGTCTGAAATAAAGTATGCGAAATTCATGAATGATGATAAGAAAGATATATGATCAGGCAGCAACAACACCGATGGATGCCTGTTTTGATAATATCACAGGCACAAAAATTCAAGGGCTAAAATATTCATATGGCACCTTATTCCGATCACTATCCGAAGACTTCACTATATTGCTGAGATTGTCGATTTGCTTCTGTTGCTCTTTGATGCACTGATCTCTCTGCCTGTAACGTTTCCTCTCCTCTTCAAGTTCCATAGCCAATTTCTCTCGCTCCAATTCATACTGATGTGATAATAAACACAAAACGCTAAGGATTAAAGTGAACTGCATGATTGGTGTCAATAAATCATGATGGTAATAGTTTACCTTAAGCATGTCATTCCGTAGCTTCAAAATTTCTTGCTCCAGTACTTCAGACCGAGATCCCTAGACAAGAAGTTTACTTCATTCATTTCAATTTTGGCGCTTTACTGCATACAATTAAATAATAGCAATGCTATGGCATAACAGCAGTTATTTAGCATTTTTTGGATTATTGTCTATGCAAAATTATCAAAAAGCTATAGTTTTAAATTTTCATATTTTATCGGCCGATAAGTTGGCAATTTATTTAAACTTCTTAAATCTACTGAAAAAAATATACATGACAGTTTCTTTTTATTTATTTAACTGTATGTATATCTTAGGCCAAGTTAATATTGAATTACAATAAAGTATTTCTATTTATTACCTTCACATGTAGCATTATAAGGTAAATTTAGAGTTATTAAGACAATTTATCATATGATGACTTATATACCATAAAATATTAATTTATTAAATATTTATATTCAAATGATCTATAAATAATAATTAAAGTATATGATAAAATAAAAATAAAAATTAACACAACAACCATATAATTAAATAGTGGTAGTGCTATAGCTTATTGACCACTATTTAGTTGTCCTTTTGGGTCGCGAAATTATTGATACACTATTTTAAAATTTTACATTTTATCGGTCAATAAATAGTCAATAAATCGGCATCACCGATCAATCAAAAAAATACCAATATATTATGGATGAAAATTTATTCTCATTCATTTACTATATATATTATGGATCAAATTATTATTGAATTATAATAAAGTATTTCTATTTATTACCATCACATATACCATGAAATAATATGTATTTTTTTATTTTAAGGTAAATTTAGGATTATTAGAATAATTTCACATAAATAATTTTAATATAATATACGATACTAATTAATTGAATATTTATATTCAAATGATTAATAAATAATAATTTGGGTATAAGGTAATATAAAAATAAAAATTTACGGCATAATAATTGAAATACATAATTTATTATTCGCGATACTCTAATACTGTGACTGTGATTTAATTGCTAGACTACAATAACCGGGGCAAATAATTTATCAATTGTAATACTCTAATACTATAACACCGCGATAACGCTACCCTAATTTTATTGCATGCTTTACTGACGTAATAATGTAGAAAGAAAGCTCACTTGAAGTTTCTGACGTAACTCCTCTATCTCTAGCTTCTGCCTCTTCAACAAGGCTGCATCAGTCAAAATCTGAGACAATCATGATAATAAGTACTTCAGAAATACATCATGTGTAAAAGATAAGATCATGTCAGTGTAAACGGCTTAAATTATATCAAGAGAAAACGAACCTCGTTCACTTGAGCACAGTTAGTAATGCGTTTGGCTCGGGTTGCAAACTGAAGAGTTCCCCTTGTTTCCTCAATATGAACCTAATCGTTTTGGTCTTTACCAAATCAAACAAGGGAAAAGAATACCAAATAATCGGATTATAATATAAATTAAATTCATAAACGACATACTTCTTCAGGTGCTACAGTACATATTATGGAAGTCTTGGCATTGCCACCAAGAGCAGATTGAAGTATGCGAGTCAACTTGCTATCACGATAAGGAATATGTCCCCTAAAATACAAATTTGATACTTTGAGTAGTGATCCCCAGCTGAAAGAACAGAAGCGCCAAGTGTAGGTGTAGGAAAATACCTCTGCTTTGCACCTTCACTTAGCTTGTTAATTACATTGCCGAGAACCATCAAGCTCTTGTTAATGTGTTTTCCTTCCTTCAAGCGGACTCCATCAGCTCCAGTTTTAGCAATACGTTCAGAACCCGCCAAATCAACCAAATTCTAGATCCAAAATCAAAAGTAGGATTCAAACAAAGTATGGTAAGGGACTGGAAACAAGTTTGCATCGACAGTTTCTATCTTCTGATCAAACTCGAGTACATACCAGAACTGAGACACGGATTGCATCTGAACGTAAATATTCACCAGAGGCATCTGTATCTTTGCTTTTGCTTTCAACCACCTGACGTGCATTACATTCGGCATGAGCTACGTTAACAAGAGGAGGCAGGGTCTTAGATTACTGAGCTTACAGAACAGAGACAATACCATTCTAAATATAGTGTGAGACCTGCTGCTCCGGGCATTCATATTTGTCTCACCAAAATGTCTGTTTACTGCGACAGCCAAAAAAAACAAGAATGGAAATGGCATGCAAGTGAAAGACCAAAAATTACAGACAAATATCTTAGCACAAAGCAACATATATTAGACCAACCTTCTCCTGCTTCGAGAAGCTTGAGTACTTGCTCAGAATTACTTACAATTTCCTCTCTGAGACCAGCAACAAAAACGCCACGCTGGAAGAACAAGAAAACTCAGAAACTCTAAGCAGTGAACTATCTGCAAGAGATCCTAAATAAAGACGCGCTTACATCTAAACTTTCATGAATTTGCAGTTTCTGATTTTCAACCACCAAAAGATCATTTATCTCTTCATTGTAGATCTCCATGTACGAGACACGAATCAGGAATTCGCGTTGATTACTCTGCGATAAGAGGACTTGGGTTGTCAGAATGAAGATGGTTTCAACTTTAACAGGAGAAATAATAAATGATAATACCTTGTGAATCAGGTCAAAAATATCTTTGACAGCCCGGTGAATAATTCCTGGAGTGTTATCAGAACCATTCATGGTAAACGTTTTACCACTGCTGGTCTGCCCATATGCAAAGACAGTGCCTAGAATGGAAAATGTTCAACTCATCATTAGGGGTGATGCGAAATAAAACCTAATAAAAAGATGAATAATTTCCAATAAACAGTAAGCAAATTCAATCTAAAATGAGGAAGGAGTCCAGTCTTTAATTGAAAACATCGACCATGATGCCATCCCCTCCCCATTGATGGTTCAAACTAATTCAAGGTCCAAACTTGCAGATCAGTTTCATATGACATTCTTCTAATCAATCAGAGCGCCGGTTCTTCTTCCATTTTCATGTACAAAAAAGAGCAAAAAAACAAAGAAAACAAAAACGTAAACAGCCAGAAGTAGACATGAAACAGCAAATAATAGATTACTCATACTATAGGAGATAATGGGGGAAGAAAAAACTGGGTCTTTAATGCTACCAAATCCTTTCAAGAAATTCACGAAAATCCAGAACTCAAAGTGCGCTAATTCAACCGTGCTCATGCCTTACAGCTTAACAAAAACAAGCTAAGAATATCCCATCATTTATCGAGTCAACAAGAAAGAATATCCTTAGGCTTACATTTCAGCTAGGATTATTGAAAACAAAATACGAACAAAACGAGGAAAAAACATACCATTAAATCCTTCTACAGCAGCATGGATAACGTCCTTCGTAAGAAGCTCATAAACCCTAGAATTGGTGCTAGTTTGATCGAACACGTGATCTGCAGAAAATAATAAAGAGCAACGACATTATTTGGGAGGGGAAAAATATCAAAAAGGAAAGAGTAAAGATGGAAAATAAGTACCGAAGGCATAGGAGACCCCAGAAATCGGGGTACCAAGTGGCTTGTGAAGAGAGATGCGATTATCTTCAACCTTCCAAAATGTTCCACTGATTTTCTCATCGGTCGTCGTCGGAGGACGGACTCTCACAGCTACGCAGATCTTCTCCATCTTTCCTCCCCTCTTTCACTTTCTCAGTGTTTACTGGATATGCTCGATGAGAATTTGAATAAGAGGATTCACAAATGAACCGGCGGGCTCTTCTTTTTTTTTTCCTTTTCTTTTTGTCAAACATTGGCACTCACCACCACAACAGTAATAATTTTGAAAACCGTGGAATTACATAAATATCCTTCATGAGGCATTCATTTAGCTGAACGGCACAGTTCTGGTTAGAGTGATTGCGATTGTAACCCCATTTCCTAAAGTCGCTAATGTTGTAATGGGCTTTGTTGTACCTTGGGGCACTAAATTTGAGCCCAATTATGAATTGCTAATTATTGCGATGATTTTGTTACCTCTACTAAAACCCACATAGTGTGCTTGGCGATATTGAAAATAACTTATAAGTTATCTTTCAGTTTATTATAACTAACTTATTTAAGAAAAAAATTGATAATTATTTTTTTACTAGCTTATAAACTAGTTTTGAAATTTTAGTTTATGTATGTTTGGGTGAGTATTTTGTACTCTAATAGTTATTTTCAATTGTAGATTTTTAAATTTTATACTATTTTTAATTAATTTATTTATCAAATATAGTAAAATAACTAACAATCAACAACTATCATTCCTCAAATATTTTACTTTGTTAGTTAATTTTAACAAATATATTGCAACACCCTTATTTTTATAACCTTATTTTTTTGTTTAACAAAATATTTTATGGAAGTTAAATAGGAAATGTGGGGTGTTATCGTCGTATCCAATATAAAAAAACGTACAGTTATTATCTAGTTTATACCGAGTGTTAGACTACAAAGTAAACTTATATCCCAAAAGTCAGGTGTGATGGTTTATAGCACTTCAAAATTTCCTACTAAAAACTTTTATTTTTGTGAAAGCATAATATTAAGATAATTGGGTGTTACTGACATACTCAACATAAGTCTACATTACTGTACCATTCTCATATTGAATACCAAGCAAAAAATTACAACTTAAAATAAGATAAGTAGAGAATGAGAAGAATTTCCATAAATATTATATAAGATATTGGAATTAAACTCCAAGTATAACATAGGAAAAATAATAATAAAAAGGGATTAAGAGTCCATAAAATATCCGGATAAACTAACTACCAGATAATGTTAACTCTAAGGTCGAACCCCAATAGATAAAATCAATCCTTAACAAGAATTCTATCATAAGTAACAAAATCATCAAAGTAGTCCTCAGTAACCTACACATCAAAAGCTAGGTCGTCTACTTATGGAAATAAAAAACATCAATGAAAAGGTTGGTTAATAGTTGCTTATTGGATAAGGTAATAATATATTCATAAGGTCGCATAGAATGACAAATCATAAACATAAATTAACCTTGAGAGTGTTTCCGAGAGGAAACAAAATATTTCTTAAGTAGATGATTATGTGTTGGCAATTACTTAACTCTTAAGTGTAGGGACCTCATTATTCATAACTAGTAGAATGGCATCATATAGTACAACAACCCCTAGGCCTAATGTTTCTAAAAACTATTCTTACCTAGTGGATTATACTAATACAACATAGGGTATAACAGTCTTAGACATTATTCTCTTCTGGTGGAATAGATTAATACAGCCTAGGGCATAACAATCTTGGCCATTATTCTTATCTAGTGGAATGAATTGGTACAACCAATTCTAACTCAAAATATTTTACTTTAAGTATTAATGTTTTATTAGACTATTGGTTATCTCGTTCATGTCATGAAAGCCTTAGGATAGTACACAAGGCACATGACAAGCAATATCACATAAGCTCATAATTTACAAAACAATCACGCTCTCATATTATGGTACCACAGAATAATTAAACAACCCCAACAATATGATTAAAGAAAAGATGATATTACCTAGCATCAAAATTCTATTCTAAGACATGTATCCTTACCCAAATGTCACTAGCCTCTAAGCAAGCAAAAGTTCCCTAAGCCTCATCCTCCAATGTCATTGAGGGATCACCTATAGGCCAACAGAAAAAAAAGACTTGGTTTGTAGAGTAGGATGGTTGAGCGATGAAATGCAAGAGGGAAAGGAGCAAAAAATACAAATCAAGGGAGCTAGCAGAGATGAACAGTGTGCTTAGCAAGGAATAATACTTGCTCGGCAAGGCGCGCACACACACACACTCAAAAGAAACAATACAAGCTTGAGAATTGAATGACGTCTAGTTGAGATCGGGGGAGAGAGATTGGCTTATGGTAAAAAAAAACACGCTTGACCAAGAGATGATGGAGAATAAGAAGCAAGATTGAATCAAGGGAGAACATACTTGCTCGACATAACCAACCTACTTAGCAAAAACTATCTCACTTGGCAAGATAAACCAAAATTGAGGGAAGAGTAAGGTAATATCGGCTAAGAGAGAGTGAAATCACACAAGCTTAGGGAAAGCAAAACAAGCTTGGAAAGACTGAAAAAGATTGAGGGAGAATAAATCAACAAGCCGAGATGTTTGGAAGAGCAAATGAGTTAAAATGGTGGTGGTGGCTGCGATAGATGAACAACGAACAAAGGGGGTGGAGATAGAGGAGTTTAGGTGGTGCTTGGTTGAGTGAGTTGTGAAGTACGAAGATGATTTTGTGGGAGAAAAGAAAACCATGAAAGAGAGGAAGAAAATAGTTTCTAGTGGTGTAATAAATGGCTTACCATTTGAGGGAGAGGTTTATAAAGGGTTGTGGCTTGCGAGAGGGAGAGAAATGGCATAATTGAGTGGAGTTTAAGATGTGGTATGCTATCGTAGACACTTCAAAGTAAACCCTAAACACACAAACAAGCAGTAAGCAGCTAGTAGAAGTCGATCCTATGAAGACTATAATTTGATCCTTGTATATCTATTATCAAACTAATTCCACAATTATCCTACTATAAAAAACTAATTACTAATAATGTAAAGAAGAAAATAATAATTAATAGAATAATAAAATAAAAATAATTATATAATAGAGGTCAGAGGACATATTTAGTATAGGGATATCTATCAATCATTGAATAATATGGCCATGTAGTATTTTTTTTATGTTAACTTATAGCAGCTAACATGTATCTGCTTCTTAGCATCCCTTTATGTAAATAAAATAAGGTCCAATTATCATTTATTATCTAATTGATTAATAATCTAGGATAAGATCTCTAAATTCTATTAATGGCAACATTATCAATTAGTTAAAAGCTAAGGTTTTAACTATATCCTCTAATAACATACCTCCAAATTGTTGTGGTATCAGTGGTTGAATGAATGGTGGTTTTGGCTGTTTATGATCAATAAGATAGAATACAGGGGGTTGATTATAGCCTTTTTTATTTTGGTATAATGCTAGTATTTGATTATTCGCATACCTTAGGTTGGGATGATCCCTCCATTCTATGTTATAAGTTGGAGTATAGAAATCATACTTTGGGATTCACTAAGGTCGACCTAAAACATTAGTTCATTGTTCTTCTTACAAACTAAGACATGTATTTGTAGCATGGCATGCATATGAAATAAGTCTACATACTTGAGTCGATGGTCCTCTTTTCACTATCTTTTTAACTAAAGAAGTAAATTAGTTATTTATTCATTAATTTCTATTATACTTGTCCCCATTACATTGTGAGATGAAGAGGTAGTATTTTTAGTGCCAATATATTAAGAATTAGACAGCATATTAGATATTAGCTTTCTATTCTCAATTGGGATATTATCTACTAATGCTTTATCACTAGTAGCATTTATCATATTATGGTCCATGGAGATTAGTCCTTCATATAAATAATGTATTAATAATTTCTCACTAATTTGGTTATTAGGGAAACTACTACACAATTTCTTAAATCTTTTCCAATACTCATGTAAGGACTCTCCTCCATCTTACATAATACCATACATTTCTTTTCTAATAATCGTGGCCCTATATGATGGAAAGTACTTTTCTAGAAATAATTTTTGCATATTAATCTAGGTATTAATAGATATAGTAGGAAAATCATATAACCACTCCTTAGTAGCATCGGTTAAAGAAAAAGTGAAAGATTTTAATTTAATTTGATCTATGTTTACCCCTGTTGGTTTCATACCAAAGTATCCTATATGAAATTCCTTGAGAAATTTGTTCAAAATTTGGTCCAGAAGAGTTAGTATCTTGAAAAATTATAAAAATAGGAAGCACACATATAAATTTAAGGCTAGTATCACACTCATCTTGTTCATCGGGATAGTTAACGCAAAGAAAATTAAGATTAAAAGTAGAAGCTGCAAGATCCTTCAAATTTTGATTCACCATTAGTTCTTTAAATATGTTCTCTAGACTTCTCTATACTACCTCTTTAAAAGACAAAGAGCTATCACTCAAGGGTAATGGATGGTATGAACATACTCTAATCACCTTTGAGTTCTATTAACTACAAGAGAAATTGATTGCAAACACTCTCAAGTGTGGTTTCCTATAGAACATAAACAAGAAGAGAAAAGTAAGTTGTAATTAGAAGACGGGCTATTTTTAAAAAATAATAATCATAGGAATAAGAATTAAAGTTGACAGTCCCTGGGAATGGCACCAAAGTTTTGTGTGTTGTCGTAGATACTCCAAATTAAACCATAAACACACAAATAAGTATTAAGTAATGAGTAAGGGTCAATCCCACAAATATTGCAATTTAATCTGTATTTTATTTTATAAAATTAATTCCTTGGTTATCAAATTAGAAAAAGATAATTAATAATAATGAAAATAAGAAAATAATAATTAACATATTAATCAAATAACAATAATGAGATAATAGGGGTCAGAGGACATATTAATTATTGGGATATCAACCGATCATCAAACAATATGGTCATGTAGTATTTTTTATGGTAGCCTATAGAAGCTCACACACGTCCACTTCCTAGCATTTACTTATGTAAATAAACCAATATCTACTTATGATTTATTATCCAACCAATTAACAACCTAAGATAAAGTCTCTTTATTCAATTAATGGCATGCGACATCATGACTTGTGTTTATGTGTATAGTCTAGCATGGATTGATGCACATAGGTGTTTAGAGAAGTTTGGAGCCAAAAGAAAATCAAGTAAGAAAATATAGGGGGTCGTATTTTTTAACAAGTTTGTGCTTTCTAGGCATAATTGATCTTGCTTTATTTTGGCAAAAGTTGACCAAAAAAAAACACAAAGGCCTTGTGTTTGTAAACATAGACCATATTTTTTTCTATTTTCTTCCATTCGCTTAGGTCAGTCACATACTTCTATAACTAGATATGTATGAAACCCTAACGTGAAGTGGTTCACCATCGAACTCTATCCAAACATTCTCCTCTTGCTTTCTCTTGGATTTTGAGAGACTTATGTACTTAGTGATATTATGAAGATTGTTTCATTCTCTTTGTAATCTCTAGTTGTGTATGCAGTAAAGATCGTCATTGTTTTTCCAATAATAATTGTGTTCTAATTATTCTCTCAATTAGATGTTGGCATTTTTTGATTACTTATTGGATCGTATCTTAGGAATTCACATTTGGTGAATCTTTTTCCCTTCAATTTGGTATTAGAGCTTCGGCGTGTGATCACACTATATCAAGATGACATTTATAAGATTTGAAATTGAGAAATTTGATCATTCGGTTAATTTTGGGTTAAAGATGAAGAAGATCTTTGTTTAGAACATATTGGAGAAAGAATTATTTAGGAAAATTGAGAAGCCAAAAACGGTATCTAATGTGAAATTCAATGATATTGATTTGAAGGTCCTATCCTCCACACAATTATATTTGTCAAACGAGATTTTGTAAGAAGTGGCAAAAGAGGCAATTGTTATTGTATTGTGATTGAAGTTGGAATACTTGTATATGACGAGATAGGTGGCAAATTGTCTATTTTTTAAGAGCTAGCTTAGTGATTTGAAATTAAGTGAAGGTCATTCCTTGAAATATCATCTTGATGAATTTAACTTTATAGTTATGGATTTGCATAATATATATGTTAAATTAGATGACGAGGATTTGACTATTATGTTGTTGTGTTATTTGTCTGTTACTTATAAGCATTTTCATGAGACTGTATTATATAGAAAGTATGAATTAGTTCTTGTAGATGTCAATATTACCTTGCTACAACATGAATTAATTGATAATTAATTGGCCAGATGATGTCCTGGTGACTTATGTGGTAAGAGGCTTGTAGCAAGGGGTCAGGTGACAAGAAGAAATACAAATCTAGGATTGGCAGGTTCAAGGTTGTGGTCTACCATGGTTGTTGTATGAAAGGCCATATTAGGAAATATTGCCTTAGGAGGAGATCTACATATACATGGATGGTGTATCTGGTGAGGGTGATGTTGTCATAGTTGAGGGTGATGGTGATGTATTGACTACTATTAGTAGACATACAGGATTAGTCGATAGGTGGATTATGGATTCTGGGTTCTCCTACCATTTATATTCCAATAGAAGTTTGTTCTAGACATATGACACTGTTCGAGGTAGAATTATTATCTTGAAAAATGGTGTTTCCTATAGAGTTACTGAGATTGGGATTGTAAGGGTGAAGATTCATGGTAGTGTGGTCAGAACACTACCTGGTTTTCATCATGTTCCTGAGATGACCAAGAGCTTAATTTTGTTGTATTCCTTAGATAACAAAGGTTATAGGTGTGTCATTGAAAATGACACGTTAAAGTTGTTAAATGGATTATGGTGATGATTGTTGGCAAATGAGTCAGGACATTGTATGAGCTTGTTGGCACAACTATTGAGGGTGTAGTTGGAGCAATAGTGAGAGTATGTGACTCAGATATTGCTGGTCTTGGGTTGATGCGAGTGAGACACGAGAGTGTTATTAGCATGATTGAGGGTTCCTTATTTTGTGACTCAATTACATCTTAATTTGTTGCCTTATGTGAGTCTGAATTCCTTCTTAATAAGAAGTTCCTTCTTAATAAGAAGGTGGAGTAGGAGAGTCAATTGTGCCCTTCAGATGGGGTGGAGGTTGTTGTTGATCCAGATGGTACATAATATTATGGTGAGGAAGGATCTGAGTAATAGGTGGAGCAAGTGGGCATTGCTTTAGGCAGAGTTGGTTAAGCTTTGTATACTATAGGTAGTATTATTGGTGTACTGGAGCCAGTGTTAAGCTTAAAGGTTATTTTGGGTGTTGGCTTTTCCTGTGGTAGTCTGTTGTTGACATTAGTATGGCATGCTTCACTGGTTGTTCTTTCATTATTTGTCTATGTTATGCTTGTCATAGCAAAAGAAATGTATGAGGAGAATAAGCTAATGACTTTAGACATGAACAAATCCAAATCGATTATGGTGGCTAGCTTAGTCATCGGTTCATACTGTATAGCTATGAGATGCTTGATGTATGATGTGATTAGTATTGACCGTTGTATTGCTCATGTAGTGAGCACATGTGTGGTGAGTCCTTTGAAGCCACCTTAGTTAGGCGTGGTGTAGATTTTGAGGTACTTGGTGCAAACAATATCGGCTTGTATTGAGTATGTGTTGTAGATTGTGTTGTTGACAGGTTGCTCTGATCTTGGTTGTAGTCCTGATGGTCAGAGGTGCACTAGTTTGCTAGTGTTCTATCTTAAAAGTTCCAAGGTTGTGTGGTTGATTATGATTGGAGTTGATAATGTTGTTTGGCTTAGAATGTTAGCTTGTGAAACTAGGATGATGCGAGGAGTTACTTCTGAGGTTGATCCAGTGTGTGTACTAACAAAGCCATTACTTACTTGTGTTCATTTTCTATGAGGGGTTCTTTTAGACCTAGGGGTTTATGGTGATTTTTTGTTATCATGTTGTTTATTGTTACAAATATTATGTCAAGATGGAGATTGTGAGATCATGAATTGTATTTGTGAGTGTAGTCTAACATAGATTAATGCATACAGAGAAGTTTAGAGCCAAAAGAAGATCAAGTAAGAAAATATGGGGGCCTCATGTTTGCTAACATGGTTCGTGTTTTCTTGGCATAATTATCATGAGTTATTTTGGCAAAAGTCAATAATTATGGAAAAAAACACAGAGACCCCATGTTTTTCATATTTTATTTTGTTCACTTGTGTCAATTACATAATTCTATAAGTATATGTGTATGAAACCCTATCATGAAGTAGTGTGCCATCGAATTCTATCCAAACCTTCTTCTCTTATATTCTCTTGAATTTTAAGAGAATTGTGTGTTGAGTGATATTGTGATAATTGTTTGATTATTTTTGTAATCATTTGTTTTTTATGCAAAAAAAAATCATCGTTGTTTCCCCAGTTATTATTTTGTTTTTACTGTTCTCTTAATTAGATGTTTTCATTTTTTGATTGCTTGTTAGATCGGATCCTGAGAATTCACGTTTAATGAATTGCTTTCCCGTCATAGTAGTATTATCTATTAGGGAGCCGCTAACTAGAACCTTAATTATGGTCAGCTTGAATCATGAAGTTATACAAATTAATAAACTATATTAAATTAATGTCTTTTTTTAGAAATTAACTAACGTGTTTGCTACTTGTGGTGTATATGTTAACAATTATGGATTAACTACACTATCCTAGCATTTGGTTGGAATTCTAATTACCAAGTGATCTAGTTAGATAATAAGGTCCTAATTTTGGATAAGTGATCATTTAAATCAGTTTATTAACCTAACAAAAATAAATATAATAATTAAGTTCAATTCACATCTCATGATTAACTATCCTATAACCTATAGTTATCCTCATACCCCATACTAATATATCTTAGTATATTGATAAAACCTAAATACACATAATCTAAACACATAAAAATGATAACTTTAATTTGAATAGATAAATAAAATAACAAAGATTGAATTAAACTATACAAAACCACAACTCAATCAAACGTATAAATAATGAGAATTACGTTAAACAAATTTAAAAGTATGAAACAATTAAATGAAATGAAGGAAAGAAAGAAATTAGGAGATTGAATAAATCATAAACACTGTATAAACTCTAATCCTTTAATTACAGCATAATGAACTAACTAAATATAATGTAAGAGCCCTAACGGATTGAAAACAAAGAAAAACAAAGTCAAAAGTGTGATGGTGGTGTTCTTGACATTTTATTCGACCTAATATATGTCGTATATATAGACAGAAGGTCGTATGAATTAGATCCAAAATATACCAAAAATACAATACGTATTGGTAAATATAGGGCACCCAAAAATTTGCTCTAGAACTATGCACGTGCTTGAATTAATGGGGCACGTGGAGGGAATAGGAAATAGAGATCATTTTTCCATAAATATACCCCCTCATATTTAATCTCTCTTCATTGTCTTGTCTTGATTCTTTTTTCATGTGACTTTTCTTTTAGGGTATTGCATGATGATATGTATAAATTTCCATGGCCCTAAGATTTTATCTTTATATTATGCTTCTTTTCCTTATTTATATGCCTAAAATGCCTTGATTTAATCTTTTTCTAGAAAACTAGGCTAATGGAAAAAACTTAAGGAAAATAGTTAAATTATCATAACAAATATAGAAAGTTGGGTCAAAATACCTCAAATAATTTCATAAAATATGCAACTATCTTGTTGTAGTAGGATGAGACACTAAAAATACGGGGGAGAAGAAAAGGGGATGGGATAATGGGACGTAACGAGAAATTAGAGAGAGTGTGGGTTTGGGTAAAGTTGGATTATATTTTACTTAACCAAACTGAGCTAAAAACCAAACCAAAATCGGCTGGGTAGGAAAAAAGGTTGCGCGGGAGAGAGGATAAAAGGGTGAAAAGGGAAAGGAAGGGAGAAAATGAGAAAAAGGAAATGGAAGAAGGGGGAATAAAGTTAGATTTGATATTAATAAATTAGGAAACTGTTAAGATACTAATCACTCAAGATTAAGGTTAAATTAAAAATTCTAGATATTATACTGTCACCTAACCCAAGTCCAATACAAGGCTTACAAAACTTATATGAAAAATAAGTACCAGATCAATAAAATCTAGCAAAGCTCAACAAAAGCTAAAAGAAATAAAATGCAAGATCCCGATGTTCTAAATCAAAAGGCTTAACAAGCCAACTAGAGACTCAACACTCTAAATTCCACATAAGTCAAACATGAGAAATGTGCACATGACTGAAATAGTGTTAGTATGGTGAGTGTATTGAGTAAGACTTTATTATCACATATAAGCATGATTCATGTAAAATACATTATCATATCACATAATATCACAGTTTTCTAGGGACATGGTATAATAGCATATGACAACATGCTGACATCCAAACATACAAGTCATGTAAACAAGGAAAACAAAGCCCTAAGGCATCTCTAATAACTTAATTCCAATTAATATTAAAACATGATGACAAGTAAGCATACATGATGCATGCTAACAATTAACCATACAGGGCAGCTTCAAGCGAGTGGCCTAAGGTAGAAAATAATATACAATTCAATATACCATGAGGGTAAACCAAATAAAATATGGAATCATAAAGGACTTGACAAGTATAGATGAATCAGGGAAATCCAATAACACTTCTAGCATGAATTTTAACAAGTGTTGTATGAGGATATGTAGGCCAAAAGGCATGATCAAGGAACATCACATTTCCTATTTTATACTTGCCAACCTCACTATCTTATGACATCCAAATCCACTCACTATCATCCTCTAGGGTTTTCCCCTAAAATCCTAATTGGACCTATATGACCCATCCTTCCTCTAACTTACACAACTATAGTTCCTTTATCACGCAACCCATCATCTTATTTAGATTCAACCCCAACCATATCACTTTACTTCTCAATTACACATGTGACAATAAAACCCTAGTTAGCCACTCCAAACCTTAACACCTTTCTTCCACATATGTCACTTCTCCATTTTTCACCTAACATCTTTTCTTCCCCATGGCACCCATACTTATCCTCCATATGATAATTCTCCACTCTTATCCTATATTCCACTCACCCTCGATTATTTTTACTTTCACATCCCCCTCCAATTAGGGTTTTCCTCCTAAACCTTAGCTAGGTCTCTTATACACCCTTATACCAACCTACGTGCTATTTCTCACCCAAAATCTCCAATCGGTCCAATAACTCTTCCCTTACCTTACTTATGCCCCAAGATAACTTTTCTCAAGTAAATATCATCCCCATATAGACTCCATCCATCCCATATAAACCCTAGAAATTTCCCATGCAAGATTCACATCACTCGTTCATTTTGATCATAATATCCTTTTATTTTTCTCCCTCACAGATCATGAGATAATTGGGTCAATCTCATATCCCTTTAGTCAACTCACTTCCTATTTTTTCCTTTTACCCCAGATCATATTATTAAACATCCTAGCATCCATGTCTTAGAGGGTCACATCATATGACATCATAAGCACAACATATATCATAAGGAAGTCACATAATCATACCTCAAATCCAAGATACGCTACAAGTAAATAGCCATAATAATCATAAAATTCACAACATAACATAACAAATGGCATACAAGGCACAAAACACATACATAGTTGGTCTTAGCTACATCCTTACCTAATACGATATCGGTCTTAGAGAACGCTCCTACACCTCTTTAGGATTTTGACTTCATTCACCTATAAGAGGGAAATACTAAGGGTTAACTTTCCTCTTACCAAAGTTACCATTATTCCTACCTTACCCTTATCATAACCTACTATTAGGGCTAATAATGATAATAGTAGTTTTATAAGTAAAAGTAGAGTTATTATTCTTAAAGTAGCTAATCATGCTACTACTAATCAAAATAGGTATTAGTAGACACATCGGTTCATGTTAAAGTAATTATAGCAATATTCATATTATTAAGGATAATATCTTTAATACTATTAATCATAGCAATAATAGTAGTTGTAGTGATAATATTAATAATAGCCTAAATCTTAGTAATACTAATAGTGATATTCACAATACTAAAGTAGTGACAATAATGATACTAATAATAATAATTATGCCAGTAGTGATAGTAAGGTTAGTGATATAGGTAATATTAACAATAATGACAAAGTAGTAATAATAATAATAATATTAATATTAATGATAGTTCCAATCTTAAGAATAATGCTAACAAGGATCCTAATAATCATAATAGTAGTAACCTTAGTAATAATATGGTCAAGTATAATAATAGTGATGGTAATAATAATAATAATAATAATAATAATAATAATAATAATAATAATAGTAACAATAATGATAATAATGATAACCATAATAGTAATAGTAATAAGGTTTCAACCATTAATAATAATATTAGTGGAAATATTCTAAAGTTAGATTAAATAATAATAATGATAAAAGTAATAACAATGATAACATAAACATAAACATAAACATAAACATAATAATAATAATAATAATAATAATAATAATAATGATGATGATGATGATGATGATGATGATAACACTTGCATAAATAGGGTTTAGGGGTTGAGGAGGTTAGGGTACCACCTAGGGACGGTCGTGACCAGGCGGCGACGACGGTGGAGGGAGAAGAGAGGTGGAGAGATAGTTGGCTAGGATAGAAGAAGGAGAATGAGGTGGTGGTGGATGCCTTAAGTTGAGAGGGTTGGAATGGGAGTGGTGGTGCAACCAAAGGGGCGGTGCAGGCAGCGATAGATGTGGTGGCCGAAGGTGGTGGAGGGAGAGGAAGGGAGAAGGAGAGGGAGGCAAGGGGAAATGAAGGTAGGGGGAGGTAGAGGAGGTTTTTATGGTTGTTTAGGGGGTAGAGGGAGTGGTGGTTGTGGTGGAAATGATGGTGGACGGTGGTGCGAAGGGTGGTGGTGGGTTAATCCGGGAGTCAACTTTGCACGGTCGAGGTGGCTCATGTAGAATGAATCAAGGGTGGTGGGTGGTTTATTTTGGTGGAGGGTGGTGTAAGGAGTAGTTTGGTAGGTATTTAGGGTGGCGGATCTGGGCGGCGGCGACAGGGCAGTCGTTTGATTGGAAGGTGGTGCAAAAGGGGATATTCTAGGTTGCGAAAAAGTAATCCGATTATAGGGTTACTGATGGGCTATATATAGGCCAAATGAAAGAGAAAGCGACAAAGGGGGAAGAGGACAAGAGGGGTCAAGTGAGGCGGTACCACCGATCGAGAGTGGTAGGCCGGTGCAGGTCTACTATGGTAGAGGGGTTGGGGGAAGAAAAGGAAAGGGGAAGGCATGCGGGAGGAGGGAGGGAGAAGAGTTGGTTGGGTCAAAAATGGGAAATAAAATGATGGGGGAGAGAGGGAAGGATGACTAGTCGGTGGTTGGTGGTTGCCGGCGGGAATCGGGGCTGCAAGTCTCAGGGTTGCAGGTCGGGATCGAGAGAGGAAGGAAGGGGAAGGGGAAAGGGTGGATTAGGCGGTCTGGGAAGAAAAGAAAGAAAAAGAAGAAGAAGAGGACTAGTGGTTGGGCGATGGGTAAAGGAAAAGAAAATGGTGCGGGCCTAGGTTGTGCGGGAGGGGGAAAAGGAAGAGAGGGAGGAGAGTTTGGGCCGCAGGGAAGGTTAGCCCAAATCGGAAGGAGAGGAAAATAAGAAAAGGGAAAGGAGATAAAGGAAAGAAAAAGGAAAACAAAGGAGAAAAAGGAAAAAGGAAAAGGGGAAAAAGAAAAATAGATGGGTTAGGGTATTTAGAATATTTTTGGTATTTTTGAATATTTAAATTAATAATATTTTAAGTAAAATAATAAATAAACTCCCTTTTGGGTTAATTTAGGATATTTTGAATAATTTTTCCTAAATTCCATTTTAATTAGTAAAACACCCTAATTTTTTCTAATTAAATTATTTATTATTTTTCTCTTAATTTTGCCTTAATTTATTCCTCTTATTTTAATAAAAATACTTTATTTAATTAATTTCTCTAATAAATCATTATTTGGCCATAATTTCTAAAATTAGGGTTTTGGGGTATTTCAGTCTGGCCATGCGTCTTTTCTTCTCTTAGTCTACCGTGAGTCGGTGTGCTCCTACTATAGCCGTGTAAATTTTACACCGTCTCGTTGTGCATTATTTTTTTCCTCAACCAGGAGCTACATTGCCTGCTGCACAACCGCACAACTTCCCATTTTAGCCGTGCACCCCTACTTTTGCTCCCAAACCTTATCCAAACACCACCAAAATTTAACCATAGATCTACCACATTCTTATACACTTTTGTACAACTCAAGCTTCCATTTGGCTTTGATTATTTTCATTTTTACCCTCCTCTACCTTAACTTTTCCCTCAATTTTAATCTTTAATCATAATTGTGTTTTTATCTTATTTTCATAGGTGATATTTTGGTGATCTTGGAGGAGGTCTAGGATTTACCTGCATAGAGTCCGGTTTCTTTGTTGGTAAGGATACATGTTGTAGCTAGGGATTTATGTGGTACTTACATTTTAGTATGTGCTTTTGTGTTGATTATGTTGTATTGAGTAATGTATTTATAGAAATGCTATGAAATGATATTATTGAGAGTAATGAAATTATGTAAGTACATATTTGGATATAATGTTGGATACAGGATATCTATGGAAAAACTAAGAATATTTACTTCGGATAATGACTAGAAATTTATATGTATTAGTTTTGGGTTTCATAAGGCCTTTGAGAGAATACGATTATATTGACTACCTTGAAGGTATTATGATCATTTGAGGATAATTATGTGGTCATACTTATATTGTTCAGTTTTTATATCTTATGCATTTATATAAGTTCAACATGATAATATACAATCAACTCTAAATAACTTACTAATCATTCAAAGTGAAAGATCACGTGAGTTGGGTCGAGGTATTTATATGGGTTCGTTCTACCGGATAATAATAATGGCTCAGGTGTGTTGTTCCTATGAGGCATATCAGTCCGTTCTACTGGATTAAGAATAGTGTGACCCCATACTCAACGTGAAAAAAATATGATTAAGATATGAATTATAAATCGAAAGATACTAATCATTTAAAGTGGAAGACGACCAAGGTGTTGAGTCTGTTCCACTAGATAAAAATAGTGGCTTGGCTATGTTGTCTCTGAGAGGTATTTCAAATTGTTCCACCATTTTAATAATAGTGGCTCAGGAGTATTTTACTCCGAGTGGTGTGGGGTCCGTTCTACCGGATAATAATAGTGGCTTGGGTGTGTTGTCCCCAATAGGTGTTTCAGATAGTTCCACTGGTTTAAGAATAGTGGGGTCCCTGAACTCAACATAAATAAAATATTAGAATATGGTATATCTAATTAAAAACCTGGAATCAGTAATTATCTAACATTATTTGATTTTACGCATGTATGATTTCTTATGAGAATTCTTGTAATCCTACTTGACTGTACCGTTACCTTACCTAATACATAGCATATTGATCATTTGTTTCATGGGCGATGCTCAATCCAATGAGTAGATGACCCAGATGTATATGTGTAGGTTGATGAGGACGAGGTGCATTAATTCACACCATTTGATGTTATATATGTAGAGGAGTGGTTTCTTTTATATTAGGGTTTTAGGCATAGAGTCATGTTATCCAGATGATAGTTTTACTCAGATACACTTTTTGGACTCTTAGTTCCATGTGATCCCTTTTATTGTATTTTGATATTGTAATCGGAGTTGATCTCCAACTGCTTATTTGATATTATTAAAAGTTATCTCATTTCTTCTTATCATATTTTAAATTTTCTAATCTTTTTGTCTTGTAATTGATGTAAGGATGGTGGGGTAAGTCAAACCTATGTCAATTACCCATCATCCTTACATCAATTATAGTAGTAACACCCAACTATTTGAGTATACGTTTTTGCTTAAAACAAACATTTTCAGTAGTAAATTTTGGGGTGTTACACATATCCCCTATAGAGTTCGAATGATCATATAAAGTAGAAAATACACCAAGCTACTATATAACTATTAACCTCTAGAATTTTACAAAAAAAGAAGAAGGGGGAACTGAGGGTCTAGAGGACCTTATTTTTATGACACCAACACAAAGTGTATTCAAGAAAGGAAAACATAAAGATTACATATATTGTATAACACATAAGTGTTTATAGTTAACACAAAACTCTAGAGATAATCAAAGATCATTCAAATAATGAAAACTGATGATTAAGAAGATCATCATGAATTAGAAAATCCCTCAAAATTTTTAAGAAAAAACCAATATCAAAGGCCATAATCCTTAAGACAAAATCTAAAATCAAAGACCAAAATTTATGAGAAAATGTTTTAACTAGCAAAAATAGTACATCTTTTACAAAGTAAGAGTTTCATAAAGCCAACTAAAAGTCAAACTTAGGTCAACAAGGTCCTAAAGTCCAAACTAACTCATTATTAAGCTATTTTTTCAATAATTCATTCAAAAAAGGTTTTCAAGACATAAAATCCTAATTGCAAGTTCAAATATCCCAAAGTCAAGGTAAAATGCCAAAAATTGGTGAAAAACTATAAAAAGTTAAATGGATGAAAATATTAGATATTTTAGGCTTAACCTCCATAAAATAAGATTGTATGCCAAAAAGGAAAAAGATCAGTATTCATAAAAAAAATTATTCTTTTGGACAATGGCAAATGTCTTTTTTTTAGAAACTTAAAAATAAAAACAAAAAATATTTCATTAAAGAGGATACTATTCACTACAATTCACTATTCACTTATTTACTATTTATGAGGGTTAGGGTTGAGTAGTCAAAGGTCATAGGTAACATTTGACCATAAACCATGCTAAAAACATTTTTAGGGGTATCTTAGTTAATTATCTCACAAACATAATTAATCTAAAATTAAACCCTACTTAGGGTAATCACAGAGTCCTTAGCTAATAAGTCTTTGAATATAATTAAGAACACCAAGAACATGCCTAGAATATTCAAACATTTAATCAAGATTAAAAATCCTTAGTTATTCTCTTAGCTATCATGATCTATAAGAAAGTTTATCTATTAACTACAAGAATTATCATGGTATCATCCAATTAATTAAAATCCACAAATTCATCATGAACCCTTATGAACATCAAGAATACTATAAAAATTGAAACTTGTAAATATTTCAATCAAAAATTAAGCTATTAAATCATGCTTGAATTAAGACATGCTAAACATCATAGTTCATCTATAGTTCAAGATCTACAACATGGTTTCATGAATTTCATCAAAACAACAAGATCCACAAAAGCCTCAAAATGACCAAAAAATACATAACAACCAACCATGGCACAAATCCATCAACAACTACACTATAGCATGCTTATATGCAGTAATAAGATCTTACCCTAAACCTAAGATCCAAAATAAGCAAAGAAAATAAATAATTAAATATCAAACCAAACTCTCCCAAAATGCCTCCTTGAAACTTAGATCAATCAAGAAAAATATTAGCAAAACCATTACACAAAAACCAAATAAAATTAGATAAAATTAAAGAGGAAAATAGTGATAACTTATATTCAAAGTTCATAAGAAAACCAAGGTTTAACCATGATGGAAAATGGAGAAGAGAAAGAGGAGAGAAAGTGGCAAACCAAATGAAATAAGAAGAGAATAAAAGGGTAAAATGGAGGAAGAAAAATGGAGAATTCATGGTGGTTGTTATGGTGGAATAAGGTGGTGCAAATGGTGGCTATGGAGGTGAGTGTATGCACTAGGCAATGGAGATAAAAGAGATAGTCTGAGGTTGATGATGAAGAAGTGGAAGTATAAGATTAAAGGAGGAAGAAGTTAGAAGATATTTGAATACTTAGTCAAGTGTGTAAAGAGTAAAAATGTAAAAACACAACCAAGATATTTTGTGTGAAAATAATCAAGAAAGGGTAAGGAATAGGGCGTCCAAGAGGAAAAGAGAAAAAGAAAGCATGGGATAGAAGAGGAGGAAAAAGATAGGGAAGATATATTAAAGTGTAAAAATATTAGAAGGGTAGTCTAGTAAATGTGTAGGAAACTTAATTACTAATCCTTATTAGATATTTTATGAAAAATATAAAGGAAAAAGGGGAAAGGTAGTGTACAAGAAGGTGGAGGGATAATGGATGGATGAGAATCATCCACAACACATGAGAATGAAATGTGGAGAAAAAGAAGAAGAAGAAGACGTGTTTGTTAACTTAAGGATACAATAATAACATTAGCAAGGAAATAAATTACTCAATTTGGTTTACCTCATGAAGGAGCAACTATGAAATGGTTAAGGGCCAATAATGAGTTATTATCATCCATACTAATCAATTAATAAAATATTTTGATTGATCCTTGTAAAATTATATAAATATTGGAGGAAGAAAAGTCATATTTGATGACTTCTTATGTCCAAAATTATTTAAATAAATATAAATATTATAAAAATAATTATATATTATATTACAATATTTTAACCTCAATAACACTAAAATATAGCAATCACATAAGTTTTATAAATTTTGGATAGCTTAAAGAATCATTCCATAGCTTAAAATGTTGAAATAGAGTTAACTAGAACATAAATATTACTTTTTCTTGGATATTTCTAATTAAAGTTTTAAAATAAATTAGGAGACTTCAAAAAAATATAAGGATTCAAAAAAAGAAATTAGAATAATATGAATGGAGTATGATAATCTAAAGTGGTTTAAAAGATATCGCATAAATGAACTTGTGAGAAGAGATTTGTAAAACGAAAATGAAATATTTCAGAAATAAATATAGAATTATTAATTTGACAAAGGATATAATAAAATATTTAAAACAATCTAATTTTATTTTTAAATACATAAGATTTTAAATATACTAGGATTTTTCAGAAATAAGGTATAATATATGCACATATGGTTGGCATCTTCTATAATTTTGATATGCTTCATTTACAAACTCAATCTATTTATCGTGAAGAGAAACTCAAGCTATGAATTTAAAAACACTCATACTATACAACCAACTTTAAAAAGAATATTTTTTTAGATATATATGAATTTTTAATTTAGATACATAGCTTTTTTGTGTTGGACATTTACAATGGTACAAGAAAAAAAAAAGACTTCCAATCTCAAATTTGACGATGGAGTTGTAAGAGTGGGAAAATTGCTTTAATTTTGTTTCGATTCACAAAGTGGTGAAATCAATGCACATTGGGCCATGTGAGGACATAAAGATGTTGCCTGTGATGCACGAAAACGTTGCCGTGCCTACGTTTTGCGACTCGGAAACGTTCGGGGACGAAAATGAGCACAGGAAACATTTAAAATTAAGGTGGGCACAAAAAATATTATTTAATTAATATTGTTATTAATTAATTAATATTGTTATTAAAAAATATTATTCAATTAATTTTTTATTAAAAACTAATTATTAATAATTAAAATTAACTAATATAAGAATTAATTTTAGAATTTTTTTTCGCTCTTAATTTTAATAAGTTTAATCTATTTTTTAAAAAATATATATAATATGTGTGTGTGTATATATATATTTTACATTTCCTACCATCCCCGTTTCCTAAATTTTTAAGAATTGGCGTTTTCGCGTTTTGTTCCGTCCCCGTCCCCGCTCCCGTGCAACCCTGGATGTTGCTTGTCAAGCATGTGGGTGCCGCACTTTAGGTTGATGTGTGGGCATGGTGTTCATGCACTTGACGGGCGCTAGTTTTATCCCCTAACCTGGTTCAATGCATTCTAAATTTACCTTTTTTAGCACACTTTTTAGGTTGATTTTTACCATTAGAGTGTATATGAGTTTTTTTATTAAAAAAATAGTCATTATTAATAATGATAATAAAAAATTTCTATAAATACATTATATTTTACCCAAAAGTTTTTATATCATCTTTTCTACCTCCTTAACATAAGATTATTATATTATCTCTAAATATTTATCTTCTTCATTTTTGTTCATTATTTCCATTTAAAAAAAATGGATCCTACTCAATTAACATAAAATGTTCTTGTACTGAACTATATCCGGCTCTCGTTAAGATAATATGATACATGTATATTATCATTGTAATACTTATATATAATATTAAAATATATTTTGTTTACTTCTTACATTTAATTAATTATTAAATCCATATTTTAAAATTATTTGTAAAATTATATTTAATTAAACTTGATTATATAATATTATTAATTAATATTTTTTAATTAATATAAATTAAAAGTTAAATAGTATAAAGTGTAAATGATTGATAATGTATTTGTTAAAAATAATTGGGTTTTATAAATTAAAATTGGTGAGATATAGAGTAAATAATTAAATTTAAAATAAGTTGATAAAAGTAGAAAAAAATTAAATAATATAATTAATTATCTGAAATTTACGGCCCGTTTGGTAAATGGGAATGAGAGTTTGGGAATTAAAGAGTGGGAATGGGAATGAAAATTAGGAAGTGGGAATTGGTTTATTTTGTCTCATTCCCATGTTTGGTATTTGATGGGATTAACTTGGGAATAAAAGTTTCCTATGTTTGGTACGTGTGAATGAGATTAGAAATATAATCATAAATTTACAAAAATATCCTTCTTATATTTATAATATATATATATATATATATATATATATATATATAACCAATTATTATTATGTTTTCCATTATTCAACTCTATTTTCCTTATAATAGATCATATAATATCATATCAGATCCGATCAGGTTAGATCTGATTCGATACAATTGGATAAGATAATAGTAATTATTATTATTATTATTATTATTATAATTATTATTATCTTTATTGTAATTATAATTATTACTATAATCATTATCTTTATTATATTTTTAATTATAATTATAATTATTATCTTTATTATATTTTTAATTATAATTAATTATTATACTAATTAGAATTATAATAAAGATAATAATTATAATATAGTTATAATTATTATAAAGATAATAATAATCATCATTATTATTATTATTATTATAATTAATATTATTAATACAATATTATACATAATATAAGATCATTTTGGTCTTTTTATTTTCTACTCCAATTCTCACCCTTCTAATACCATACTCTCCCAAGGAATAAATTGATGGAAATAGATATCCCCAAATTCTATTTCCAATCTCATTTTAATTCCTACTTCTTTAAAATAAATAATAATATATTTAAATTCTTTCTTAAATTTTTATTTTTATTATTTTAATCCCATCAACCAAACTAACTTTTAAGGTAGGAATGTAAATGATCTTACAACTATCGAAGAAGAAAAGAAGGATGAAAAAAGAAACAAAAGAAAAAGGATAGCAATCACGGCTTCTTATTTGACATGATTGTGACACCGAGTTATTTTCGATAAACATATAGCCTAGTTGATAAGACCATCAGCATTCTTATTCTTTATTTTGTACGTTCTTGGTCTTTTTCTCTGGAAAAATAATATTTAAATAATTTTTCCTTATTTTACTCCTTATTTATTTTTATCTTTACATTGATATTTCTCAATATATTATTAAAATATATAATTTTAAAAACATAGACCCACCAAATCTGTCTAAAATATATATATCAACTTACCCTTTTATCTTAGTTTTTTCTACCTTCTTTCCTTTTTCTTTCTTTTTCCGTTTTGCACTTTGCTTTTCTTAGCTGTAAGCTTCCACAGTTTTTTTCTTTTTCTTTTTAACTACTTTTGTGCTCCATTGCACTTTGTTGTGCAATATTTGGGAAGCAAGCAAAGCTCCATCTCATTTTCATTATGGCCTCGCGGAGGGTCTAACAAGTTATTTGAAATCAATGAAGACGATATGTCATTCTATTTTTCTTAAAGTTAAATTTTATTTCATTTTTCTATTATTTAAGATTGAATGCAAAATGTAAGAAAATGATTAATATTAGAGTTTTAACTATAAAATATACTTAAAGGGGAAAAGAACATTGTCAAATATATGATTAGAGCTCACTTTCTTCTTCTGAATTTTGCTAATTTGATCTTATATGAACTAAAAAAATGGATGTATAATTATTGTCAAAGCTGATATTTTTATTCTTATTGTTATCATGCTATCATAATCATAATTATTATCATTAATTTGATATCTTTACTCTTATCCATCTAATCTGATTTCTTCCTCTGACTTATTGATTCGAAAATAAGGTAATAACAGGAAAGTGCCCTTATTCTACTTGTTAGAGAGTTGTGGTAATTAGTAACGACCGGCTTTTTCTATCTATCTTTTCCTCCAATCAATCGAATGAAAAGTGGGTCAGGTCCACTAATAATTAATACTATGGGTAAGATAATGTCGACGTTATTAGTCCCAATCACTTTGATTAGGGAATATTTTGATTCTAGCTAGTATTTTCTAGTAACATTTTGTCTAACGAGTGGGGCTTCAAAACTTAATAAGAATTATATAGTGTGGTTGGCGGGATAAAAAAAATTATTATAAGTTAGTTTTTAGCTTATTAAAACTAACTTAAAAAAAATAGTTTGACAAGTAATTCTTTTGCTAATTTTTAAAAATCTATTTCAAATATCTTATAATTAACTTACATGGTTTTATCTAGTTTTTAAATTAGTTTTGTCAAATATACTCTTAAACTATTTATAAATTAATTATAAACACACAAGTCCATCATTGACGATATCAAATGTTATTTTCTTTTTTATAGTCATTAAAATTAACAAATGCCCATAATTATATATATATGTATGTATGTATATATATAATCTACTATCGTTTTATTACTCGATCCCATGGTGTCAAGTCAAAGGAGAAAAAGTTGAAAGTTTTTCCCTTGCTTATGGAATGCTACTTACGAGTTAAGGCAAAACTAGGGCAAATCATTGCTGCACGGACTTGAAAGTCCACCAAACCCCAAGCAGCTACTAGTTCCCTCCAAGAGGTCAATCAATCTCTAATCAATTGAACTTCATGGCATGGAAGAAGAAGAAGAAGAAGAAGAAGGGAAATTATTAGTTGATGTGATATCCTAGGTGTATAATATCTTGAAGCACGAGAAGTAAACTTACCGTAATAATTTCTATGAACCTACACTAAGTAATACTACTACTAAATTCTTGTTGAAAACTTATTTGAATGACCGGAGGATACATTTCCCTATGGTTTAGGGATGGTTCGGAAAACGACGATTAAAATTTCTAAAAAATAATAGTACAACTTTTCAAGATACTAGCACATATACTACTACTAGTATACTATTTTAGCAAATTTATACTTGGACTTGTTTGGCTTGAGATTAACAGGGGAGGAAAAAAAATTCTACTATTTTGTGTGTTTTATATCAAGTACTTAAGAATAATAAATATAATATTTATTTTAGATTGAATTATAAGGTCTTAGATGGATATTCTTATAAAAAAAAATATATATTTAATTTTAAATATATTATACAACACAGATAAATTATGAAAGGAGGTTTTTACCTATATTGATTAAAAGAAGATAAGATTCACCGACAGCGGCGGGACTATCGGTGGTTCGTACCGGCTATGTGGCCTGCTTTTCTAGTAAAGTCTGTTTTTTAGGGTTTTGCCCGGTGTCTTTGTCAATATCCGAAGTATAGAATGAGTGTACACATCCAAACCTTTCTCAGAAGGTTTGAGTAATTGCTTCCACCATGATGCCGACATTGGGTAGGCTTGGTTTCTAATACCTTCCTTTTTGTATGATCGAGAGTAATTATCCCCCGGGTGGGAGGGGGGAATGGGGGCTGAACCCCGACTCCGGTTACAACCGCTTTCCTATGCATGGTCTTAATCGATCGATTTCTGCTTTATATTATTATGATTATCATTGTCTGATTATTTTCTTTCGATTTTTTGGGTTTTGATTTGGTAGGGACTGCAAATCCATGAGTTCCATCCATATGACATCTTTTACTTTTGTTTCCTGAAAAAAGGAAGGCCTTTTACCCAGGCCATGCATGCATATTCATGGGATTACTAACAAAAAGAGGAGCTCCATTCTTTGGATTTGGAGATGAGCGAAAAGAAAATGTTATCATTGGCGCATACTAAATAAATAGCTAGGATTTTCTTTTTTCTTTCCTCCCTTTTTTAAAAATAAATAAAGACAGAAAATTGGCACATGCATGTATACGGGGCTAGTTTGCTCCCCAGCTGTCGCGATAGTGCAGCTTTAGAAAAAGGCCGGACATGCAGGCCCATGGAATTGGAACGCGATCTTCCTTCATGCTTCCGGTTAATTTGATGGATTGGATGCAGCGTAAAACTTGCTCTAGGTCATAATACTGACATTAATTATTACTAATTACAAAAAAACAAACACACCAATTGCTGATAAGGACAAGCCCAACTCCTCATATATAGATGCAAATATATCAAAAAGAAGGATTCAAATTTCGCTAATACCTCTGGTGTAGATAATTTCAGTCCCACCTATATCTTAAACCGTCAATACTAACTTTATTTATGTATCGTAAATATATGTTGTTTGATGCTCTCCTAATAGCATGTATTACAGGGTAACGGGGATTAAAAAGGAATACTTAAATTTACTTCTGAAGTATCATATCTTTAGAACACATTTATTTACTTTTATATGAAAATACATCTCCATTTACCTCAAATTAATATATGAAAAAGGTGCTTCTTCAATTTTGTTTTTCCATCATTTCATGAAAAGGACGCACAAGCATGAACTTATTCCCCGGCCAAAGCACACAAGCAGCAACTGCTTCGATCATGACAAAACAACCAAGAAACCCAAGCAAGGGTACACCAGCAAAGCCTGTGCATCCATTACCTAAACCTAGAGGTGTTCAATGGATTGAGTTAACCATGACTTATATAACTCAACCCATGAAAATAAATATATGGGTTAGATGGGTTAGCTTATTATTTTGTAAAATTTTACATGGATTATCCCATAATAGATTACAAATTAAGATGTGTTAGTATGGATTAGCCTACGAGTTAGATGGATTGAGCACCATTCTCATTACCTAAAAATAGCAACAATAAGTACTCGACCTTCCCTTTGGTGATGGTCTTTTCCAAACTTCTACCATCTAAAAACAGAGTCTTTTTTACATTTAGTGGCCTCCCTAACAATTGATTGTCGGGTACTAAGGGGTGTAAGTACAATGGTTTTGTTGGCAAAAATAAGACAATAAATGTTCTTTCTACCATCATACTTGACACTCCTATCATATTGCCAAGGCCTCCCTAATAAGAAATGACATGCAACCATAGGAATTATATCACAAACAACATTGTCTTGGTACATATTTCTTATAGAAAATGGAACACTACAATAAGCATTGAAGCTTTTAAGGTCTTTAATAAGGGGTAGTGGGTAGACTGAGCTTCTCCACTAGGGTATGGGATGCGAAATTCGAACAACTTCTCCCATCCACAATAAGGAAGCACACCTTACCATGGATTGCGCACTTGGTATGGAAAATGGTCTCCCTTCGCGAGTCCTCTACAATCTCCTCATCGTTAGGGTCTCCCTTACATCAGGTGGTGCTACTTCGTGCTCTTCTTCCTCTTCTTGAGCCGAATCATTTTCCTCTTCTTCCTTTTCTAGATTCGACTCCTCCAAGTCCAAAAGATTCATAACTCTCTTCTTTAGACATTCATTTTGATAATGTAATACTCCTTGACATGTAAAATAATGTACATTTCTTCCCCTACTCGACTCTCCTCCTTCTTGCCTTCCTTTTCCTTTGACGTCAAATGCCTTAGGAGTTGGGGTGTGTAACACTCCGTTTCTTAAAAACCTAATTTTTATAAATAGCGATGTTTATTTATGAGTTTTAACATTTAATTTTATTCTAATTGGATTATTTAATTTAAATCATGTTTCTCGTAAATGTTTGTTAAGATTGTAATTCGTTTTATGGTTTTATTGACAGTTTTAAATTTATGTTGAAATTTATTTAATCGTTTGTCGTTGCAGACTATTCTAAATAAATTCGTTTATGACTATGATTTTATTAAATTCATGTAATTCAATTTTCTTTCATAATATATTCCTGTTTCTGTCGCATGTTTGATTTTAATATTCTAAATTTATTTTTGAGTATAGCCTCATCACGTGATTATGACTTTATTTTAGGGTTATATTTTTTTAATGAAAATAAATAATTTTTTAAATTAAATTATAAAATCTCTTTAAAGTGGTACAATTATTTTAATGATTGATATTTGTAGAAAATATTTTTGTCTTTAAATTTATTATTTGTACGAGGTTGATAAGATCTTCAGAACATTTAAATTAAATTAGTTACCATAATTTATTTATGATTTTATTTCTAAAGTTTATTTTCTTCCTTTTTTCCTATTATGGTTTATGGAAAATATTTTAAAAATATGTTAAATTATTTTTATCTGTTTGATCGTCTATTAAAAGAAAATTTAGTATTTTTTGGGTCTTTACCCAATGATTTTTTACTAAATGAATTTTAGATAAAATCAACAATCTATTATATTTTAGATAGTTTTTTTTTTATAAAAAAAAACTCGGTCGAACTACCCCATCCCCATTTTGTTTCTTCTTCTTTTCTCTCTCTTTCTTTCCTCTTCTTTTGCATGGGAACCTTGACTCCCTGTTCCCTTCCTTTTCTCCTTCGTTGCCCAGCACCACCACCACACCACAACCGCTGCTCGACAACACCACCTACCATCCCCGTCCTTATCATCAACGCCAACAATAGCCAGGCAGAGTAGTAGTGGTGTGGCAGCAGCAGCAATGGGCGAAGACAGCAGTGGAGCGCCACCGTACGACCACTGGCGAGTGGTCCTTACCCTTTGACGAAGTTCCATCGATCCTCAATCTCTCCGATTCATTGTGTCTCATTTGGTATATTTTCCCCAAACCCTAACTCTTATTTTGATTAAATTTCTATGAATGAGCTTATGATAAACTAAATTGGTTATCCAACTATGTATGTATATGTTTTATGAGTGGTTTGGAGTATATATATATATATATATATGATTGATTAGTGAAAATTGGATTTTGACCCGGTTATGTCCGAATTGATTGGATTCGTTCGATTAAGCTATTTTGGATAAATTGAGTATACAGTATACTTTGAAATATACTTAATTTTATTTTGGAATTGTCAATTTGGGAAAATCATGAGAAATCAATCGAAATTATATTTTTAGGTCAAAAATTTTGTTGATTTAAATTAGATTGTGTAATTGAGTTATTTTATTAAATTAATTATACAATACATTTTAAAATATGTATAATTTTAATTTCAAACCGTCAATTTAAATATTTGAATAAGATTTGACCATATTTGCATTCCGAGCTTAGAAACTCTAATTAAGTTAAATTAGGCACTTCCTTTATTTTTTTTTAATCAATTGAGTATACAATCAGTGCGTTATAAAATAGTCCATTGCATTTCTAAATATTCAATTTAAATAAATTAATGCAATTTGACCAAATTATATTTTTAGGTCTAAAACCCTAGTTTTTAAATAAAATTTGACCAAATTACATTTTTAGGTCTAAAACCCTAGTTTTTAAATAAAATTTGACCAAATTGCATTTTTAGTTCTAAAACCCTAGTTTTGAAATAAAATGTATAAAATTGGTTGTTTGTATGACTATTTCTTTTGAAATTGATTTTATAGAATTGTTTGAAATGACCTTAATTGCATTCTAAGATCTTCAATTTAGATTAATTGATTTGAATTGTTTGGATTTGTATTTGAGGCTTTAAAACCCTAATTTTTGAGAATATATTTATGAAATTTAGTTGTGTTTGATTCTTTCACATATTAACCAATTAGTTTTGATTTAAAACTAATTAAATTGAGTTTTAACTTATTTTTTGGATCAATTTTCTAAAAATTTTTGGTTTGACATTTTGATAAAAAAAATCCTAATATTTTATGTTTGGATTGGTTTTCTTTGATTTAGCCCTATGATTTTCAAAGGTGATCTGGGAAGACGTGCTAGTGAATTCTGAAGCTAGTGTTTTTCCTCCTTTCTAGGATAGCTTGGAAGCTAGGTAAGCCTCCTAAACTTCTAGTTAATAGAATCTTATGTGTTAATGTGTATTATTCCATATTATGGTTATGCTAAGAACATGCTAGGGTTTGTTAATAAGGCTTGTAGTTTGTGTGACTAAGCTATATGGCTATCTTGTGGCATGGTATCATGTATCTCTTCACATATGAATCATGATTATTTGTAGTCACATTTTACAAGTTGTTATACTATTTAAGTTGTATAAATGTACCATGATATATTCTTTTGATTTCATATTTGTTAATGCAAATGTAAGTGGTTGAATAACTCAATTTATAATCATATGTGATGGTTGATAATAACATTTATGGTTGTGTTATATATGATGGAATATGTGGTCATGGACCTAAAGTATGAATAACTCGAGTGATAAGTGAAATGAATGAATTATGAAAATTGTGCTATAGATCACATTTGTGGTCATAGTTGGTGGTTTTAGTCCATCTATAGGAATTTTCTTATAGGTCACACTAATGGTCATAGCTGCTGGTTGTATATACTCCACCTCGAGTAGCCTCAGGATGGCCTCTAAGGTAGGGTTATGCGGTAGATTCCTTCCCTATGATTTCATTTGTGCTACGTTGGTATTGCGGCAATAAGACCCCTTTCTCTACTTTATGGATGGCCTATGGACCTTATAGGGAGTATCGATACTTAAGGGTTAGGGTATCTTGAGTGGTTGTGTAGGCTATAGCAGCAGAGATATAGGTGACGTGTTATTGTGGGTTTCTTAGCCGCTTTGCCCTATAAGTGAGTAATGTTATATTTTTGATATGGATATGGATAATATTATGTTTTAGATGTGAGAAATACTATATGATGGAAATGAATAAATGAAATGAGTGGAATAAGTAGAACAAGTAAATTATGATAGCACATATAAGGAAATGGGTAATATTATGATTCCATATGTGTGATGTAATATCTTTTAATAGAATTGATCAATAAGTGGTTGTATGAATTAAAGTGGAATGATTGTATGGAAATTAATGAATGATGTAAACGGAATTAGATAGAGCAAGTGGTGGTATATAATCTTTTGTTGATAGCATAATTCTACTACAACAGTATGTTCTTTTGGGGATTCATGCTAAATTAAGATTGTATGTTTTTCTATGGAATATGCATGGATACTGAGTCATGTTCTCCTACTACTCTTGTTAGTCAGCATATGTTGTTCTTATATATTTTCCATGATCTCATATGAGAGTATGTCTTTCATGTTTTATTAGTTATGATAAGTATATGAATCTATGTGTGTATGCTATTGCTATGAGTTGGGTTGTTTACTCAGTACATCATTGTATTGATACTATGCTTGTTTACATGTCTATGTGATAGTACTTTGACTTGAATTCTAATGTGATTATTAGTTTGGGTTGAGAGTTAGAGCTACTCAGAGTTTTGTTCCTCAATGACTCTTATAATTATTTGTAAATATTTTGGAAATTTAGTTTTTGTATGGAAATTTTAATTTTCTGTCGTAAATGACCATTTATATTTTTATTGCTGTTTAGTTAAGATTTTAGAATCTAGGTTTATCTCACATGTTTTTCACTGATTAATTAGCGATGAGTATATAGGGTTTTCCGTTAACTTTATCCGTGAGGATATTGATTTAGTTTCTATTTTAGGATTTGTTAAATAAGTTTTTAGTCTTGCACCTATCATAAGATAGATGATAGACATTTGTCTTATGGTAGGTGTGGTGGTAACACTCCCCATTTCTTGTGTTGACTTTCGAATTATATCATTTTTAAACAAATTTTTTTTATGAGTGAAAATGGGGGGGGTGTTATATGGTGGTCTTAAAGGAAATAGGGTTTCCTTGGTCGAAGGTATGCTCGGTTTTGAAGTGAAATGAGGTGACCTCTTCTCATTCTTATGCCTTTCTACTTTGATGGCTAAATAAAATAGCTCATCTAAAGTATAAAGTCAATGCATCTCAAACTTTCTTGCCACCTCATGCCTTAATCCTCCAATAAACAAAGACATGGCGTGTTCTTCCACCTCTTCTAGGCCGAGCCTCATCATCATTTTTTCAAACTCTTTAATGTAATCCTATACACTTAAGGAGGCTTGTTTTAGGGAATACATCTTGTTGTAGAGATCTTGAGTGTAGGAAGGTGGTGAGAACTGTTCCCTCGTCAACCTCTTCATTTTGTGCCAACTCTTCACCTTAGACTTATGTTTTCTCATTCGTTGGTGAATTAAGTTTTCCCCACCACAAAGAAGCATGTCCCTTCAACTTGAGCACCACCACCTTGAAAGCTTTCTCATCATCATATGATTTGGCTTAAAAAATTCTTGAACACCTTAGCTCCCATTCGTGAAAATCCTCCGAGTTGTGAGAACCATCAAGCTCGGGGACCTCCGTCTTAATATCATGGAAATGATCATTCTTATGGCCCCTACTTCTCCTTTTACCCATAGAAGAACCACTTGAGGATTAACTATACCTACCTTCATCCTCCTCCATACCCGGTGTAACACCCCAATTTTTACTACTAAAAATTTTTATTTTGCAATGGAAGTAATTAAGTAAAATAGTGGGGGTTACCACCGTGATCGACATAATTCTGGCTTATGCAACCATCCTTACATTAATCACAAGGCTAAAACATTTAAAGTAACACAAGGAAATTAGAAACAAAAGAACATTTATAGTATAATACTGAGTTTGGAGTCTAACTCCGAGTTTGATAATACAAAATACAAAAGGGGGATACTATAGATCAAGAGTCCAAAAAGGGTATCCAATTAAATACATAAACTGGATAACGAACACTCTTCACCCGACCCTATCATAGATGAAGTCACTCATCCCCACATAAGGCATCATAGGTAGCATACTCATCTAACTAATCTTTTGAAACCTGCACATAAGATTCAGGGCCTTCTGCTCGTGGGAATGAGCAACACCCATAAAATGGGTGGTCAATACACTACGTACTGAGTAAGGAAACAATATTATCGAAATAGGGATATAAATATCACATGCTTTCGCATTAGATAATAAGGGAATAACCAAGTAAATGAAACATCTCATAAGACATATTATGGTCCATATTCCTTTATTAAGTATAATCTATTTTTATTCTTTTATATATGTTGAGTATAAAAACCCCACTATTCTTAAACCGATGGAATGGTCTGAAACTCTTCTTCGGGATAACACACTCAAGCCACTATTCTTTTCGGTGGAACGGATATTAAAAACATCATCTCATGGCAAAATGCTCCTGAGCCACTACTCTTTCTGGTGGAACGGGATACATATATATGTATAGAAAAATAGATCACTTTGGTCCTGACTCATGCATTCTTCCACTTTAAATCATTAGTGGCTTTTCCATAAGTTATAATGATACGTTTTCATTTCACGATGAGTAGGGACCCACTATTCATAATCTGGTGGAACAGACTAACACACATTCTCGGGGCAAAATGCTTTCGAACCACTATTCTTTCCGGTGGAACAGAGATTTAAAACATCCTCTCATGGACAAACTCTCCCGAGCTACTATTATCTCCGGTGGAATGAGATACATATATATAGAAAAATAGATCACCTTTTAAATGATTAGTATTCAAGATTGAACCTCAAGCATAAAACTCATTAAAAAAAATATGCATATGGCATAGGTCTAAGTCCTTAAATCCTTTTGAACCCTAATTACACACTCTTTAGTATTCAGTCTCCCATATTGATTAATTCAAACAACTTATATTATATCATCTCCAAATTCCATCTTTTTTTTTCATACCCAATATGCATGATCTAATTCCCATAAGTATACTTTAATAATCTCATTCCGATATGTTAATCTTAGAAATATCCAAAACCCAATTTTCATATGATTGTCATAACAAATCCCATGAAAATTTTCATGATTACCAAATCCAATAGATAACCTCTAAATCTTAAACATGGAATAATGGTATTATCATTATAAGATAGTTTGCCCCAAATTATCCATTAAAATCATTTAATGACCCCAAACAACAATAATACTTCCAAGAATTTCTTCATTATTTTAATCCACTTAACACACAAAATACCAAAGTTTCCTTATTATCCCATAATGACCAAGTTACCCTTAAGCACAAATAAGAAACTTTATTTTTCCACAAATGTTATTTTTCAAGTCCACAATTAATCATCATACCTCATGAGAATTCTTAACTCAATTTATCAAGAACTTATTTAGCCTATATTTCATACCAATATGTATATTTCCACAAATATTACATTATCAAACAAAATAATAATGATACCTTTTACCCATTCTTACTTTCTTTTAATAATATAATATCCTTAAGTCCATATTTCATGCCATAGGATTTTTTCCCACAAATATAACATTATCACAACAAAATAATAATGATATCTCTTACCCATTCTTACTTTCTTTCAAGAAAATAAAATCCTTAAACCCATACTTCATTCCATAAGATATAATTCCAAAAATATGACATTATCACAAAAAAATCATAACATAATGGTAATTCTCACCAATTCTTACTTTCTTTCAACATAACCTTTATATCATCACAAAATATCAAGATCAACATGTGTTACATCATATACAACAATATCATGAAAAACACATATAACCATACAAGCAAATAACATCAAAATCCTAAACATTGAATAGTATCCATAACAACTAGGACACCTAGCTCTAAGCATGCAAATCCTAGACTTCCTCCTCCAAAGCTATTGGAATACCACCTACGAAAAATAATAAAATTCATGGTTAGGCTCAAAGAGTTAAATCAAAGGAGAAATCAAGGTAAAGAGGGTAAAAATAGATATAACCGCAGTCAAATGGGAGCTTGAGATGTGTGGATGTGTAGAGGGATGTGTGATGGAGCTATGGTTAAATTTTGGTGGTGTTTGGACAAGATTTGGGGGAGAAAATAGGGGTACATGGCTAAAAATAGGAAGTTACACGACTGTGCAGCAGGCGTTACAACTTTTGGTTGAGAGGAAAAATGGTGCACGGCCAGGTAGTGCAAGATTTGCATGGCTGTGCAGCAACGATGCACAACATATTAAGAGGAGAAAAGACACACGACTAGGTGGTGTAAGAGTTGCATAGCTGTGCAGTAGGAGATTTAAGTGTTGCATGACCATGCAACAGGCGGTACACATGTCATGCACTCTGAAATGCTGCGACGCATGAGGGGAAGAAGAAGGGAAAATGGGCGGTGGTTAGCGGTGATGGACGGCGACAGCAATGGGGAGGGTTGGGGTGACCTTGGTGGTCGGTCCACCGGCCAAAGGGCGGCGGGCGGTGGCCGAGGTGGTGTACGATGGAGGGAACAGTGGTGCGCATGCCAAAACGGGGAAGAAGGAATAAGAAGAAGAAGAAGAAGAAGAAGAAAAGAGAGAATGAGGAAAGAATAAGGAAGAAGGAGTTCGAGCAATGGCTCTTTGACACAAAGATGGGCAGAATGAGGTAAAACCAAAGAGAAAGAAGAACAGTGTGAAGTATATATATATACATGTATGCCTGTGTCGCATGGATTAGGGAAGAAGAAAGAATAGTGGTGGTGTGCGATGGTGATGTTGCAGTTGCAAGGTGATGATGATGGTGAAGGTTGCAGAGGATGGCTAGGGTAGGGTAGTAGCTACAGAATGAGGGTGTTGATGGTTGTCTATAGGTGTTGCATGAGAAGGGAAAATGACAGGGGAAATTGACTTTGTGTGGAGTGTGTGTATGGTTGTACAGTCAGGCAGAGATAAGGGATCAGAAGGAGAAGAAGAAAAAGAAAAAAGGAAGTTAGGTGATAGGTGATAGATGCAAAAATGTGATGGTGTAAGTGGGTGGTGCAAGTTGCAACCAAATCAAAGTGTGTAGCTTGTGGTTGGTGGGAGAAGGAGATGAAAGAAAGAAAAGAAGAGGAGAAAGAAAAGGAAAAAGGGAAGTGTTGAGGGATTAGTTTAGGGTGATTTTAGATTAGCCAAATTAATTAGGATTAATAGAGATTTTAGCAGGTTTTGAATTTAGTTTATGAATTATGGTTTATCTGAGTTAAGGTTTCAGATTTGGTTAAAGTTTTGGGATTAAGGAGTTAGGTTAAGGATAACACAGGATTTATTAAGATTAGAATCAAATTAGGATGTTGATGACACTGGATTAGGTTAAGCAAATTTTCGGAGTATTACACCCCATTTCTCCTTATATTCTCGTGGGGGTGGAGTTCTTTGAGGGTGTCAATGGTTTGTGTTTGGTGCTAGGGTTTCTAATGTGCTTAACACATGCCTCATATCATTTTGTAATGACTCAATGAATCGATCCCTTCTTAAGTTGTGTGCCTCATCATTGGTCAAGCCCCTAAGTGGTTGATATCCCGTAGTGCTTGAGGTTGATGATACAAATGATAGGAATGTTCAATGATTAAGGGCTATAGGGTTTAGGTTAGCTAGAATTTTTGTGTGTGTGTATTTGGGCTTAGGATGAGGGAAAGAACTCAAAACTTTGAAGCAGAGTTCTTGAACCTTAGGATGAGGAATTTCAAAAATAATAATCCAAAAGTTTTAACCTTGAGCTTTGATACTAATTTGATGCATTAGTTCTATAAATAAGGAAGAGAAGGGGGATGGGAACCAGCTACCTCGAAAAGAAAAGAGCAATGTGGATGAAGAAGATGAAAATGAATTTAGTTGATCTTCAAGTAACTCTTGAGATTAATACTTACAATCACCACCTTAGGTAACAACACTAAGGATAAATAATGTGAGATTTTAGAGAAGTAAGACAAAGTTCTTCACTTGAACTTTGACTGCAAATGAGAGAAAAAGAGCTTCAAGTTTCAGCTAAGGGGTTCGTCCTACTCATCAAATAGGAACTAACTCATGTAGAAGATGTGTTAGGCTCCTTAAATTACTATACGACCATACTAACCCTTATGGCCGAGTACAACTTCCTCTTGATAGTAGTTACAATTATCTTCTAACTATCTAGTTAAAGACTTAAACTAGGAAAACAAATTACAACTTATCCCATGCCCCAAAGTACTTGGCTATAGGGTCACCAAACACCCAAATTAACTCTAGATAACAACTGACTTAAACTAGAAAAGTAGATTAACTAATAATGTCTAATATATAACGGGTACAATAAGCCTTGTAGTACCCATAAGTTAATTGGGGTTGGGGCTGCCAATAAGCCTTATAGTACCCAGAAGTTAATGCAGTTGGAGATGTCATTATCTCTTCGTATTGTTGATCAATTAAACTTGGAGAATGTGTTGATTGTCCTTTGTTTTTGTGGCCCTAGAGTGCAAAAATATGGCTGATGTAAGGTTGACGGTGTAAGACTTAATTTTTGAAGATCTTGTGGCAGATTGTAGTCGCTAGGAGGTCAATTAAGAGATTGTCTTAAGTGAAGTGAGTCGTGATTTTATTGATAAAATTTGAGTTATGTAGGGTAGATTTAATCCATGATAAAGGTGGTGTTCGGTTCGGTCTTATGCACACTATATATTTTTTATTTTATAAAATTTATTATAATTGATAAAATAATATTTTATATAAATATTAGATATATCCAAATTTGATTTATATTTGTCTTATAAATTTTAAATTTTGAATATTTAAAATTTAAATATTCCTATAAATAATGTGTAGTTGATGTAAAAAAAAATTATATATATCTAAATAAATATCAATATTTAATTTTATCCACCCTAATTATTAAAAATTTTGGAAAAAGGCACAAGAAGGAAAGAGAGAGAGAGGGACAGAATAAACAACTAGGCTGTTAGATAAAAAGATTAAAATCAAAACCGTATTTTCCGCACATTGTCAGCTTCCTTCTATTAACTTCTGAAATGTTCCGAACGCACGCGGGATAAATGCTTCTTCGTGACAATCCAAATACTCTGATAGTTTGAAGTCTTATACTCTTATCCAATGGAGCAGCCGCATTTTTGTATGGAGAATTCGGATTAGTCTTCCAAAATTATAAGCTTTTTGGCGCTATATATAGCTGTATAGCAAATTGCTTCGTGGCCACGTATAATTTTTTAATTAGTACAACTTCTCGATTCTAGCATTAGGATAAAAAGTGGTTCGATTAAAAAGTTTAGAGCGACCAGTCAAAAAAAAAAAAAAAACAAGAAGAAAAGGCAAAAAGATTAGAGCGTGTTGTTGGCATAAAAATAGACCTCAACTTGCAGGCAGCTACCCCTGGACCTATGAGTTCAGCCACTTCTGTCATCATCAACCTTATATATGCTTTCAAAGTATGCACGTACGTCTCCAGTCATCTGCCTTCTTCTAGAGTACTACTTCTACGCGTGTTATGTGTGCCACGTCCTTTTTTCCCCCCCTTCATAAATATATAATTTTATATTTTATTCATACCGGCCATTATCAAATTTGCCACTCACAAGGTCAACAATGTTCATATTTATTCTATAGAATATTTATATTTATTAAATTGAATATTAAAAATATTGAGATTGAACGTTTAGAATAAAAATATTAAATATATCTAATATCTACATAAAAATGTTATTTTTGTATTAATATCTTTTATAGAAAATTTTCAAAAATAGAAAATATACATATATTAAAATTCATATAATTACCATATTTTTATCTAAATAGAGTATTAAATTTTTTTATTAATATTTAAATTTAAAAAAAAATTATTACTATATAATTGCCATCAAAGATATTTGTTTATGAATTTGTGATTATTTCTCAAATTTGGGTTCGTCTTCTTTCAAAAATAATAAGATCTATCAAAGATAAAAAAAATAAAGAAATAAATGTAATATTTATGATTTTTAGATGAATATATATTAAAAAAAATATTTCATTATATAATATTTATAAAAACGATAATAAATAATAATAATTGTAGGTAATCAAAGATGAAATTTACATTCACATCACTTATAATACTACACTCATTTTTTAAAGAAAGTCATTTTAGCAATTTTACTCTATTTTAATAGGCAATAAATGTGTCTCTAATATTATAGTTATACCCTTCATTAAAATTAACTTAACATTTAATGCCTCAACTGTGTTTCTCTCGCACATTTCACACACGACCCTCGCACAGCCCATGTGCTTCTCTCCTCATTTTCTCCTCACATGCTCATGTGCCTCTTGCACATCTCGTGTGTGCTCGGCATCCTCGACACGTGCATGCGTTGCTTGCAAGATCATGCTCTTGGGTCTTTTCCTCACACAACCATGCTCATTTGATGCGTGAAAATTCGCCATCAGTTTTAGTTTTTTTCTTCCAAATTTAAGATGATTTGGGTGTTGTCTTAAACACACGCAAATGATCCTTTTTTATGATCAAGTTTATTCAAGGAGGACCATATCGTGAAGAGCATGTCAAATTTGCTTCAAGAAAGCTCCTTCAACATTTAATACAACTTTAAGACAAGCAACAACAACACTCTACTCTTCTTTGGCTTCATGGAAACCATTTTCATGCAGCTCATATTAGGGCATAAGACAATAAATAAAAAGGCTTCTAAGACTTCAATTTCATGCATCTCAATTAAAGACACAAGCCTAAGTATTGCAAAAATCATCCCAAGCATTTTTGGCACAAAATCCTTCTTATTTTGGGCTGTATTAAAAACACTAAATAACCAAGCCATGCAAAAACCACACTCCAACCACTTCCTTCTGATTACTTAAGTAGCTTAAAAAAATATCTCAGAATCAGATAAAGAGGTTTGAAAGGTATGTCCCATGAGACACAACCAAAAAAACCATTTCAAAAAGCTTCTTGGGCATATTTGGGGCACAAAAAAAATCAACCATAGCAGCAGTTGCTCTTAGAAACGATTTTGGCCAGTTTTTTGGCACACAAATGGAGGGAAAGAGGCAAAGAAGCAATAAGTACAATTAGTTACTGGTTATGGAAGAAAAATAACACAAAATCAAGTAACCAAAAACACAACTACTGTAGCTGCGAGATCGAGTTGATTTTTAGACAATGCTTAGGGCAAAAAAAAATTAGAGAAAAAACAAGTACAATAGTATCTATAGAAGTGAAACAAAATTTATGACATTTTAGTTGATTGTTGTACTTACAAGCTACTAAAAAGACAAGTTTAAGTTTTACAAATTAATCATGTCAACCCTACTAAGTTAGCTTGTTAATTTGTGGGAATTGACATGTTAGGTTGTAAGAGCTAACTTATATTTTATCTTTCCAAGTAATTAGCCAACCATGTTACTTGTTGAGCCTCCTAATTAGATATAGGAGTTAATGGGAGGGTGTTTCCTTTTGTGATTTTTGAATTTCAACCCTTATACCATCACTAGAGTTGATTTGGTTTGGTTTGTTTTAAACTAGCTAGTTAGTTTATATTAGAAAATCTATCTAGTTAGTGTTTAACTAAATATATCTGTAGAAGGTCAATGTGGTATTTTTGTAACTCAAAGGACCTAAAATTTTATTTTAAATGTTAGAGTCAGATAAGAATGAAGGGAGATTCGGTTGCCTCATGTTTTCCTCCCTTTTGGTAAGATGAACTTTCAAACTTGAGTGAAGAGTTTGGTTGAATTTATCTTCAAAATCTTACATTCTTTATTCTAAGAGTTGAATAACTTAGATGGTAAATGTGAATATATAAATTTAAGTGGTAATTAACTTCATATTTTCCTCTTTTCAACCGTTTATTTATGTTTTTAATTTCCATGGTAATTATCTTAATCCACCATCTTCCTTAGTATGGCCCAATTTTTATTTCATATGCATCATCGTCCCATGCATTCTTCACCGAACCTGCCCTTACATGAACACTTGTCGTTGTACTCCCTTCCTCACATGAGTTCATGCCTTTTTCCTTGGTGAAATGGTAACTTCACACAACTTAGTATGCCTAATTATAGTACATTAATTAACGGTTTCGGATTAACTTGCTAATGTATTTTGTTGTTTTGATGTAATGAGTTCGAAGAGGTTGAGTGGAGACTAGCTGGGTGAACCTTACTTATTTATTTTGCTTGGATAAGAGGTAATTGTACCCTTATACTAAAACGTGAAATCATATGGTGTCACATAAATATCATTGTGTTGCTTAAGGTATGATTTATGTATGGGCTTTATGAAGGGATATGTGTGTATGTGTTATACATAAAAAAAATTATAATAGGTATGCAAGTGTTATGAAAAGGTGTGAATGTAAAAGTATGATATTAAATAATTAGCATATGTTTGACTTATTATTTAATATGAGATACATATGCATGTGATATACACACAAATTTTGCGTCCGTCTGCCTAGGATTTTATTAGGGTATGTGACTTTGTCAAATTGCATATCCATAAAATGTTAAGTATTTCTTGATTATCATTGCACGTTGTAAGTAGGGTGGAAATATAGCTTGTTTGTATGCAAGTCTACTTAGGGTTAATATGTTATGATTATCACCTTAAATGTTGAATCATGTTATAAATCTGTACGCATATATTGTATGGAATATATGACACATTAGAAACACATAATTAGGGTTTGTACACATAAGTTTCTAAATGTCTACATAATAGAAAATATATTCAATTGCTAAATCTTAGAAATTACCTTTGTACTAAAATATGGTAAATTATTATCTTTTATCCATTTCATGATAAAATTTCATATTAATAAGGTTTGGCACAAAATTGGATAATAATGGTGAAATTTAGGTTTCGAGGACATTTTAGTCATTTTTGACAATGAACTTAATGTGAATAATTGGGTATAGGATGATAACCTTAGACTTTTGATAGGTTAACCTTAGTATTGACTTTGGATTTGACACATACTAATGGTCTTAGGGTTTATTCTAATAATTGAAAAAAATAGTTTAATATAAATATAAAAATTATTGTGCAATATGTGATATTTATGATCACCTTATAAAATATTAATACATAAAGTGGAAGATCTAAAGTTTGAAAATTGTTGCTCTTTATGGTCAACTATCCTAGAGACAAAGTAGGAGCCTTCATTTTGTTTTGGTTTTTATTGTACTGTTGTACCCTATTAAGGCCTTAGTCTATTCTATAGGTGACCTACGAGTCCTATAGAGGATATCGATACTTAAGAATTAGGTGTTTTAGGTTTGGAGGGTATTGTGTTGCACTATTTATCAATATGACTAGAGTGATGTTATGCCTCTAGATTGTATGGTTGGGAGGATACTATAATGCTTTGTTTTTTAGTATGTCTCGTGTACTTTTATGTCTCTAGGTTATTATTGCATCTCATCGATTAATTAACCATAGAAATGACTGTTGTGTAAGAATATAAATAGATGGTTATAGATTATTGATTTAGTAGTTGCAGTTGTGCATTACCTGGTTTGGTAGTTTCATTAGCGCCCTACCTTGGTATTTGGAATTGATTTGGTAATGGCTTCAGTGCCCCACCTTTAGTATTTTGAATTGATTTGATTCTGTTAATTTTGGTCATTTCGTTATCAAATGATTTCCTTGATATATCTATGCCATGTTACTATCTATGTGCCTCATGTGACCTTGCATGTTAGTGTTGTGTAATGGTTCACTCAGTATTGTAGTACTGATGGATTTTGTTTAATGGTCATATGCCCATTCAATGGGCAATATTTACCTTGTAGGAATACTTTGAGAGTTTGGCTTGATGACTCTTGGTAGGGCTTGAAAGTTAGAACTATTTGATGTTTGTCCTGTTATCTTTTGATTCGAATATTCTTTGAACTCTTATGTCCCTTGTTATTTCTTCTTTTGTTATATTGTAACTCATTCACCTGATTGTTTTGTATTCATTAGGGCAATGTTAATCTATAATGAAATTGTTATTTTGTTCTTATGTTGTAAATGTTAATTTAATCAAAGTAACTGCTTAGCCTTAATACTCAATATAAGAATGGTAGAGGATGTTAGATTTATACTAAGTGCAGAGGTAGCATCCATTATTTTTGTAGTTAGCTCTTCTACAAAATGAAATTTTTAAGTAGTGAAAATAGAAGTGTTACACTAACTACACCTATAAGCTAGCTCAATAGTGAAAGGTTGACATTTCTATATAAATTATCCAAATATTCTCTTATTTTTGCAATGTAACATTAGAATGTATGTCAATTACACAAGATGATGGGTATTGTTAAATGATAAATATTTATATTTTTAGTTTCTTAAATGATAAAGAAGGGAAAGAAGAAATTACTTGCCCTAAACATCCACTACAGTAAAAACGGTATATAGGGACGGTTAATTAAATATTAGAGACGGTTAAAAACCGTCACTAAACATCTACCGACGGTTAGCTAAACCGTCGCTAATCGCACCGTCGCTAATACATTAGCGACGGTTTTCAAAACCATCGGTAAAATATTTTAGCGACGGTTTTTAACCGTCTCTAATATTTATTACCGACGGTTAATAACCGTCTCTAAAAATTATTACCGACGGTTTTAAACCGTCGCTATTAAGTGTTACCGACGGTTTTGAACCGTCGCTATTAAGTGGTACCGACGTTTACGAACTGTCTCTGAAAATTATTACCGACGGTTAAAAACCGTCGATAGCAAATATAAGTTAATATCATCCATTCATAGTTAACTCTTCCTATAAGATAACCTGTGAAAAAATACATTAATATTAACCTGTAATGATTTATATTGGACTTTTTTCTAATAATATACATTTGGTATATATAATTCATAAACCTGGATCAACAATATTTCATTGAAAGTTATATATACTAATATATGTTCAACAATGTCCAAAATGACAGCATAGCTACATCAATTTCTAGACTACATTTGTTCGAAATGTACATATATATCAATTTAACGCCTAAGGTCATCTATTACAAAATGTCGAATACAAAATATAGCCGCCCGGATCCAAATAAGTCAGTGTTTGCCTCCATTGTATATATACACCTAGGTTGATGTGTATATATGTTGGTGTCCCATGTAGTATCTTCAAATACTTCACTGTAGCACAAAAATATATATCGATAGTTAAACAACATTATAAATGAATATAATCTAACTTTCTAATTGGTTAAAATTAATTGAGAAAGTGAAGCAGAAATGTTACAAAGTCATATGCATTCCTAGAATGATATTGATTATAATTTTATTCCTACAAGTGTAAAAATGTTAGGTTAAGTCTTATAATGCACAATAAAGCCTAAATTTCAGTAGTTCTTATCAACTTCAAACCTCCTGGTTAGCTCCATGATAATGACTCATACTGAACATTGTTCAATATGGGTAATGATAACTCATACTGAACATTGTCATACAAATTTCAGGTGTTATCCATCCTCTATGAATGTTACTTCTCTCCATTTAAGCAAAGGTCATGGCAAATAGGTATACAACATATTGTTGGTCAGTTAATCAATGACTCACAATCAACATTTATTAAGGGCTGGAATATAGGAGATAATATGGTCATAGGATAATGAGTTGGTCATCTGTAATCTTGAGCATCTCTCATACGACAAATGATTATTAGAATGTACCTTACGACATAAATAAATGAAAAGAAAAAGGTGTACATTTTAAATGACATAAATAAAAGCAAGTACCTTACGATGACCAAAGTAGTATCCATCAAGCTCAATAGACCCAAAGAAATCCAGCTTCAAAAGGCATCCTTTTGACTTGTCATAGCACAAACCTCTGATAGAGAATGTGTGATCATACTTAAACTTCAAACAGCTTTTTGGATATCTATGCTGAATCAGGGGAAGGGAGGAAACAACCAGGGCAAACTCAATCGACCACAACAATCAAAAATAAAGAAGCACTGTTAAGATTTTGCAAGTTAACTAACCTCATTCACCAAATGCTCTTTAGCAAGCTCATATATTAAGCTCCGCAAATCGGCAGAATAATGTGCCAATGTATAGTCATAGTCAAAACCATAAACTTGAACATGGTCCATTCTTATGTTCTTGTTCACATAAATACCTGATTTCAATTCCCAAAAGTTGATCCATTAGCACAAAGGAAGACAGACACAGCTGTATAAAATTCAACACCACAAAAGTTGACAAACCTTCTGGATTCATTTTAGGCATTGTTTTCAGGGCTTCGGGAATTTTCATGAAAATTTGCTTGGCTGCATTGAAATCACTTCTAATTTTTGCAACATCATCGACAATACCCTCTTTTTCAATCCGTGATACGTTTTGATCAAGTATCGTCTCAACACAGTGGCACTTAAAATCCCCCAAAAAGCCTAAAGATAATAGTATTAGCAACGTACATACTCCCATATTTTTGTGGGAGTATGTACGTTGCTAATACTATATATAGATAGATAGCATTAAATCTGAACAGTGTAACACCCTATCACTTCCATTCCAAACTGCATCCTTACTCAAATACACAAAAAAAAAATATATATCTATCTATTATGCAAATTTAAAAGAGGTTTCAACTTTTTTCCAATGAACATTCCCCCATGATTTTGTATAATGAGTTGTTCCCAGAATCTAGCACTGTCCTCATCTTGATTCATAGTTACTCAACTCTGTTGACTCCATTTGCAAAGTGAAGAATACAGTACAGGTCCGAAAAGTAGTGCCGAGGACTTTCACATATGTAACCACATCAACAATGCATAGCAATCCCAGGTCTGTAGCACCTGATTTGGGCAATGAATGTAGCAATATCTATATATATATATGTATATATATATATGCTACCCAGTTCTGTGATAATTGAAGATCTCAAGAAGAAAATGCATCATGTAAAGTACCTTTACACCAACTAAAACACTGACCCATCATGAAAGCCATAATGGAGCAGCATCTGAAACTATGACTCCCAATTAATAATGTTCTTTCCTGGTATTTAAGTAAAATTTCAGATGTAAATCATTTTTTTTGGGTAAAATTTTAGAGCTATCCTTGCTTTTTATCACAATTTGCTGTAAAGTATTTAACTAATGCAGGGTCTAGGATGTTTAGAATATTGAAAAAGCAATGTAGCAGGATAAGATTGAAATAAATTCACACAGACATGCAGCTTATATGGGTAAGTTAATAATGTGATATATTATTTTCATCATTTTTTCCACTGACTGATCATTATTTATATTTTGATCAGACAATAATGAAAAAAGGATTATTTCATTTCACTAGATTGGATTATTCTATCAAACAGAGCCGAGGCCAACTAAAAACTTGATGGGCTAGATAAATGCATGGAACATTAAACCTTCGTGGGTAATTCAACTAGTTATGAGGATTTCCTAAAATTTGAATGACATACCCCTGGGGAAAAAAATAAAAATAAAAAGAGGAGAGATTTTGACCGATATTGCTGTTGCAAGTGTTTTAACAACCAGAGTAAATAAGCAAATTAATCATCTTAAGCTTGTCCTAAAATCTTCTTTTCCTCAAATTTATACATTTCAACCAACAACTTCTAAATTGACTATAACATCATGTAGCTCTTCTCATAGTAACTATGCTTTACATCTAAAAATTAAGTAAAACATCACTCTATTGGCGGAAACAGGACTGTCCAATCCATCCCAATCTCACTGGCCAAGAAGAAAGCCAGCATTATGACTGCCATGGTCATGGGTTAAAATTTAAAAAGATAATAGATCTAGAAAGTAAATTTAGGAAACTTGTCATGGTTCCTGAGACTAGTTTACTGCTTATCATATTAACTGTAGTAGCCATATAATTATAAATTGACCACCTACTAAATAGCCAAGCATCTATGGAATTATGAGAAAACTCTGTAACCTACAGTCCCTACCAATGGCAGGTCACTAGTCAAGATTTGTTTACAGTGCTTCTGGAGCTTGGGAGTGGACGAAGCATCCAGATGAGACCTCTTTGCTAAACATATCAAGGAAGTATGCATTTCTTCAAATCAGCAATTCATCTTTCAAAATAAATGCAAGAAGGTGGTCGCATGACACAGACCTGAATTTCCAGCTCTGTAACAGCAAGCTCGCTCTTGAAATTAACAAGAGCATTCGCCTTCAGTTGCCACTGCAAAGAAAACAAAATTAAGGTCATTATTGAAGATAAGTATCAATTAAAATGCTACACCGCTATTACCTCATCTTATCACTGAATGTATACTTAGTGGTTATCAACTTCAAACAAAACAATATGCTCCTTAAAACAAACCCTATTTTTGCTCACAATCGGGAATAATTGCACGAAAGTATCCACTAATAACGATAGTAATTAACAGCAATTGTTAAATCGGGCCTCGAGCTTACCTTACATGGGAGAAGAACGGATGAAGCAGAGTGGCGACAGCAGAAGGAAGGGCGAACACGCGGCGGCAACGAAAGCAGGAACGCCGATGCGCGGCGGCGACTGAAGATGGACGACGTCCCACTATTCACCGGAGCAAGGAAGAAGGAAAATAGGAACAGCAAGGAAGAAGGAAAAGGAAGAAGATAGGTGCGGTACAGCAGCCGAGAAGAACGGGGAGGGAATAACTCAGACGGGGGGAGGGTAGCTCAAATTTTCAATCGGGCGGGTTATATTTTGGGTTAAAATTATACCGACGGTTTAAAACCGTCGCTAATATACCGACGGTTTAAAACCGTCGCTAATATACCGACGGTTTAAAACCGTCGCTAAACTGCAAACGATCACTAATTTACCGACGGTTTAAAACCGTTGCTAATATACCGACGGTTTTAAACCGTCGCTAATATACCGACGGTTTTAAACCGTCGCTAATGTTAATGGTTTTTTTCATGCAAGCGACGGTACCATAAACCGTCGCTAATTAAACGTCTATATACGCCGTATTTCCTGTAGTGATCTCATTATCACATATATACATTAAAACTTGTCATTTAAAAAAAAAAGGAAAAAAGATGCTACTTTGATACGTATATTACCTTTAGCAAAAGCAAAATGATAAAACTTTTGCTTAGCTCAAACTTTTTATTTTTTCGTGTTGTGAGCTTTTTATTGGTAAGAGATTTGACTCTGCGTGTATGCATCACCGGGTTTACGTAGCGAGAAGGCAAATTGTGGATCTAAGTACCCTCAAATAATAATAATAATAATAATAATAATAATTGTATCTCAAAAGGAGGAGGATTATACATATATTTCTCTCACGCGTCGGATAAAAAAAAAAAATTCAAAATCTGGATATATTATATACATTTATATAACGGACGACACAATGTAAAAGCTATACATGTAAAATGATATACATATAAAAATTCATAAGTTAGATAATTTAGCATATAAAATGAAAATTTCCCGATCCGATCCCACGAGGTAGTATATAAGTAAAGGCGCTTATAAATGAAACTTTTCCGACGGAAGCATGATTGTCTGAATCTTCGGCTATAAGTTTAAAGTTCTCTTCCTCTCTCTCTCTTGCTTTCTATTGAGATGAAGTAAAATAATGGACGTGCGGCTGCCACCACTGGCAATGGCATCTTATGAATAAATGTTTCGTGCAGTGAACGAGCTTGATCTATCAATGTTATTAATTAAATTGTACTACTAATGATCTGTATCTAAGGTTGACGCACATGCGTGCATTACGTTTCTTCGCGACATGGGAGAGACATTAGATGCTGACTGAGCATTGGAATCTGACATCGATAATATTTAGGAGTTAGTGATAGGTTGGGACTAGGATAATAAAGGTAAAAATAAAATATTTATATTTTATATAATTTATTTAAAATTAAATATATTTATTCTAATATCTATTTTATATCTTAATTTGATCTAAAATAAATATTTTATTAAAAAATTATTTATTATTATTAACTACTTCATAGACTAAATTTTATCCAATCTTATTATTATAATATTATTATTACTTAGATTAACCTTTACATTTATATTTATACTTTTATATCGTTTTATATTAACATAACATAAAAGCACAATCAAGAAAAAGAAAACAATGTGAGAACACTAATGATATATTGTTTTTGCCATTTTTATAATTGCTTCGAGGGTTTATACCTTCTGTTCAAGATATGAATGCATATATTATATGGGTATACGATAACGATCAGCCCTAAATACATTTAAATCTCGCGCAAATTAACATTTCAAGCTAAATATATAATATACTTAGGTTTCATTAGCAATCATTTTCAACTCAAAGAAGAAAAGAGAGAGACAGAGAGAGGAGGAGGAGGAGGGGATTGCTAGGTAGGACGACCGAAAACGACGCCGTTGTCGTAATAATAAGTGATCATAATGTACAGAGGCAGGCAAGAGATAAAAATGTGAAGAGAGGACCGAAGGCACCGTGAGCTTAATTATTTATAGGTTCCCGAAATTAACGTACGTTATTTTCCTGCATTAATTTTCGGTTAATCTTAACTCCGTTATCGTGTGAGGGGCTCTCGCATGGCGATCAAAACCCGGTGAAGATCCGAAAGTCTATGACGGAGCAGAATACATTCAGAATAGAGGCGCTCGTTCTCACTCTTGACAATACTATTTTGGTGTCGGACTAAACCCACCCGAATCTTAAACTCCCGATTCTGAACTTTAAGCGCGTGAACTTGGTTCGTTAGATTTTCCAACTGACGCTTCTTTCTCCATCTAGACCGACGTGCGGAATCCCTATTTGAAAGCTTACGTCTGAGCTGCCGATCATGATCGACTTCAGCTTCACTTGTCGCAGCTCGGTTTGTTTCATCATAACCGGAACCAGAACCAGAACCAGAACCAGAACCGGAACCGGAGTTAGAATTTAGTGGCTCTTCGTGATCATCACCCGCTGCTGCTTCTTCAAAATACGACAAGAGCTCGTTAAGATCGTCTGGAGTGAACCGGTCAAAGATGGGGAGCTGGAAGTGAACCGGCTCTTTAGAGCACATGACCTTTGGTTTGGGAAGTAATAAACCGGAAAAAGGGAAAAGTAGCTAGAGAGACAGAGGTGAACCGTAGTAGGGAGAGAGCGAAAGAGAGAGGAGCTGGGCGGGGGGGTTGAACCGTAGTATAGAGGGAAGAGAGGAAGGGAAAAGGGAAGAATTGAGGAGCTTGGGAGCGGCATTTATGGAGCGAACCCAAGGCGGCATGTGAGGGGTCCACGTAACAGGAACATGCATGATAAGCCATCTTGCGGTCGAGCAATATTACGGGACATGTATAATTTATTTATTTTTAATTATTACTACTTTGTAATATATAATACTGCAGTTTTGTGTTAGGGAGTGTGGGTGCCACAAAGGATTTAGCTTAATCACGAAGACTCTGTAGGAGGAAGCACTTATGTAGAAATATTGTGAAAAAAGGAGAGTGCGAAAACCGGAAAAGAATTGGGGGGCCAAAGAGACGAACGGGCATCCACACCCATGTGCGTGCAGGGTTTGGCTTGTTTAATCCAAGAGGCTTGGAATGGGGTTTATCTCTCTCTCTCTCCCCCCCCTTCTCTCTCTCTCTCTATATATTTATATAAGTACCATGATGCTTGAGATGACAATATTTATTCGATACACCTACCTTCCACAAAGATATACTAATCTTAACATGTGAATACTAATTGCTTAAAAACTAAAAAAATAATGTTTATAATTGCCGTATAAATATATATAATTATTATAATAACCGACATAATTATCATATACATACATATACATATATATTGAACATAGCAGTTGAAGAGCTGATATATATAATCAGTATGAAAAAATGCATAATAACTATGATAACACGTATAATCCCTATAGAAATTAATGTTATATAGTAGTAGAAATAATCACCACATGAATTTACATAACTACCATATAAGTTGACATAATCAACATAGTAGATCACATAATCATTTTAAAAAATTACTATTATAGCAGACATAACCACCATAAAAATATACATAATAAACACACTAGCTGACATAATCAACTTAAAAAAAATACATAAGAATCATAGCAACACACAAAATTTTTATACAAATGGATGCCGCATATTGGTATAAATAATCAATATATATATACATAATCATTATATAAGTTGACATAATTATCTTAAAAAATGATGAAATTTTAGCACATAAATGATAATATATGTATATATATATATATATATATATATATATATATATATATTTGTGTCGGAATTATATCAGAGTCTCTATTTATAAAGAAAAAAAATCACGGTCATTATGATATATTTTTTTATTAGGACATATAATTCTTATAGAAATGGACTACATGTATTGGTATAAATAATTATTGTATAGATATATATAATCACCATATAAGGGAAATTTAATATGTTAATAGCATGAGGTCCAAATTTCTAACTTACTGCTAGTCTGCTAGAGAGAGAGTGTGTGTTTACACAAGGAGAAGTTACTATGGAAAATTTGGGTGTAACATTCATATATTTAGTATAATTATAATATATTTTAAATATATTTTATTCTACTTTTATAAACATATACTAAATATATATTAAATTTATACTAAAATATAGTAGAAGTATATGCGAGCGGACTCAACCAGATTCATGCTACTTATGAGCTCGCGCTCAGAGCACTTCTAACTTGATACTTCACCTCCACGTGTGAGACGCTTTACATTGTACTGTACCCCTATAGCAACCACCTATGCATAAGAAAAATCTAAGTAAATCAAATGGTATTCGGCACAACTAATTGTGAAGGTAATTTATAGTGGAAAAATATTAATTGTTGACATTTGAAAGATGATAAGTTGGCGAACTTCATTAAAATTATATTTGGAATGACTAACTAAAAGCCTTGTTGAGAGTTGAAAGTTTCAAAGAGCTTATCTCATCAGCTACTTTAACAAATCTGTAATAAATAGCTTTTAAGCTAATAAAAGCTTATCAACCAAATGTCGTCAAATTATTTTAAATGGACTTCTTTGAGTCAAATAAGCTAAAAATTGGTTGAAATTGCCACCGTTATAGACAAAATATTAGACAACAGTTGAAAATAGATATAGATAGCGATATGCTTTTGTTGTCAATAATATAGATGATGGTTCAAAATATCCCTACATATAATCAAATAATTAAAAAAAATGTCATTTTAAAAAGATATGGAAAGGAATATACAATAGTTGTAGTCTAATTTTGTTGTTTTTAGTTCACTTTACTTGGTAATTTGTTCACTCAAAACATTCCTCTCTTTTATATTATCATCCCATTTCTTTGCTAACAATACCTCAAACCATCATTTATTAAGTTGATTGGTAATATAGAACACTTATTTTACTTGGAGGCCAATATGAACGAGTCTTCCTTATGATCAAATCTAGAAAAAATTCACCCCTTGTAAACTCCGCTTCTTTAGTAAAAATACCATTTTGATTATCAGCTTATTTGCAACCAAATAAAGAAACTTAAATGAGGTGTGATCAATAGACATATACACTCAACCATCCTATAGTATGTCATTAATTTATAAATAGGAATTTTTGTCTCTAGCAGTCTATATGTGCAAAACTTATAATACTCTACTTGCACCACTTATTCAAATAGTACTCTTGTTATCTTGTTCTTTTGTGTATAAAGTAAAACCATTAATCATGCTAACCTTCTAAGTCAATCAATATCATTATCCTCTTATTAATGATAAAAGACATGTTTAAGGATCTAACAAAAATTTATTAAGTGTGTATGTAGTATAATGCCCATAAGGACGACAAACACACTCTCATTTAAACTATCTAGGGTGCAACATTTAAGAGAGTGATCATGTTTCCAAAGCACAAGAGAAGATTTAATCAAGTCACCTAAAGAATTAAGCTTCAAAGGTTTAATCCTTTTTTTGAAAATTAATGTATAAACTTTCATTGAAAATGTATAAAAAAACTAAGGAGAAAAATGAAAACATAGCAAACTATAAGGGAGACTAGTCTCAACAAAACTAACGCTTAAGAATAAGAAAAGATAAACTTAAGGACCTTCTACTAGATCTATGTTGGACATGAGCTTATAGGAAGATTTACAATACATAAAAGCTATGGACTGAGTTGCTATGTTATTTAAAATTAAGCTCTAAATTTGTTGTGGTATTTGTGGAGATTTTGAGAAAAAAATTATTATTTATTTCTCTCCAAATAGAGTAGACAACTGTAGCAAAAATAGCCTGAATCAATATCTTCTTCACTTTGGGTTCCTGACCACCATTTATGCACCATATGATCAAATCATCTCATTATGTAGGGTTTGATGGTACCCCAATTTTCTATAAAAAGGGAGGGGGTTTAGGCCTCAAGGGAAAAACGATATAAAAAGAGTGTATGTGTAGTGGTTTCTTCATGTGGAGAACATAAGACACATGCACTATCATTTGGTATACTATGTTGAACAAGTTTATCTTTGGTTTGTAATATGAGATGCCCAAACATCCAGAGTATAAATTGATATTTTGGAATGGTCACAGGGCTCCAAACTAGTTAAGATCAAGGTACTACCTCATGTTTTGGCCTAATAGCCTCATAAACTTTTGATATGATATACTCACCTCCATTGATAGCATGTTATCTTTCTGTTTGTGTAAACATAGTATGAAATGTGGCCTTAAACTCAAAATTTTCTCAAGAATCCAGGATATAGTAGGTTTTGATTTAAGGGACCAAATGTATGCCTACTTAATGTAACAAGAGTGCACCCATTTACCCATAATATATCCTCTCTTTTTTTTCTCTCGAGACCACAACAATTGACTAATGGTTACAATATTACACCAGTTAATATTTATGAACCCTAAGCCACCCTCTTGTTTAGGTCTACAAATATTACTCCAAGAGACTGGATATATATATATATATATATTTGTGGTGGAGCCCAACCATATATATCATTGATCTCATTAATGACACATTATGGGATAGAGAAGATAAGGCACCAATGGGTCTATAAACTTTGAAGAACAAATTTGAAAAGTTGCATTCTTCCTATATAAGTGAGTATAGATGTTTGCTAAAATTTGATTTTGGCCATGTCCTTCTCTATTAGAGGTTTATAAGATGCAAGAATTTACCATCCAAGGGAACTCCTAAATAAGATAAGGGAAGGCTACTGCATAGAATATGGTAGTTTTCCATGACAACATCCTTCACATTATGTTCAACTTCCCCACCATAATAGATTACACTTTTTGAGGGATTGAGGCTAAATCCTGAAAAGGAAGAGACAGTGTAAATTCTTCAAAGATTATCCTTATTGAAGGCTAGTTCCCTTTACAAAAGAATAGCAAGTCCTCTGCAAACATGAGGGTAATCATTCTATTATTCTTACACCTTTTATGGGGTGAAAAATCATGTTGTGACCAAAATTGATGCATCAATCCATGCAAAAATTCAATGGCAATTACAAAGAGGGAATGTGATATTAGATCATCTTGTCTCAAACCTTCCTGTGCTTGGAAAGGCTTATGTAAAATACCATTGTACATGATAAAGTAGGTGATATTTTATATACACTAATAATTAGGAAAACAAAATGTGGGGGAAAGCGCATTGAGTAGAGAAGTTGTTAGCAAAAGTCCAATCTCACTATGTCATATGCCTTTCTCATGTCTAATTTAATCATGCATCTTATTAAAATATATTTTTGATTCTATCCTTTTAACAATTCAATGGAAAGTAACACATTATCAACTATATTTCTTCATTTCACAAAATCTAATTGGCATTTGCCTATAATGTGAGAAATCATAGGTTGCAATCGAGTTTTAATGACCTTTGTTAGTATCTCATATAAAGTGTTGTAGCAAGCAATGGGTATATAGTCACTTGCCTTGGTAGCATCCATCACTTTAAGAGTAAGGTTTAGGAGTGTGACATTAAGTCCTTTCAATAGGGATCTAGTAGTGAATAAATCTTGGATAGTTGTATGCATATCATATATAACAGTTGGCCAACACCTCTTAAAAACTATGCATTGAATCCATCAAGCCCAGGGTCCTCATCTCCACCCATTTCAAATATTCCCATCTTTACCTCCTCTATGTTAACCAGTGTTAACAGACTATGTTGTTGAGCTATAGAAAGCATTGATCTTGTGGATATAACATTTGAGATCATGTCTTTGTTAAGGAGGTGGTCGAGGTCTAGTTGAGTTCCCATTAGAGCTTTATAGAATTTGTAAAAAACCTCAAATACTTTTGCTTTATCTAAAGAAATCTTATTGAATCATTGGAAGGTTAATTTGAAGGTTTACTTGGTGTTTCCTTCATCCATATCCAATTTATTTCATTCATTTTTATTCCCTTAAGTTAGTTTTTGTTCATTCATCCTTGAATCTACATCATTTATACATAGGCTACAATAATCCACATCACTTTTATTGAAAAAATAAATAAATATTTTGAAGGTATTTTGTGAACATGGACATGCATCTTCTATAATAGTTTTAATATAATCCAATTGAAAGTTCATGATTTGATTTTTGTTTTTGTCACATAATTTTTCTATTGAATATTAGTAGCTAGGATTGCTAGTTCTGATTATGTAAATGATGAAAGTGAACACTCTAAGCATTGATTCTTGTATGGTTTGGTAATTTTATATAATCTAGATGTGATTCCAAGCATTAAAGTTTGTGTATTTGTAAACAAGTAGTATATATCACAAATGGAATGAATATAATAGCAATATTATTATTTTTTTAAATTATGTATATTTTACAATGACAGTTGTTATTATGAGACTACCCTAAAATACTAACTCTAAATGGTAAGAAATAAAAAAAAATGAATGTCGTCTCATAGACTATCGTGGCATTCTTTAAAAAAAAATTTGGTGTTGTACTGGACTTATAAAGGCAGTTGTAAATTGTATGTTTCCATTTTTAGGGCATTTAATGTCAAATTTTGACAAAGTGCCTAAAGAGAAAAAAAAGTACAATGTTAGTGTTACTATCATTGTTGAAGGGTTTTACGACACTTGTTATGGTGAAGAATGCAAACATCCTTTGAATTATTTTTCTAACTACAATAAAACAGTTGCTTCATACCCATGTTTTTTTTAATAAATCCATCACTAGATAACTCTATAGTTAAGCAGACTTGGTTTAAAGTAGTCAACTAATGGGTAATCTCATGAAAATTTTCTTAGGAAGCATGTGAGTAAAGATAAAAGTATGTTGAAAAAGGCATATTTTGATTTATAGGGCCAATAATCAATACTAAAAGTGTTTCAGATAACCATCTACTACTAGTGTGGGGTCATGTTATTACAAATGATATCAAAGCAAAACCACAATTGTAAGCTAAACTTGGATGATCCAGTTATCCTCTTATTAGGATGAATCTAGGGATGCATTATAATGAGGCAATTAGTGGTCAAGACACAATGAGGACATTTCATTCTTTTAATGGAGGTATATGTGATACCTAAATTATGTGATTGATGGTGGAGGATTAAAATAATTGATATGACTATCTATATCAATGAGATACATCTTCCTCTTTAGAAATCGATCACTAGAAAACTCTATAGTTAAGTATGTTTGGCTTAGAGTAGTCAAATGATGGGTGACCTCTTAAAAAGTTTTTTTAGGAAGTATGTGAATGAGAATAAAGCATACTAAAAAGGGGTTGTTTTGATTAGTGGGATTAATAATTAACCCCAAAAGTACTCTAAATAACTATATGCAATTAGTGAGGGGACATGGTGTTATAGGGTATGCATAGCGTTTATGCATACTATAATCAAAAAGATTAATCGATGCTATAAAATGATTTATTTTGCAAAATAAAATATCTCACAAGTAATACGACTCCTTGAGATATCCTAAATGTTCTTTAATTCCTCAAAAAGGGGAGATAAACAAAAATTAATATTATCACTATAGTAATTTGGACCTAATAAAAGGAAATATAGCATCATCTAGTTTCATTTTATACATGAGGATGGAGAGAGATTATATATCACCCAAACAAGCAGATATAAACTATAGTTGGTGTCCCTATTGAGATGGATCATTCTATCAAAGCAAAGTGATAGACTTAAATTTCGAGCTTCAACAACAAAATTAAGGAATTTAGTCTCAATTATCTTCAATTGAAGAAAATCGGTTACATGTCAAACTTTGCCATTAGAAATCCTCTATTTCAAGTGCTTTTTAAAGTCGTTCACATTTTCAATAGTATTAGACATATGCTAAAATCTGGTATGGTTGAAAAATAGCACCACATCTTATTAAAAATATTAGCCTTATTAAATTATGATATTTGACATTCTAAACATTTATCCAAGGACACATTCATTTTGAAACAAAACCCAGTCATTAGGACAAGCATGATCTTTGTAATAATTCAAGCCCTTAAAGCATATAATCTTCTTTACTTTACATGCATTGGATGTACATTGTCCTTCAGAAACATCTCTTTCAACAGTTCAAATAGAGAAATAAAGCTTTTATCACTCAATCTATTAGTAATCTTGAGGTTGTACGGTCATAACATGGTTGATAATCATGTAATTTTAGTAAAACCACTATATAAGGGCATCTTCAAATCATTGACCAACATCTTCAACTTTTTTGGACAGTCTCTAAAATGCTATTGTACATTATTTGTCAAGTCTTCCATGTAATAAAAATCAACATTTTCAACATCATCATGGTTAACACTATTAGTTTGGACACCTATTGACTCTCTATGTGTAACTCTCATTAATTGTGTAGAAAATAAGATGAACTAGTATCGCACTACCCTTTTTTAGTTTGTTTTTCCACAATCTAAACGTGGTCAACATATCCTCAAAGGATATTTGACATATTCATCTATAAGCCTAAGGAAGTCCTCAACATCACTATATATATTCTCTAGACAACCCACTAGAGTATACTTACACACAATTTATGATACCCTATATTAAAAAAACATTAAGCTAAATAATTCAAGAAAAAAAACTGCAACAACAATGATAGCAACAAGAAGTTTCCTTTGATCATTTTCTCTTCCAGACCAAGTGTCAGCAGTAGATTACACACGCATTGCACTTACATCTACAATATTGATACCAAAGAAGTTCTAATGATGTATAAACCACAATACACAATAAAACTGAGGAAACACATTCATGTTTTAGGCCGTAAAAGTATGGAAAAATCCACAATATCAATGTCACATTTAATAAGAATGAAGAAGAAAAATGCACAGTTGTTAAAGGCAAAATGAATGTTAAAGAAAGAGAAGATGAACAACAACAGGTGACAATGACAACATTGACTAGTAGAGAAGAAGAGGAAGAAGAAAAATGACAATAATGATGGAAGGCTTTTGGCGAAGAAGAAATTGGCACCACTAGCACTCTCTTTATATTGACATATTGGCATGGAAGATATAACTTATTTTTTTGATCTAGGGTAAAAAAAAAACTAATGAAAACACAGACACACACACAAAATGTGGTTTCTAGCAAAACCATCGCCTATATCCTCAATAAAAAAATGAAGGTATAAACGACATTTTTTTCCCTAGAATTATTATCTATAACCTTTTTTCAGTGAGTTTTTTTTTCTTCCTAAACCTATCATAGAGGGTAGTCGGTCTCTTGCAATCACTGTCTATATCCTTGCTCATTATCCCCCTCTTTTAATCCTTTTTTTTGTTGTATTGGATATTTTATCAATGACTATTCTTACTAAAATAGTCGTGTAAGTTGTCATTCAAACATACATCAAAAGACATAAACACTTAAACTAGCAAAAACGAATTTATAAGTTGACAAAGTAATGCTTACCAAATACTCTCTTTTTTCTTCTTCTTCTTTTTTTTTTTATAAAAAAAATAACGAAGATCAGTAAAATAAATGTTATGTTATAAGCCAATTTATGATACACAATATCTCATGTTTGTACACAATATAGCTTTTATCCTCTGTGCACATGTAACACACAAACCAATAGAAGTTTTTCAAACTATTGAAGCAAGTCGGGGACACAAGAAGATCAAAGTCGGCGGGCTGTGTTTGCCTATTTGGATAAATGTAACTCCAATGGATCAGTTTAACATAAATTAGTAATTGATTTTTTCAAGCAAAGATTGAACTATGAAAATGATGATCGAGACATTTCCAGTGATAGGAATAGAGTATCAGATTGTGGATGAGCGAATGGATAGCATAATTACCTAACTTTGGCTTTCTAGCTATTAGACACAACTTCCTCTCTTTTTTCCAATCCAATCTTGACCTTCGTTGTGGATGACCACAGGCAAAAACAAACTCATGTTAAGAATTTTTGTGTTTGCTCTTGTCCACAACTTTATCTAATTAATCAATTGTGAGTTTTAAGAAGGAAAATAATAATAATATGGTATAGTACCATATGCATGGCTTGTCAGAGGCTCTCAGATCGCCTTCACGTTCCATTAAAAACAACACCAATCGTCTAATTAATTATCCAACAACAGGAATATTCTCGACTAGTAGGTTTTATGGTTAAAACACTTTGCCGATAGACAATATTATTTTCCAATAGAAAATAGTAACTTTTCTTCGGTTGGCAGTTAGTTTCTGTTGTGACGTGTTACCAACTTTAATTAGCTCGCTACTCTAGTGAAGAGTTCCTAGATTAGCTTAGGTTACTATGTCCCTTCAATAATTTAGGTGTATCCGTCCACCGAAATCATAATACTTTTACATTATTTATTACGTTATGGAATACTAGGTATTACTAGAATAATTTATTTGATGTCTAGTCAAATAGTATGATCACAATATCTGATTATGAATATAACAAATGTAATATATGCATTTTGATTTTTGTACACCACGTCATTGCAGTGATTATTAATCCTCGCACTTAATTAATTAATTTTCGGGTTTTCTTTCTTTTTCGCTACCAGGTAAATGTTTCACGTATATGCCATGGACTACAGATAAAAGAAAATAAAATAAGAAATAAATGAATAAACTGAGCTTAAAGTTTAATTGGCATGCATCTGAGATTATCTGTTTGTGTTGAGACTTAAAATTTAGCCGATCCATGTGCAGGTGCTCCTTTCACGATTACCGGAAAAAACAAACACAGAGAAAGTTTTTTATGTTTGCGTCTGACACCGCCTTTCGCCAGATTTTTTTTGCTTTTTCAGTTTCAATGTTTTCCTAAAACCCAACTTTTCATTCAATTAGTAGCAGGACTCTAAGCACTTTCAAGTAAAGAATCACTAAAAATTTGACTACAAGACAGAAGCCAATCAATCTTGCCAGCTTTTTTCATTTCTGCCCATTCATCAATATATTAATGTCATTGCATGCAGCTGGTTCAGTGACGAATGCAAAACCATAGATTATTGGCTTAATTAATGACAAATTTGTGGAGGTGCCTAGAATGGAGGAAAAAGAATGTCCACAAAATTATTAGCCAAGCATTGCATTCTATGGCTCCTAATTAAAGTGTATATCATAGCTAGGATTGGGCGCCGAGACTCTTGGATATACCAGTTTGGCATGAGATTTTACTACTATTATTATGATACACGAAATTCATGTTAGATACATGATTGACCCAAAAGTATATAGTAATGAAAGGTGGTGTTATGTATGCCTTTACTTCGCTGTATGCATATAATATTAATAATTACAATTAAAATAGTTTAATTAATTGTAATTGTAATGTCCACAATAATAAGTACTTCAATCTAGTGAACGTCAGTCTTAGACACAAAAATATTTAATTGTGACAGTTGTCTATGGATAGAGTTTATCACTTCCGGTAAGTATAGTATTTTTTTTCCCTCATTCAATAAGGGGCTTTTAGGCCCAAAAGAAGAACAAAGAAAGAAGCAAATTAGGTTGGTTCCTTTACAACTTTGGTGGAAAAACCATAGCATTAGCATCTCTGTAATCATGATAGATCATGCAAAAGGAAAAATAAGACATAAGATGCTTGTATGCTTCAATGAGAGATGCTATGCCCCATTAGCAATCTAATTATTGCTAAAGAATCGGAAGCAACCACCACCGATGAAACCATTGTCAAGTGTCAGCTCAAGCCCATGATAAACAACCTACAACTCCGCTAAGGTGATGCTAACATATCTCATATTCCCATTGAAACTGACACTCTAGTGGCTAGTGTGATCACTGAGGACATTGCTAGTAGTAATGTTGTTTATGTTATCCAATATTTGCTCTTTCGATATGATATCCAAAGTGATCTAATCCAAAAAAGTAAATAACCGATCCCATATTTTTTTTAAATCAAATATCCGATCCGGTCAACAAAAAGTCAAACAAACTATATATCCAATCCGACAAATACAAATAATATCCAATCCAAAGAAAAATATTTATATATATTTTTTATAATTTATATATATATATATATATATATATATATTTTTATTTACTTGATTTAGTATTTGGACCAAAATTTAATTTTTTTGAAATTATATTTTTAATATAATCCCTTTTTAGATATAATAAAAGCTAATTTAATCTTGTGATATAATAACTTTAATTTTAGTTTTAACATCAGATATTTGTTGAGAAAATCAGATATTTGCTGAACGGATCAGATATTTGCTTAGTAGATTGGGTAATATCAAATATATTTGTGACTTAGTAACTTTTTTATATTTGACATTTTATTTGAATAATATCGGTTATATTTGATATTCGATTTGAAAATTCAGATATTCGAAGTTTCAAATCAAATATCAAATATCATTTTTAGATATTCAAAATTTTAGATATTCGGCAATCGGATATCTGAAATATCAGATATTTGAATCCTAAACAACCTTAGCGAGTAGCAATAAATCTAGGGTTGCTATATGCACTACCATCCACATTTTGCTTCACCATACCATAACTCGGGGCTTACCAATTAATTATAAGAGGAACCATCTAACGACCAGGCAGACAAAGATGAAGATAATGGGTGCAAGCTTGATGTTCATTCTCTGCTAAAGAGAAGACAATGTTCTTGGCTCTTAAAGGCCAAATAAAGTCTCACTCAAAAGTTGATTTCTCCAATTCAGAGCTTTTAGCAAGTTGTAGCAAAGACGGTAGGCTAAGGAGTATGTACATGAGGATGAGCAGCCTTTGAATTCATGTTAGACTCAAAACATTATTTGTCCAAGAGTGAAAAAAAAATCTAGATTCTCAAAGGTCGATGTAACACCCCCAAATTTCACTCCTGAAATTTTTTTTTGAAAGAATAAAGCGGAAGTTAGGAGAGAATTTGAGAAATGTTACCGCCACATCTAACATAAGATAAATGTCAACCATATATCTCATGTTAGATGCAAGGCTAAAACCTATCAAACAATTAAATTCGAATTTTAAAAGCTTATCAGAGTACGAGAAATTAAAAGTCAATTACAAAACCATTGGAAATTTAAATACAACACTTGTAACTTCCAAAGATGAATACAGTTGAACAAAACAAATCCCGAAGGATCAATATCCGGATTGCCTACTCACTCAAGTCAGGCCTTCCACCCCAAAACAATATCCGATCTTAAACCTGCACAAGAGGTCTGCTCCCCACCATCAGTGGATCATCACAGGACCCATTCAACCAAGGTAGTATCAGTACGGGTCCAATACTGAGTAAGTTCCACTACCCTATTTTATGGGAGAGAGCATATTGAATCATGGTACAATACGTTGATACATTATTACGCCTACTCAAAACCCACATTATAAGTCCTACCATACACATATAATAACCTGTGAAACATATGTAACATCCTATTCAAACATATAAGGGTAGTATGACCAAAATGTAAAGTAACTCATGTGCCTCAGGTAGGATTAATCCATACTATTGATAACTCATTACATAGCCACAATCACATAAGCCGCATGCAGTAATACGGATAATAAGAGTCGGCTATGGTCCGGGTAGATTCATTCTTTAGATCTCTGGTAAATATAGTCGATTCACATCATAATCATTATGAATCCATGAGAGTGCGGGAACCCCACTATTATAGCCGGTGGATCGGTCACTTATAGGGCATAACGCACCTAACCACTATTTAATGCCGGTGGATCGGTCTCCAGGGCAGAACGCTCCTGGCCACTATTATGCCGGTGGATCGGTCTGGCCCCGACTCTCATGGTGTTTCACTGTGATTATAACGTATCTTTCCATGATTTATTTGTAAGCCATTTCACACCATAATCTTTGTTAATCCATGCGAGTACGGGAACCCCACTATTATAGCCGGTGGATCGGTCACTTATAGGGCAGAACGCACCTAACCACTATTATATGCCGGTGGATCGGTCTCCAGGATAGAACGCTCCTGGACACTATTATGCTGGTGGATCGGTCTGGCCCCGACTCTCATGGTGTTTCACTGTAAGTATAATGTAACGTATCTTTCCCATGATTTACTTGTAACTTAATGTTTGGTTTGTTGAGCTCGAGATCCCCCACTATTATAGCCGGTGGATCGGTCACTTATAGGACAGAACGCACCTAACCACTATTATATGCCGGTGGATCAGTCTCTAGGGCACCTCGGCACCTGGCCACTATTATGCCGGTGGATCGGTCTGGGCCCAGCTCAACAATCTTCCTCTTTAAGTGATTAGTGTCTTAACATATCTTATTTGAAAGTATTTTACCCTTGACATGCATGGCTAACTATATCCACACTCATCCTCCCAGGAGGACCCGTCCCATATCTTGGGACTCTGGCGCCCCTTATCGCACCTCGATATCCATTCCCCTTTACACTTACACATAATGAAAACCAACTCCTAAAGGTGTGGGTTAAAGCCCAACACCTCGTGACATCAGACTCCATCCGCTATTAGCCTTAGAGGTGGCAAACAGGTCATTTAGGTCGGGTTGATATGGGTCGGGTCAACTTTTGTTTACTATACAATCGAGTCAGGTTCAGGTTTGGGTCGGGTGTAATTCAGTTCGGGTGTGTTTTGAGTTATGTTGCTTGGGGTCGGGTTTGGGTTCGATTCAGGTTAATTGACGGGTCAGGTGTGATTTGGGTCGGGTCGATGCTAGGTTCTTTAGATTTCTCGGGTTCGGGTCTATTTGGGGTTTGACTCGGGTCTATAGAATTCAGGTTAGGTTTAGGTTCGGGTTCGGGTCACTATATGAGTCAGATGTGAATCAGATCAACTAAGTGTCAGATCTATCGAGTTTTTCGAATTCGGGTCTATAGATTTTAGGTCAAATAAAAAAAAACTCAAATTAGATATTATTTATAACAGTATGAATCATGATTAAGAACGAGTTTGAACATAAAAATTGGAACTTGTATGAAATAAAATAAATTATTTTTAATTTTTACAAAATTAACTTTAAGTATTTTTAGAATACTAATAAAATATTTGAACACACCACCATCACAATTTAAAATAAGAGTGTTTTTTTTCCTAGCCATAATAGTACGACCTTATCCTATTACTATTAGTTTGGTTTTAGCTTCTTTTGCTATGGTTTTTAAATTTCTCAGTGTGACATTGTCACTATTTTTTCATTTTTAATAATAATTTTTAATATACAATAAATAAATATGTGATAAATGAAAATCACAATCATCAATAACTTTGCGAAAAATGAAATATCAAAGTTATCTTATGATTATAAACCCTATCCCACTTCCAATGAATTTGTCTCAATGCCTAACTTAGTAAAACAATACTCCGTCATAGCACACTAAACTCTCTATTGTATGTCTTATGTCTTAAGACAATTATCTATATTATAAATATGTCGATAGATATTTATAATGGTCACAACATAGCTAATACGTGACAATATATCGCCTTTTACACCTTAAATTACAATTATAATTTTCATAATTTCCTACATTACTTTTCCTTCATTGTTCATGTTCAATTTGCATCAACATGCATATCATCCATCTCCTTCGTTCTTATAATTGCTAACATGGTGGACCATGCATTTCCTTTGTTAATTATTTCATTTCTTGATATTATGGCACAATATTCTAGAAGCAAGTGCATGTCATCCTCAATAATATTCTTTGGTCATTGAATCGGTGCAGAGTCATTTGATCTCCTCCTATTTCAATTCCTTCAAATAACCTATATTAGTGTACATGTCATTTCTAACTTCTCGTCATTTAAGTGTTAGATTATGAAATAGACTCAATCAAATTCATTATCTTTTTATAGTATACAACTTCACTATGGATTATCATCATCCAAATAATACACTTGGGTAATTGGGCAATCATTAATCTCATGCACCGAAGTCTAAGTTACTTGTTCACATATCTCACACATTGGTCCATTCGTACCTTTCTCAACCAACCTATTTTTAGTTAATAGCTACTCTTTACAAGCCTTTAATTATTTGAAGTATTAATCTTAATCTGATATTCTTAGTGAGGATTGTGAGGTGTTATATTTGTTGTCATTGCAAACTTGATGATGATGACTCATCCTTGAATCCCTTTAGATCTTGTATCTCAATATCATGCCTAGCTAATATTATCCCTAGTTGGTTGTAAAGTTAATAAAGCTTTAAAATATCTAATAACTTTATAGGTTGTAAAATAGGTCATAATAAATTTGTATTCTTTTGCTATGAGCCATGATCCAACAATTTCATGATATATCTCATGTGCGTTGCATTTCAATAGTTATAAACTCATTTTCTAATCTAAACTATTTGGATGAAGTAAAAAATACCTTCTATTATGGCTTACTCATGCATTGCATCCTTCTATACCTATATATATAACTCATCTCCAACACATTACACACAGTTTCTAGTAATGTGTTGTCATAGATTCTATGATATGCTAAGATACTATTATATTAGGGAAATTCAATATATAATACAAAAATATTGAATATTCATATATAAAAGAAACCTATTTATTAAATATGATAAGGTGAACACTGAACATCCAATGAATTATTCTTAATGATCCACCAATTATACAAATAAACAAGTTTTAGCAAAAATAATATATTTAATTAATTGAGTACAAAATAATGAGTTCAATATTTATGAATTGAAATTTCACTAAAATGAGAGTATATTAAAAAAAAATGAATAAATATTGCTTTAGTTAAAATAAATTTAAAAAATGATATAATTTACATATGAGGTGGACTATTAGTCTATTGATAATTTGATATTATGAAATAAGGAGTAAAAAAGCATATTACAAATATTAAAGCTATAATTAACGTAAAATTTTAAAATGAGTACAAATATATATATATATATATATATATATATATATACTATCACAAAATATTACTAACATACCAACTAAAAAATATTATCAAAGGGAATTATTATTATAAAGTATAAAGATGTAAATGTTAAACATGCTGTGAATAAATTACATATATAATTTAGTCTCAAACTTTAATTAGGGTTAGAAATACAAATAACTTTTATCTGTAAATTAAATGATAATTATAATTAATAATAACATTATATATCTTATTATTACATTTAAATACTATGAGAAAATAAACTCAAAATCTTACAATGATTAAATTTTATTTAAAAGTCTCATTTTTGACTCATTTTATTTTTTATACATTAAATACTAAATATTTTTTAACACTTTATCTACTATTAAAGGTTTCACTTACTTCTTATTTTTCTAACCCCCTTAATTTTATATAAACTATAATAAGATATTAGTTAAAATATTTCTAATTTTCTAGTAACTTTATATTTTTTTAATATTTCACCTAAATCTTATTTTCTCCCCAATATCTATATTTTATTTTCCCTCCAAATCTAACATATTAGATATCACTTATCAAAATATCTCCCATGTATCTAGCTACAGCTACACTACTACTACTACTTACTGCTATACTAGTTTACTATTAGAGTATTACTCTATTACCATTTACCCGGTTAGTCGGTTAAACTTAAGGCCTTAAGGTGCACAAGTCACACTCACACAGACACAACCTCACCTCACACTAGAGCGCACACTCACATAGGCCACATAGACACAAGCACTACTTCGTCGATACTCTCAATCGTCACTGGTCACTCATCACTACAGCGCAGTGCTGCGTTTGATTTTGGTCTGAATCGTGTGATTCGAACCAAACGGGCATAAACGAAGAAACCTATCTTCCAGTTCCAGAGTCCCAGACTTCCACGACCAGTCGACGACAACCAGACCAGTCACCACTTCCACTGGTCTGCACTCAGTACCTCCATGGATCCCTCCTTCGGCTTCGACTTTCTGATGCTGTGCTGCACCTGCATCTCGTTCCAGAGTCCATAATTCCATCCAGCTCCCCGCTCGGCAGCTCCCAACTCCTTTGTTTCAACTTTTTCCATTTCGTTCCATACTTCCGTTCTGTTCCATCTCTTCCTCTGTTTCGAATTTTTCCATTTCGTTCCATACTTCCATAGTTTCATTCCACGTCCTTCAGTCCTCCTGTTTCTACCTTTTCCATTTTGTTCCATACTTCCATTCCATCTCCTCCTGTTTTGATATTTTCCATCTGCTCCTAACTCCCGTTTTGATTTTCTTCCATTCCATTCCATCTCCTTTCCTCTATTATGTTTTCAATCACCGTTACTGTAGTGGTCAGAGATGAGGTTACTTAGCTGTATAGTTCTTCATTGTTTGGCAACTCTTTGTTGCAGAAATCAATCAAAACGCCTATCAGGTTTATTAACTCATCATGATGTTGATTTAGTGTTATTCTATTAATGTTACTCATCACGTGTGTCGAAGGGAAAAACTCCTGTTGATAGTAATTTTGTATCCCCTATATGAAACACATTTTTGTTCCCAAAGCTGGGACAAAATTACGGTGTTTGTGAAATGAAATATATACGAGTGGTTCAAAATCATTATCTTGAGCTATTGGTTGTTGCTTTGTGTTATGGTTAAATATGGTTGTTTTACTATTTACTCCATTACAGATGAGTTTCTCACTAGTTGATGTGGCTTACATACTATGGTGTGTTGAGTAGCAGGATGAAGTGCTTGTAATTTACAAACCTATTCCACTAGAGTTTTTCAGAATCTGAGTCCAGTTTTCTATCATTATTCTAGCCCTTTTTCTCATGACGTGTGCATGCCGTGCAGGTTTGGGGCAAATGATGCCCACTCATTTGTGGGAAACAACAATGGACCCAGAACAGAGATTGCTAAAGTAGTTGACGGTGGAAGATGCAGCTGAGGCGAATGTTGTCTTCTCCTTCCTAATGGGTGAACAGGTAAGTTGATCCTTATTTGTGTGTTTATATTCATCCTTTTATTGTAGGTTGATGAGGGGGTGTTGTGGGTGGTGGCATATGCATTATTCCACACGAATATCCTTCTGCCATCTTTTTGTTCAAGCTCACCTTGTTTTTCCCTAAAATATTGTTGGTTTGCATTGCGTTTTCTTTTGCAGGTGGATGTACGAAAGGAAATCATACAAAATGCAGCACGCATGATCAATGTTGAGCAGCTTGATATATAGTTTATCTCGTGTTGAAGTAGGTTGATTCAGGTTGTATATTGATTTTTATGCATTACATAGCTATTAGAATTTAGACATTCTGTGGGTTTATATATTTTTTTCTTTTTTCTTTTCTTTTTATATATTATTATAACCCCAAGAGGATAGAATTGGAAGCGATAGTTGAAATGTTGCATCATTCCATAACTTTGTTAATACCTTCTATTATGGCTTAATCATGCATTGCAGCCTCCTATACCTGTATATCTAACTTTCTCAAACACATTACACACAGTTTCTAGTAACGAAGGTAACTATATATCACACTTGATGATAATTAATTAAGCATTTCCTTTTGGATGATTGATTTGATTTTATAGTTTGGGGTCCTATTGTGGGTCTATTTTTCTGGGTTTTGAAGTTTTTAATTATTTGATCGCAGCTACCAAGACACTTAACAGAGGTATCTCTGAGTTTATCGTTATGGCTGCTGATACTGAGCCGCTTGAGATCCTACTTCACCTGCCTTTACTTGTCAAAGACAAGGTATCCTTTTTTCCTTTCTCGTGCTTGAACATAATATTGTTTGATATTCATTACTTGGATTGTAGATCCCATCCAATTAGACTTTTTCTAATATAGATTATATATATACTACTATAATATATAATGGTTCTAAAATTGAATTGAAAGGTTATGCTCATAAGTTCTAGATTTTATAAGTTTAATGATCTATCATTAGGTTTTTAATATTATGGTCCAGAGTGTCGAGTTCAATTTGTAGGAAGTTATCAAACAAAGTGAAGCAAAAATACAAATTTATGATTATAAATGTTTGCATTTATTTACATGGTTTCAAAAATTGATAAGAATATGGAGTTAAAAATATCATATATGAATAAGAATAATCAATTATCGATTCAAGTTTGGTTTGGGTTGGTTTGGGTTCGGGTTAGAGTTCGGGTTAAAGTTAAAGTTCGGGTCGGTTCGGGTTCGGGTTAGAGTTCGGGTCGGTTTGGGTTCGGGTCAGTTCGGGTTTGAGGTGTGCTCAGTTCGGGTTATTATTGATTTTGGTCACTTCGATTCGGGTCAATTTAGGTTCGGGTCATTATCGGGTTAGCTAAATTTGGGTCGGGTCCAAATTGAATCGGGTTGTTTCGGGCTTTCGGGTTATGAACGGGTTTTATTTGTCGGGTTACTATCAGGTTTCAAGTTGGATTATTCGGGTTGGGTCGGTCGGGTTGGGTCAACTTTGCCAGGTCTAATTAGCCTCTAGGGTTTCCCTTGAAACCCTAATTGGACCTATGTGACCCAACTTCTTCTTACTTCACTACCATTAATTCATTTATCCTCAAACACCTCATCTCATTTAGGTTAAATCCCAAATCATATTACTTTACCCATCGATTTCACCTGTGACCCTGACACCCTAGTTGGCCACTTCAACCCTAGTACCTTTCTTCTCCCACAAGTAACCTCTCCTTTTCACCCAATATTTCTTCTCTCCCATAACACCCATAATCATTCCTTATAACATAAACTCTCACTCTCAACCTGCACCTCACTCACCCTTAATCATTTTTACTTTTGCCTTTTTTTATTACTAATTCTTCCCAAAACCCTAATCGGGTCCCTTACACTCTCCTTTAGCAACTCACTTCCCATTTATCTCTTTTTTTTCATCTCCATGTCATAATAATAATCACCCTAGCATGCATGTCCTAGAGGGTTACATCATGCCACAGCACATCATAATCACCATATATGGATATCACATTCATGGCATAAGAAAAACACATACCACATACCTTAACTCCAAGCTGCGCTACGCATAAAACACGTTAAGGATAATCATGTGATACACAACAGGACATGGTATATATACAAAACATTCAAGGCATACAAGTCACATAACACGCAGGGACCTGAGCCACATCCTTACGAAAAACCCATAAGTAGAGGTAAGTAGAGACTTACCTGGACCCGAAGCTAGCTAAGCCAGATAAGAGGGAGAGAGAAGATTACTAGCTCGAGGATCCACAATAAAGCTTTCCTAGATCGCCGATAGACATCCAAAAATAAGTTAGAAACTATCTTATCAATTAATAATTCACATTTTCTAATTAAATAAACACAAACGGACACAAACGATCTTTCTTGGAAAAAATGTCCAAAACTTAGGACTTAAAAGCATAGCTATATTAAGATTTAAGATTAAATATAAATCAAAACGGATTAATACAAATACCACTTGAAACATTTCAAATTAATTTGGAAAGACCAAGAAAGAATAATCGATCATACGTTAATTTATCGGAAATAACTTATTTATTAGGTTTTATAACTAAATAGGTAACCCAACCATTTACATAGAAACAAATCCAAACCGATTAGATTAAAACATAATTTAAATGATTTAAAACCCAAAGATAGAAATCGATTAGATAAAAGAGGCATAGCAAAAATCAATTTTATAAAATCATCCCCGAAGATTAGGGTTTTTAATGCTGAAACTATGAATCGGCCAAATCACTTCGATTACCTCAAATTGATAGTTTTAAAACACAATTAAACCAATTTTAGATAAATCTAGACAATCAATTTCAACCAAACAATCTTCTGATTAACCAATTCAAGACGACCCGTTTTCAAAATTAGGGTTTTAAAGCCCACGATACAAACTCATGTAATTCAAATCAATTAATCCCAATTAAAGGTATTAGAATACAATCAGGATCATTTCAACTACTTCTATAAATTTAATTTTAGAAAATAACTATGCAAATAACCAATTTCATAATCTTACTTGAAATCTAGGGTTTTAGGCTCGAAAATACAATTCGGTTGAATTTTATTAATTTAATCAAATTGAATGTTTAGAAATGCAATTAAACGCATTTTATAACATATCAAATAATCAATTGGTCAAAACCACTAAAGGAAATACCCAATTTAACACAATTAGAGTTTTTGAACCCGGAACGCAAATTCGATCAATTCTTGCTAAAATATATAAATTGGCGGTTTGAAAATGTAATTAAATATATTCAAATATAAATTGTATAGTTAATTGAATAAAACGACCCGATTGCACAATCCAATTTAGACCCGCGAGAGTTTTGACCTAAAAATCCAATTCCGATCAATTACGCACAATTTTCTCAAATCATTCCAATATAAAATTAAATACATTTTAAACAATATTGAAAAATCACTTGAGCGGAACGGCTCAATTATACGACCCAATTTCATTACACCCGAATTTTGACATAGGAATCAAATTTCGATAAAACCTGCATAAATTTCTCAAATTGACGGTTCCAACATGAAATTAGATACATTTTACAACATATTGTATAATCAATTTATTAAAAATAACTAAAACGGGCGAATCTGAAAAATTTGGGCATAACCCGACCAAAAATTCAATTTTCCAGAAATCCAACCCAAACCATACAATTAACTTATCCAAAACACTCTCACAGCACATATATACATTATCAAACAATTAATTTAGCTTATCACAAGCTAAATCATACTCAATTAATCAAATCTATATTAGGGTTTTCGGAAATTTATACCAAATGAAACCAACACAAATCGGGACAAGAAAATGCCGGAGAAGCTTCGTTAGAGGCTGGGGGTGGCTCGCCGGTGGTCAGGAATGCATGTCATGGCCGGACGGTGGCGCGATCTGCCCTCCCTGCCTCTACACGCGGCTGCAGCGGCTTCTTCGGCTGCTGTGTGCGGCTTCGGCTGCTGTTACTGCGTCGGTTGTAGGTTGTGGCCGGCGGTGGCTGGCGATAGCCGACGAAGGAGAAGGAAGGAGTTGGGGAGAGGTGGCGGCTGGCTAGGGTTGCGAAATAGGGGCAGGGAGTTGGGGAACAGGGAAATAGAAGAGAAGGGAGAGAAGAGGGGGGCCACCAGTCGGGGGTTGCATTTTTTTTAATACAAGTATACATATAAAATAAAATACTAAAAGTTTATAAATTATTATTGGAAGATTTTATCTAAAATTTATTAAACGAAAATTATTTCGTAAGTTTTCGAAAGCTTAAAATAAAAAAAAGAACTATATAAAGAATTTTGAAAACATTTTTCGAAGAATCTAGCAACGAACGTAAACATTTATATTATTTACCAAAATACATTATAAGACCCCGAAATAATATTTAAAAACATATAATAAAATATTTAAGTCAAATTCTAATAAACCGAGACTAATTTTAATAATTTCCGAAATTGGTTTTCCGCAAACTGAAAAGCATAAAACAGAAGAAAATTAATTTCAAAAAAAATTATTAAATAAGCTCCGAAAATATTTTTAATTTAAACTTCCCAAAAATATTAACGATTTCTGGAATCGAATAAATTTAAAGTCGGAAATATTTTCTACAGATAACATCATTGAAATAACTTTAACTATTTAAAAAGAAATTCTATAATTTAAATAATATATTCTGTCAATGAAATATAACTTAAAAATAACGTCGTAATCCCATGACAATGTTATAATCGAAAACAAATCTAAAATATTAAAAATAAAAATACGAGAAAGAACAGAAATACATATTTTAACCGAAAATCGAATTCATAAGAATATAATAAAATCATTGTCGTGAACGAATTTATCTAGAATGGTTCGCAAAGACAATAATTTATTACATTCAATTATGAATTCAAAATCGTCGATAAATCCATAAAACAAATCAAAATTAAAATAATTAATTGTTTACATCAAAATACGCTAATAAAATCATTAAACTTAATAAATCTGGATTTTAAAAATACGAGGTATTAAAGTCGACCTAAAGGGAACATATCCTATCACATTCTCTAAGGACATGAATAAATGACTTGTCATGCCTACAAAAGATGTACGAAGAATCCAGGGTCATATGATGGAGGAAATGAACCTCATTCATCAATAACTTATCCCGACCAACCAAAATAAAGAATGACATGATCCTTTCCCAAATTTTAAGCTTCCAAATCAAATTCCAAAATGGAGAACTTGGAAAATCATACTTGGTGAGGAAGTCATAAACTAATTTGATAGTAAACATGTTGTTGCAAGAGAACCCTCAAGTATGGAGATAATCTTTAATGCCACTAATCTAAACCTGTTGCTTAGCTATTTCAGCCGCCACTTGCAAGAGGAGAGAGAGTTGAAACTCATTCCACTTCCAAGTCCTCAATTCGATGTAGTAGTCCCTTGGCCTAACCAAATCATTGCTCGTAATGTTTGCAGTTACAAGATTAAGCAGGGGGTGGCACCAATCCACCAATCTAGCCAAAACCATGTTGTCATACCATTATGAATTGACCACCTTACTCCTTATTGAAAGGATTCAAAGTAGCTAGAAATATGCTGCCAAATGTAAGAAAAATTGGTAAAATGTTTGGGAATAAAGTGAGATGAATCACTGAGGTACGGGTTTAAGAACATTAGCTAAAGAGCATAGTTAGGTTATAGGAGACCCCATGCAATTTTCATTAATAAGGCCTAGTTCATTGGATCCATCTTCTTGATACCAAGCTACCTTTATCTTTGGGAACACATATATGGTCCCAAGATAGATTATGCACTCTTCCCTAATGAGAAGAATGACCCCAAAGGAAATATGTATTTGCTTTGTCAATCATGTAAAGGGAGGAATTGGGAAGCTTTGAAGTTTGCATAATGTACAATAGGAGTGAAATGATCGTAGACTTGACAAAGGTAGCTATTCCTACCAAAGACAAATGTGATTATTTCCATTGCTGGAGTTTGTTATGGATAAATAACACAAGAGAACATGTCCACAAATGGCCAAACATCATGAAGCTGAACACCAAGATAGTGCCTAAGAGAAATGGTTGCCAGAATCCCTGAGAAGGAAACAATGCCATAGATTGTGCTCTAATTTACATTCATAAAAAATTAAATAGAAGGATTAAGTGCATTCATTCTCAAGCTCAAAGAGGAGGAAAAAAATCCAAGCATAACTTGATCAATTGAATTTAGGGGGAAGAAGCCTGAGCAAATAGCAGAAGTTTGTTTGTAAAAAAAGGTGTGTGAGATGCCTGGAGCATTCCTCAAAGCTCAAAGAGGTTGCCAAGCACCAACATCAACCTTATATTGAATCATATGAGAAAATCTAATCAATGTAAAGAATAAAAATGTAGGATGAAATAGGATCTCCTTGTCTCACACCATGCTTAGGGCTAAACATGTCGGTAGGGAGACATTTCCATAAAAGTCTTTTTGAGGACGTCGAGAAACAAAACATAACCAAATTAATAATACCTCTCGAAATGTCTATTAGATGGAGAGTATTGCTTATAAAGTTCCAAAAAATCATATCAAAGGCTTTCTCAAGATTGATCTTAAGCATCATATAACCATGCCTTTCATGCATGCAACACATAGTAAGGAAATAATAATATTATCCCATGAATGTCATTTTAGGATAATACTGCTCTATAAAGGGATAATAAGTTTCATAAGAATAGGCTTCATTCTAAAGGTTAATACTTTCATAAAAACTTTATATGTTGTGTTACAAAGTCCAATGGGTGTGAAGTGCTTGATCAAGGTTGAAGAATCACTTTTCGAGATAAGGTGAATAAGAGACTCATTCAACTATAAAGGGGAAAGACCCATAAGTAAAGCCATGCTTAACCAAATTATGAAGAGAACAACCAACCATCAACCAAAACCGTTGGTAGAAGATGAATGGGAAACCATTTGGGCCTACACATTTATATGGGCCTATGGAAAAAATAACAATTTTGACCTCCAATAAAGAAACTAGATGGAATAAATCAACTTTATCCATGCTAGAAAGAGGCAGCAATCTACCATGAAATTAAATGCCACATGAATGTATTTTCAAGGTGAAGAGATTTCTAAAGTAACCAAAAGCATGCTCTCAAAGGGCTTAGGTGAAGAAATCTAGTTACCACTTTCATCCTAAAGAGTTAAAATTTGGGGTTTAGGTCAATTAATAATAGATAATAGGTGAAAATAACACGTGTTCTTATCTTGCAAGATAACTTCATCTATCCTTGCCTTTTAGAACCAAAACAAATGCTTTTAAATCAAAACATCATTGAGATCCTTAATCAACTTAATTTCCAATTTCTAAAGTTCATTGGAGTACTGGTGGGATAAGGCAGTTTGAATACCTTTCAACTGAGCTAAAAGTCTTTTCTTGCAATGAAAAATATTTCCAAAATGAGTGGAATTCCACTCATTCAAAGCTCAAGAAGAATGAGCAGTAATACAAGGAAGATCCTTGGAGTTATACCAACTCTCATGAACAATCTAATCAATGGTACATGCTACCTCAAAGCAGAAGGGGTAGTTTTGAAAAATATGAGATGTATCTTTCAAGAGTGTGAGTAAAAGAGGATGATGGTCATAGTGAGTGTGAGAAAGGTGGTAAACAAGAGCATCAGAATAAATGAGACTCCAATAATCATTAGCTAGGACCCTATCAGCTATGGAGTTGATCCTACGCCCCCCACATAGCCATGCCACATGAACTTTAGATCGGATAAGCCTAGATCAATTAAACCACAAAACTCAATTCTTTCATTAAAAAGAAGGCACCTATGCAAGCTTTGATTGGAACCCCCTTGACGCTCGTCTAAAGAATGAACATCATTCAAATCACCCCTAAGGAGCCAAGGCGAGAAAATGGAAGATGAAAAATTAAAAAAGGTAATCCTAGAACTCATATACGATAGAAGAAAGAGGGTGGGCATAAACAATGGTGAAGAAAAAACTATGAACAAAAGAAGGGGTGAATTCGGTGTAAATAAGCTAAGAAGTAGCCACAATAACACAAATAGAATTTTTTTAATCCCTAAGTAACCAAATGCTGCTAGAGAAGCCTCGAGCCTTAACTTAAGTATTATCAGCAAAATAAAAATTTTGAATTATTCTATTTGTAGAGATGCCACTAATATGTGGCCCAACCAAAACCATAATATAAAGATCATGTCGTTGAATGAGGTCACAAATGATATAGAGAAAAACTACATTATCAACTCCTTAGACATTCTAAAAGTGGATATTTAGGTTCATAAAGAGAGAAGTAACGACATAAAGGGCTTTAATGACTAAACATCTCCAGTGCGGTCCGAGCTCCATCAAGAGGGTCAATTAAAATACTCCAAAAATCCTAATTTAGGAATTATGGCAAAATGGTGATCTATTAGGGAAAATTAAGAAAATAAATTACTTCATTAAACAAAGAGGAAATTAATTGGGGAAAATAAGGAGAAAATAATAAATAAATTATTTAGAAAATTTTGGACATTTTACTAACTAAAATGAAAGTGGAGGAAAATTACCCAAAATAGCCAAAATTAATCTAAAAAGGGAATTAAATTATTATTTTAATAATTTTTAAATATTAAGAATATATATATATATATATATATAAATGTATAATAACCCAAAAACATTCTAAATAAATTGTGCAAAAAATCCAAAACCCTAAAGAAACCCTTTTTCTCCCTTTTTCCTTTTTCCTTTCCCTTCCTGTTTCCTTTTTCTTCTTCCTCGCCGGATTTGGGCCTTGCCCAGCCCAATCCCCTATCCTTTCTCTCCTTCCCATGGCCCAGCGTCTTCCGCTGGCCGTTGCACGACCGCAACGTAGTGTTTCACCTTTCGAAGCCGTTGAAACGCCGCGTCGCGTTTATTGAACCTTATGACCGTTGCCCATCCAGCGACGCGACACCGCGTTTTGTTCTTCTAATTACTGAAACGCTGCGTTTGGTTTAAAAACTTTATAATCGTTGCCAAACCGTCCGGCTTGCCTCCTTTCTTTCTTTCTCCTTGGACCGCCGGTCCAGCCGCGACGTCGTTGTCTTCCTCGCGACCTGCAACTGCCGCGGCCTGCAACCTTCGACAATGTCTGTCGTTCGGTCGTCCGGTCGTCCGTCCCCTGCCATTTTTGTCTCTTTCTTTCCCAATTCAACCCAACACACCCGTCCTACCCTTCACGCGTCTTGTCATCTTTCCCTTTTCCCGCACCCAGCCAAACAAACCCTGCCAAACCGCATGGCATGCGCCGGTTGCCACCACCAGACGGCGGCCTGTCGCACCTGCCCCCACGTGCCATCACTCTCCTTTGTCGTTTTCCCCTTCACAATTGCCTATAAATACCCCCCGAACGGCCAAAGCAAGTCCTCTCTTTCGGACCTTGCTGAAACCTTGCCTCGCCACCGCCAGAAAAGACGAGCTTTCCGCCGCCAGGAACCGCCGCGACCACCGCCACACGCCGAAGCCCTCCTTGCACCGTCCTCCACACAACTAAGCCATCACCACCCCCTTCCTTGCCCCGTACGTGCCGCCTCAGCCGTGCAAACCTCCCTTCCCAAAAAAAACGACCACCGCACCCTATCGCCGCCTCGCTGCAACCAGCCCTCCTACCACCCTCCAATACAACCAGCAGACTCTCCCCTACCTTCCCATACCCTCATCATCCCTTGCCTTCTTCTCCACCAACCTCCACCATCTTCCACCTCCCTCCACCATCTTCAGCCACCGCGTCATCCACCACGCGCCGCCACCCCTTGCCACACCACCACCCTCATTCCACTCCCCTTCACCTGCTGTTTCTTCCCCCACGTCAAACTTCTTCTTTTCTCCTCCCATCTAACCTCCACCTTAACCTTTCCCTCTCTTCTCCTCCTCCACTGCCGCCGTCGCCGCCACGCGCCGCCACCGGACCACCACCGACCCTAGGTGGTTTTCCACTCATCCAAACCTTAACATTCCTTTTTATATAGCTGCTATTAAATTTAACTAATATTAATGTTATTATACTTATTATTATCATTATTATTATTCCTTTTATTATTATTATTAGTATTACTTTTATTATTATTATTATTATTACTACTAATATTATTATCTCTATTATTTAATTTATCATTTTTACCAACATTATCATCCCTTCGAACCTTAACTTCTATTATACTTAACTTTAGTGTTATTATTATAATTATTAGTATTAACATTATTATTATTACTATTATCATTATTATGGTTATTATTATTATTGCTTAACCTTACTTGGTTGTTATTATTGTTATTATTATTATTACTATGATTATTATTATTATTATTACTATTATTATTATTATTATTGTAATTAACACCATTATTATTTTTGTTAATAGTAATACTACTTTTGTTCTTATCCATGTTATTTAACTCAAAGTTAGTGAATATCATGTTGTTGTTAAATAAGAAGAGTACTTGAACCTTATTACCCTACCACTTAACATTATCCCCAATGCCTTTAACCCTAACCTCATTACTATGGTACCATTGTTAGCTATTACTATTATTACTACTATCATAATTTTATTATTGTAACCAAAAGCATTGAACCCTTATATTATTCAAGAATATACAACTATTATCATTATCACCTTTAGGAATGTTTTACTTATAGTATTGTGATTTTGTATTATTATTATTTCAACCCTAACACCATTAATAGACTTGACCTTAAAAACACTAGGGTTTCTATCACTAAACATTAGTGTCACTATTATTAGTTTTATTATTAATGCTATCACTATTTTTCTATAGTTAGCATGAACCCTATTACTACAAGATTAGAACTAACGGGTCTAATAAAATAAGGATAATAATAAGTATCAAAAATAAATACATTTTGACTAGTAATGCTTAATATACTAAATTTAAGATAAAAACCCTAGCTTTTGTATAATACCCCCTCTAGGGATAAGAACCTTAATCCTAAACTAGAATAAAGGGTTGATGGTACTTTCAAGGGAAACTAATACTTAGCATTTTCCCCCTTTTATAGGTAACCCCGACCAAAGCCCTAAGGAGTTAGAGGAGCGTGCTCCAAGCCCGGCATCGCCTTAGGTAAGGGCGAAGCTATGGCCTTTGTGTGATGTGTGACCTGTATGTTTTGAATGTTGTATATGTCATGCTACGTCGTATATTATATGATTGTGGGCAACTTGACTTATGTAGCGCAGCTTGGGGATTGAGGTATGTTTGTATGTGTTTCCTATGACATGAGCATGACATGTATATGTATGATGTTTATGATGTGATATGATATGGCCCTCTAGGACATACATGTTAGGATAAATGGTAATATAAGTTGGGAATATAAGGATGACCGGAAATAAATGGGAAGTGAGTTCACTAAGGGGGATTTGAGGTTGACCTAAGTACCTTATGATCCATGAGAGAAGATTTAATAAGGGAGGAATGACCAAAATAAAAGAGAGTTGGGGAACCATGCTTGGGAGTCGTAAAATTTGCATGGTGACTTGGGGTGTTTGCATGGGATGGCTAAATCTTGCATGGGGGCGAATCTTACGTGAGAAAAGTTGAATTAGGGTGTAAATAAGAGAATGAGAGAGTTGTGGAGCGATTGGAGACTTGGGATGAAAAATAGTACGTAGGTTGGTGCAAGGGTGTATAAGGAATCCGATTAGGGTTTTTGGGAGAAAGTGGAAATTTGGGAAGTACAAAAGTAAGAATGATTAAGGAAGGGTGGAGTATAGGTTAAGAGTGAGATTTCATTTATATAAAAGGTGAGTATGGGTTCCCATGTGAAAGAAGAGACTTTGGGATGAAAAGAGAGAGGTTACTTGTGGGAGAAGAAAGGTAATTGGATTGAGGTGATCAACTAGGATTTTTCATGGTTTTGTGCTAAATCGAAAGGTAAAGTGATATGTTTTGGGAGATGATCTAATTGAGGTAAGATGTGGGGCGTTGAATGAGGTAAAGATAGCGTAAGTGGGAGAAGGTTGGGCCACATTGGCCCAATTAGGGTTTTCAAGGGAAAACCCTAGGGGGGATGGGAGGTGGAGTTGATGTCATGAGTGTAGGGCCTAACCCACACCCGTAGGGGTTGACTCTTTCATCTAAAGGTAAGTGTAAAGGGAATGGATGTCGGGGTGTGATAAGGGGCGCAGGAGTCTCAAGATATGGGACGGGCCCCCTGGGGAGGATAGACGTAGAGGGTAGTTGATATGCATGTCAAAGGTGGACAGCTTTATTTGATAAGACACGAATAAGATACTAATTACTTAAAGAGTAAGATTGTTGAGCCGGGCTCAGACCGATCCACCGGCATAATAGTGGCCAGGTGTCGGGGTGCCCTGGAGATTGATCCACCGGCATATAATAGTGGTTAGGTGCGTTCTGCCCTATAAGTGACCGATCCACCGGCTATAATAGTGAGGGATCTTGAGCTCAACAAACCAAACATTATGTTGTAAATAAATCATGGGAAAGCTACTATACACTTATAGTGAAACACCATGAGAGTCGGGGCCAGACCGATCCACCGGCATAATAGTGGCCAGGAGCGTGCTGCCCTGGAGACCGATCCACCAGCATATAATAGTGGTTAGGTGCGTTCTGCCCTATAAGTGACCGATCCACCGGCTATAATAGTGGGGTTCCCGTACTCGCATGGATTAACCAAGATTATGGTGTGAAATGACTTACAAATAAATCATGGAAAGATACGTTATAATCATAGTGAAACACCATGAGAGTCGGGGCCAGACCGATCCACCGACATAATAGTGGCCAAGAGCGTTCTGCCCTGGAGACCGATCCACCGGCATATAATAATGGTTAGGTGCGTTCTGCCCTATAAGTGACCGATCCACCAGCTATAATAGTGGGGTTCCCGTACTCGCATGGATTAATAAAGATTATGGTGTGAACTGACTATAATTATCAGAGATATGCAAGGAAGAAGTCTGACTGGGCCATAGCCGACCTGCATCATCTATATTATTACATGTTGCCTATGTGATTGTGCTATGTGTGTTATGTTGTATGATTGTATGCTTGGCCTTAGCGCACCTGCTCCCTTACTCAGTATTGGACCCGTACTGATACTACCTTGGTTGAATGGGTCCTGTGATGATCCATTGATGGTGGGGAGCAGACCTCCTATGCAGGTTTATGATCGGGTACTATTTTGGGGTGGAAGGCTTGACTTGAGTGAGTAGGCGATCCGGATATTGATCCTTTTGGGATTTGTTTTGTTAGCTATACTTTGTATTACGTTTCCCGTTTTAAAGAAAAAAAATGTATTATGGGGTTGTAATCCTAAATCGTATTCTAACTTCTGTTTGACTTATATCTTATTAACGATTTATGCTAAGTGTCGTCTTGCGTTTTATGATACTTCGTACTTATTGATGATCGGATTCAGCCTTAGCACTTAGTACCGGAATGGTAGGAATGAACCGGTCTGGTACTAAGTGTGGCGGTAACGCCCCCGAGTTTACAGTTTTATCCTTCGCTTCCGCTAAACCTTTTTGATTTAAACGAAATTTTTTAGTAGTAAATTTTGGGGGTGTTACATCAATAGTGTTCTCATCATAAACATGAGCAAAAATTATTGAGTTCCAAGTATGGCTTCTATTAGGATGAACCAGCACTTGACCAATTCCCAAGATGATAACTGAGCGTTTGGCAATAGTTTAACCAATAGGAGCACTGGTCTTTGAGGAAGAAGGTTTAGTTTTGCGTGACATATTAACTATGGTATCAACTCTTGATCCTTTAAAATTATTTTTATTTTTAGATTCTTTGATAACATAGTTATGTAATGAGTAGTCCTCTTGGTCACGTGGGATTTTTCATGGTAAGAGTAACTCCTGAGGTTTATAGAGTTATTCTTTATGTGGGGTTGACCCACACTCAAGCCTAGTGTAATGGAAGGAGGAGGCTCCTTATTAATTTCTAGGTCATGTAGAATCTATGTGCATTGCTGCATGACCCAACTAGGAATTGGTGGTTAATCGAGATTCATGGGTTTAGTTAGGGAAGACTTACCAGATTTTAATTGATTTCTCAAATTTGTTTTAGATTTATAGCTGCGACTCCAAGCTATCATCCAAGGTCTAAAAGGTAATTCTTCTTCCAGCAAATCCATGTTACTGGTGGAAGATGTTTGGATGCTTGAAATAGCTTGAGGGGTTGTTTGTACTTGGGCATTTTGCTCAATAACAGATAATTTGTTGGAGCAGTTATCACTATGGTGACCAAAGGTGCTATAGTAGAAGCAAATTTTAATACCCCTAAATTTTATTAAATTTTAATCTTGGCTTATTAATATTTTAAATGAATATAAATTCTAATTTTTGGGTTATTTTATTTTATTTTAGCCTAACCCAATCCGAAAAAATTTATTGATAAATTTTAGTTTAATTTCTCTAAATTTAAACCTAAAACTTAATCCTAATTCTAAACCCACAAATTTTTCTTTTTTTTTCCCTTTTCCATTTTTCTTTTTCTCTCATTCTTTCCATTTTTTTTTATTTTATTCCCTTCTCCCTTGGGCTATGCCTCAGCACATCCCACTATTCTTTTTTTTTCTTTCTTTCTTCTCCTCCCAACTTGTCTCAACCAAGCCCACTCTCATCTCCTTTTTTTTCTTTCCTTTTTTTTTTCTTCTTTTCACCTTCCCCGTTTAGCCCACATTGGAAGTTACTAGCCCTTGCATGTCTTCCTCCCTTCCCCTTCTCGGCCATGCAACTTGTCGCCCTACACAATCTTTGTTGCCTACTTTTTGCACCAACCCCCTGTCAACCTAGCCCCTGCACCTTCTACATTTTTCCTTTTCCCTTACCCGCTCCCTCCCATGCAAAGCCCCTCCTTTATCGTGGCCTTCCCCCCTTCCCTTCTTCTTCCCATTGATTCTCTGGCCATTCATGCACGTGTGTGTGTGAACCACCCCTCTTCTCCCTCCTCTTCTTTTCTCCTCCCATTGTGACACACCAAGCAACCCCACTCTATTTTATTTTCTCCTCTCTATCACCCTTCACCACCAACATCACTGCCTTACCTTTCCTCCCTCTAACTTCTCCCTTATTCCTCTTTTCTCCCCACTATTCAACCATCACCAAACCCCTTCCCCCATATTTTTTCTCTCCTCCTTGCCCTTCCATTTTTAGTGTCATCACCACCCTACTTTCCTTTCCTCCTCTCTACCTACACAACCCAAATGCCACCCTCACCATGCCAAAACCCTCCATTTTCCCTCTCTCTCTCTCTCTCATTCATCACTCCCTTCTGCCTTGCACAATCACTAGCCACACCACTCCCAACCTTGATTGTTGCTTGTAGTTCACCATCATTGCCTTGATGTCACCCACTAGCTCCACTATACTTCCCTATTGCTAGCACCCTTAGCCACCAATCACCAGCTACACCACCTACTGTCACTGGCAACCATCACCACCACCACTCCTTACCACTAACTCCCGTTGTTCACATCACCACCTTCACCTCCACCATTAATTGTTACCATCACCCCCACCTTTAACCGAACCACTACTACTAGGGCCACCACCTCACAACCATCATGGACACCCTGCTCAAGCCTCCCACTTTTCGATGATCTCTATTTTTTCTCCCACTCTCTTACCTTAGTTTTTCTTAGATTAAATTTTTATAAGTCTAATTTTTATATATTTTAACTTTTAGGAGATACCTCGATGGTAGTGAAGGAGGAAGTATAGATCTTACGTGCTTAGAGACTAGAGTCGCTTCAGTAAGGTTATATGTCATAATTAGCACTTTTATGTGCAAAATGTGTGTATTTGTTTGTGTATCATACTTGGAGATGTTGGATGAGAATTATTATTATAATAATGGTACTATATGATATGTGGTGTAATAAAGGGATGAGTTTATGTATCTTGTTGGTTGAGATAAATTTGGATAGGAAATATATACATATATATATATATATATAATTGTGGGTATGTATTTTTATGTTGAGAGTATGTATGGGAAATCAAAAAATCATTCGAATTAAAAATTGTGAGATTTTGGTGGAAAAAATGGATATTATGGTTATCTCAGAGACATTTTGGTTAATGTTGTTTAAAACGGAATATTGGGTATTTACATGTGTTAAATAGTTCAAAATAGATTAGGAATATTATATGAAATGGTTTAAGTCTAATAAATAAGGAAATTAGCTTTGAGCATGAATGGTAAACCCTAGGGGCATAAATCATTATCATATGTATGAAAGGTTGGAATTTGACCTTAAAATATGGATATGATGTTAATATTGGTATTTAGGTATACATAAACAAATTAGGAGTCATATGAATTTCATAGGAAAAGTTATGATTGAATTGTCAAATTAGGGTTTAGTAGGGAAGGTGGATAGAAATCCTAAGTAGAGACTTATATCGCATTTGTAAGACGTGAGAGTTGGACTTCAATTTTCATATATAATGTCAATAATAATATTTTGGAAATTTTTATTAAATTTGGTAGCTAGATGGGTTTTATGGGAAAAGTTATGATTAAATGATGAAATTAGAGTTTTATTTAAAATGTGAATAGTAACCCTAAATGTAACTTATTATCAAATGTGTAGTATTTTAAGGATGGGTATGGAATTTGGTGATATAATGAGTATCAGAAGAGTAGTTATGCTAGATTTGTGAATTTAGGATTCTTAGGGGAATATGGTTTGTCCTTAGGAGTACATGTTGGGACTTATGTCTTACATGGGTATGTGTCTACACTTTTAGTGACCTTAAATTAAATAACTATGAATAAGATATTAATAATATATGGTGAAAGGCTACATGAGTCAAGATCGGTTATACATATCCGTTCCACTAGACTAGAATAGTAGTCAAGATCTTTATTCCCTAGAGTTGTACTTATAATATCGTTCCACATGTTGATAATAGTGACCAGGAGTTGTATGCTTCAGGGTTATATTTATGTTACCGTTTTTTTGGTTGAAAATAGTGGGATCATTAAACTCAATTTAAATAAATTATTTGAATGACAATAATCATTGATAAAATACAAATCACTTAAAAGTAAAATACCACGTGAGTTCGAACCAGTTATACTTGTTTGTTCCATCGAACGAAAATAGTAGTCAGAAGTTTTATGGCCTAGGGTTGTATTTATGATACCATTCCACCAGTTGAAAGTAGTAGGTTCACTAAACTCAACGTAAATAAGATTATGGATATTTATCATACCGTTATCATTGTAAGGTATGAAAAAAAAACTGATATCATTATGTTATTTTATATGCATGTTTTTCTCTTGTTGTGATCTTATGAATTTGTGTGACTTTTCTTGATTGTATTATTACCTTAATCTGTATGTAACATACTGATCATTCTTTTTATAGGTGATATTCATTTCCATAAGTAGAGGACCAAATTGAGTTTGTGCAAGTATATGAGGACCGCTTGGATGACTATGCTCCTTTTTATGCACTTGTTGGGGAAGAATATTGAATCTATCTTCGGGTTTTGGGTCAAAGGTTGGGTTATCTAGTTGACCACTTTGAACCCAGATACCTCTTGGGACTATGAGTTCCCAATGTATTCCTTATGGTATTTTATCTTGTACTCGGAGTAATCCTCCAAACACTTGTTTAAGTTTATGAAACCTATGTTTAAATATTTAATTATTTTACCTTATATATTGTAAGGATGATATGGTAAGCTAGACTTATGTCGAGTATGGTTATAACACTCTTTTATATTATTTTACGGTTTTGTATAAAAATTATTATTGTAAATTTTAGGATGCTATACAAGTCATGTGAATTTATTCATAATCTATATTATAGAGATATTTACCCAGTTACAATTTTGGAAGAAGTGGCCTTATCCACTTATACGAAGAGCCTAGCATACTTTCCTCTAAAGGCATCCTTTGTGCAATGATCAATGTGAAATAACTTACCTATAAGGCTACTAATCTACCTCTACTTGCTATGATTCTAAAAACTTTTGATAGGAAGGTTAGGAATGCATGCCCACATAGCAGTGGATGTAAAGTTGTCATTAGAAACCTAAAAATTAGGAGTACATCGTCTAACTACAAGGTATTGTTGGAAGATGACCCAACGATCTCCAACAAGGATGAAGTTATAATCAGTCCTCTTTTAGAGCTTAACTAAGTGATACCCTAATCCAAGATAAATAACTTCAGAATTTTTAGTTAGAGACATAAGTCTTCAAGTCAATTGCAAAGGGTATCATAATGAATGTTCTTCCCTAACAACTTTAATATAAAGCATAAATGACAGAGTTGGTGGAGCTCTCTCTTTTCTTCCGTTGATAAATAGGCTTGTGGTTACTCAGCATCTGACAATAGAGGATCATAAATGCAATCAAACTCATCTAATTGATCCAGATTTACCCATCCATAGAGTAGAAAACTAGACCCCATTTCCCTATGATCATATCCCTAAAGGACATGTTCATCGACCCGAGATGGACAAAATGTGCATGACGATAATCATAGTCATCAACGACATCATTCATAAAGGAATCCATTGGTGGTCCATTATAAGGTGGGTGAATAAGAGAAATGAATTCCCAATGTTTGGATTTCTTCAAAGTATGTTGAATGACTGGTGATTGGGCATTAGTAATGGTGGCATTAGAATATAAAAAAAAGGTTAGATGAGAGGACCATGGGGAATGAGAAGGAGAAACCATAAAGGGGGCTCCAAAGGGGGGAAGGGGGAAGAGGCATACAATGCGTTCAAGCATGTTGTAACTATAGTATTTTAGTAACCTAATAGTTATAGAAAAGTGCTAACTCTACAACTAAAATGTTTATAATATTTTCCTACCTATCTAATAATATATACAACTCCCATGTGTATGCAAACATATATATTATTATATTGTTGTAAAAATATCATAAATGGTTTGGTTGTAAGCATAGCATTGCTCATAATTGTATTACTCTCTTCATTTCTAAAAGGAAGTAGTTCTCATGGATTTTGATGAAATAATTTGATCATTAATATCTCTAAATATATATCCATAAAATTTATGAGAAACAATATTGTAAAAGTTTTTTCTGGTATGAATATAATAATTATATTATTAGCATAACATATTATAATATGAGAGAAATAAATTATTTAACTTCATCATGAAAATTTTTGATGATTTCCTCGTAGAAATGAGAGGGTAGTAGAGATGTAATTGGGGTGAGTCTTACTCAAAACCTAATGGATATTATTTGATGATTATAAAAATGGATGTGGAGGGAGATGTTTCATGTTGGTATAATCATTGGACTTTGCAAAGTCAAATAATCATGTATACTTAATTCATATGCATTTATAGTTTTAATATATTAATATCATGTACTTATATGTTGTTCTTTACTTTATTCGTTGTATCATTATTTTTATTGAAGGTTTATCTATGTTCCAATGATGCTTTGATTGGAGATTTGGGGAATATATTGGAGTTGAAGTTGTTTTTATTTTTTTTATTTATGCACGGGATATATTTTCATATGTGTTGTGTTGCTTGTGTGTTTAATATTATTGTTAGTTATGGCATGGAGATCATTCAAAAAGCTATTGATAACCTATATGAGAGTGTGATACATTGGTAAGCCACGCCAAGAAGACTTGAAAAGTTTATGGAGGTTTGTAGTCAATGAGAAATTCCATATAGTAGAGCCTTGATACATGATTGTAGCACAAGATGGAACTCTACGTTTTTTGGTGCTTGACATTTATCCAATGTATGAAAGACGTGTTTCAGTTTTTTTTGCACGGTTGGAGTACAATTTTAAATTTTTTCCTACAATTGATGAATAGGATTTGGCTCAATCTATTTAAAAGAGATTTACTGGGCATAGATATCCTACTACCAATTTATACTATCCTAAGTTTTATGAGGTTAGAATGTTCTTGATTGAATGACCTTTTAATTAAGATGGAATTATTAGTAGCATGGAAAATAAAATGTCAGAAAATTTTGACAAATATTGGAGTGTAATTCATGGAATAATAGTTATAGCAACTATTTTTGGACCCAAATTATAAAATGAAGGTGGTAGAGAGTTATTATGTTGTCATTTATGGTAACACTTGTGGTGAGAAGTTAGATGAGGTTTGAAAAATATGTTATGATTTGTTTCATGAGTATGAGGAGTAGTATAAGTGTATAGAGAGAAGTTCATCAACTTTACGTGATTATGATGTTAGTAGTCAAAGTTATGGTTCAAATATTAGTAGTATGAGTTTGGATTACAGTCACCTTAAGGTCCATTACAACCAGTGGTTGGCAAATTAAGGCATGTGTGGTGTACCATAGAAAACTAAGTTAAATTATTATTTAGAAGAGTCTATGATGATATACATGGTCAACTTTAATGTCTTATAATGGTGGAAGACAAATACTAAGTAACCAATTTTGCAAGTAATGGCTAGGGACATACATGTCATTCCTGTTTCTGCAATTACTTCTAGATCACCTTTTAGCACAAGTGAGAGATTTGTAATTTCTCATTACAACAAATTACACCCAAAGACTCAAATACTATAAAACGTTTAATGTGTTGTAGGGATTGGATTTGAGCAACTATAAGGGATAAAGATAATATTTATTTATTTTTATTTTTAATGTTTAAATAATTTAATATATCTATTGTTATATTTGTTTAATTCTAATGTTCCAATTTATTTATTTATTTGTTAGATAATAAGTGTATTGCAAACTAAATTTATCATAGGTCTACCTTACAAAATAAAGAATCTGACTCTTGTGTTAATGAGTGTGAGGTAAAACTTGCTATAAATATTATTAGTGATTAAAATATTTAATCATACTTAATTATTTTAAATATTTATGTAGTTTTTAATATGTGTTTGATGGATGCATAAGATATCGAGATTGGAGATAGAGAAGCTAATTATTGATGCAAGGTAAGAATTTATTTTATTTTAAACCTTAAGTTTTAATTATTTATTTGTTTACCATACTATTAAATTTTACTAAATTAGTGGTTTTGATCTACTATTTATTACATATTATTTTTATGATGCATTTTCCAAAAGCTAACAGGAAGAAAACTAGTTATGTGAAAGTTTTTGGAACTTATAACAAGCAACTTCTTGTTGATGTTATTTTGAACCAACCAAACTTATATTATTATATTTGTAGTGTTCTTAATTTTAGTTTTTTATTAATGTGGAAGTATTATATTTGTACAAAAAAATATTATCGATTATGGTGTGTTTGCACCAAATATGTATCCTTGTTGTTTATTTGATAGTTGGTGAATCACAATATTGATAATAAGCTTGTAGGTTGAAAATTTAATCTTGGAGGAGTAAGTTAAATATTTGATCTTATTGGAGCATCTTGATCAAATGATGGGTTGTTTGGTTGTAATAACGGGTATTTTAGTTGAAATTGTAGATTTTGGAGTTTAATCCTTGCTTACAATGTTGATATTTGTAATGAATTTAGTATAAAACTAAACGGATAATTTAAATGGATAATAGATTTATTTGTTGGGTAACAAATTTATCCCTTAAATAATATTATTAGGTAATATAAACGGATAATAGATATACAATAGATATATTAATATGTATCCATTTGAATATATATAGAAATTCATGCATAAAATACTTATCAAGCATCGAGTACAAGGATATCTATTTTAAACATGTCTTGTTTACGTCCCTAGAGAATAATATGAGATTAATAGTGCTTAATCATTGTATCATGACTTCTCGCCTTCTTTTAGCTAACTCACCTATATAAAAATAATGTGTAGGTTTTTTTTTTGAGGAGGGTCATTTTCATCTATAATAAGTTTTGTCGGTGTGAATGCAAGCTAATTGTATTCTAGCACCTTATAGCTGCTAGAGTAGGGATCAAAGCTCAATAAACCTATCATTTTTATAAAAATATTTTTACAAATTTCAAGGATTAATTTTGACTTTTTCTATACACATTTATAAAAAATTATAAAGATTTAATATTATGAAATTATTTTTCAATACAAATGTCACAACTCTATTTTTATATCATAATGTAATATACTTTGAAAATAAATTATCTAAGTTTATCCTCAAGAATTGTGAAGACTTTCTTTTAAAAACAAATGAAGTATATTTTTTTCACTTCTTTTCAAGCTTTCTTTTTCTTAGTTTCAAAATTTCCCTTTTTATTGTTAGTTAATAATATTAAGCTATCCATCTAAATATAATCATTTATATTGTTACAAAACTTGAGTTTAAAAAATAATGTTGAACCGTGATTTAACTTTCAAAGTTAATGTTGAACCATCCTAAATCAAATTTTAAGCCTAATCATTGGTTAAAATTTGATTTAATTTATATTTTTTTATTCTAGAAATCCTAAAGAAACACCCTAAAAACCCCAATGGATTATTCTAGAAATCCTATTTGACCACTCTAGAGGGATTCATTAGTTCCGTCTCTAGAATCTTCCTGAAGGGAAGGAGGGGTGGAAATAGGGTAGGATAGAGGCATTTGAGAATTATCCAACAAAAATTGTATTAAGAGCTTCTCTCTCTGTAATACAATCTTTTTCCTCTCTCTAAAAGCTCTCTCTTGAATTATCTTCTGAAGGGTTCACAATGGTGGCCTCAGATGCATCTTTTGCCTAAGTGTTGAGTGCACCGAAAGAAGGAATGTTGATTTAGTCTCTTAAGAAGTGAGAAAAGACTAAGGCCGCATGTATCTAGGCTCAGTAAAGAGGTCAGTGCCTGACAAGTGGTACCAAAGGTCGGTACTCGATGGTCCACAATTCCGAAACATCACAAATCACTCAAGGAGGTGATGTTGTAAAGAAGAAGAGATCGAAGTCTACCTCCAAATCTCATGTCCTAAATTTGGTGGAAGTTATTGAGAGAATAGATTGCTCCATGACCATGTGCCAAGAGAAGGTTGCCACCTTAGAGGCGAAGGTGGATAGGTTGGAGATTGAGGTGGAAGCCTCACCCAATCAAGAGGAGGTGCATGAATTAGTCAATGCCCTAGCCACCAAGATCCGCCAGGAGATGAGGCAGGCCCATCACAAACTTATGAAGGATGTCATGGCCCGCATGGACCAATTAATAGAGAAGAATGTTGTGTTAAAGGATCAACTTACCAACATTGAGGACAAATGTGTCCAATGTGGCGAAGCGGTATGGATCGGAGTTGGAAGTTCAAGAAGTCCCATGCCGATGTTGGACACACCCTATACTCAAGTTCAAGAAAGTTCAGAACGCAAAGGAGATAGACAACTTCCTAAACAACATTGAAAGGTATTTTGCGGCTACTCATTTACTTAATGATAATCTTTGTATTACGCAGGCCGCATTATATCTAGAGGAAGATACCATGTTGTGGTGAAGGAGTTGAAGAGATATATGTCATGAACACATGGGAAGATTTTAATGCGGAGTTGAAGAGACAATTCTAGCTTGCAAATGTAGAGTTTGACGCAATGAGAAGGTTGAGGAATCTCAAGTATACCAGGACTATGAAGGAGTAAATCAAAGCTTATAGCTCCCTAATGATCAAGATTTCAGACATACCGGAAAAGGAGAGATTGTTATACTTCCTCGACGGTCTACAATCTTAAGCCGAACAGTAACTGCAAAAGGCAGAATGTCTAAGATCTCCCTACTGCCTACTAAGAGGCCGAATCTTTGATAGAGTACAAGTTCAAGAAGAAGGACAAGGGCAAGAAGGAAAGCTCCTATAAAGATGGAAGAGGAGAGTCCCAGAAGCCCAACCAAACGCACTATGAGGGCAAGGCGAAAGACAAGGAATATGGTGGTAAAGGCTTCTCGAAGTCCAAGCGAGAATGCTTCATGTGTAGAGACAATCACTTCTTTTTGAGATTATCCCTAAAAGAAGCCCCTGCGTACTATAATGGTAGGTCAAGCTGAGAAGGAGAGCTCAAACGAAGCCCAGATGGGGTCCTTAACCCTACTCAACTCTATCAACTCCAAGCCGAAAGAACAATCCAAAGGGTTGATGTACATGAAGGTAAAGGTAAAGGGTGCCACTAGTAAGGCCTTAGTGGACACCGAAGCTTCTCATAACTTCCTTAGGCTTAAGGAAGTGCAGAGGATGGGCCTCAAGGTTACCAAGGAGGCAGGTCGGATGAAGGCTGTGAACTCTAACACTAAGCTTGTACTTAAGTTAGCTTATGGAGTTCCCAGCACTCTTGGATCATGGGAAGAAAGGGTGAACTTTACGGTGACCGAGATGGATGACTATGACATGGTGTTAGGTATAGAGTTCATAGATGTGGCAGCTCTACTTACATTTCCGGGGAATAGCACCATGCACCTCACCAAGGGAAAGCAGAGTCACGTTATTCCCCTAACTTGAGTCAAGGTAGAGCCCCGAGCTATTTTTGCTATGCATTTTTCTAAGGGGTTTAAGAAAGGGGAGTCTTACTACTTGGCTACCATTGTTGAGGAGTCGTCCCTAGAACCCGTGGAGGTACCAAAGGAGATCTGATAGGTCCTTCATGAGTTGAAGGACATGATGTTGGCATAGTTATCCCATAGGCTTCCACCTAGAAGGGAGGTAGACCATGCTATTGAGTTGGAGCCAGCAAAGTCACCCGCAAGGAATCCTTATGAGCCCACCAGAGCTAGAAGAGTTAATAAAGCAATTGAAGGATCTGCTAGATGTCAAGTTTATCCATCCATCAAAAGCCCCATATGGTGCACCTGTGTTGTTTTAGAAGAAGCAGGATGGGTCACTCAGGAGGTGTGTGGACTATCGAGCACTCAACAAGATCACAGTGAATAATAAGTATCTGTTCCCGTTGATTGATGATTTGTTCAATAGACTTGGGAAGGCAAAGTACTTTATAAAGATGGACTTGTGCTTAAGGTATTAGCAAGTAAGGATTACTAAAGGAGATGAGTTTAAGATCACATTTGTGACGAGGTATGGAGCTTATGAGTTCTTTGTTATGCATTTCGGTCTCACTAATGCCCCCGTAACATTTTGTACTCTCGTGAATAAGATATTTTACCCCTATTTAGATAAATTTGAGGTGGTATATCTAGATGATATAGTGGTGTATAGTGAAACTTAGAGAGAACAAACTCTATGTGAAGAAGGAGAAACGCTCTTTTGCTCTCATGAAGATGAAGTTCTTAGGCCATTACATCAAAGATTGGAGGATTAGGATGGATACGGCCAAGGTACAAGCTATTCAAGAGTAGAAAGCCCTGAAGAATGGTTCTAAGCTACAAAGTTTCCTTGGCTTAGTGAATTATTATCGGAGATTCATCTGAGGTTATTCAGGTAGAACCACACTTCTCACCAATCGATTAAAAAAGAAGGCCTCATGGAGCTGGATGAGGAGTTTGTGAAGTCCTTTAAAGATCTGAAGAGGGTTGTAATGGAGGAGCTAGTTTTATGCTTGGCCAATTATTCTAAGGAGTTTGAGGTGCATGCGAATGCTTCCAATTTTACTATCGGAGAAGTTTTCATGCAAGAGAGACATCCCATTACTTTTGAGAGCAACAAGCTCAATGACACAGAGAGGCATTATCCGGTTCATGATAAGGAGATGATTGCCACCATCCATTACTTATGAGTATGGAGGCCCTATCTTCTTGGAAGTAGTTCATAATCAAGACGGACAATGTGGCAACAAGCTACTTCCAGAACTAGAAGAAGTTGTGTCCTAAGCAAGCTGTTGTTAGGACTTCTTGGTAGAGTTTGACTATAAGATGGAGTATAAGCCCGAAAGTGCCAATGTGATAGCAGATGCACTAAATCGTAAGACGATGCTTGCTAGTATGAATGGTCCCATGGGTGACATCCTAAAATAAGTCAAGGAAGGGATCCAACATGATGACTTTACCAAGAGCTTGATGGAGATAGCAAAGGAAGGGAAGACTCAAATATTCTAGGAGTAAGATGAAGCACTCTACACTATGGGAACTGACTCTATATTCCTAGCTAGAGGGATTTGCGAAGGGACTTGATGAAGGAGTGCCATAATTCTAAGTGGGCGGGACACCTATGTATGAGACGCACACTTGCACTTATTGAGGATGCTTACTATTAGCTATAGATGCAGAATGATATGGAAGGCTATGTGAGGACTTGTCTAGTATGCCAACAAGATAAGAATGAGTAGAGATGTCCCGCATGATTGTTGGAGCCCTTAACCATTCCCAAAATACCTTGAAAAAGTATCTTGATAGACTTCATCTTGGCACTCCTAACGTCCGAAGGATGTAATTCTATCATAGTTATGGTTGATCGGTTGAGCAAATATAGGACATTCATCCCTGCTCTGAGGGATTACACAACGGATCAATGTGCCCAGATGTTCTTCAAGCATGTGGTGAAATATTGAGGATTATTTAAGTCCATCATCAGTGATATGGATCATTACTTTACTTCTAAGTTTTAGAGGGAGTTGTTTAAGTTGATAGGGTCTGAACTTCACTTCTCTATGAGCTTTCATCCACAAATAGATGGCTAGACAGAAACGGTAAATGCCTTACTAGAGATGTATTTGAGGCACCTTGTGAGTACTAATCGAAAGAATTAGGCCAAGTTGTTGGATGTGGCTCTGTTTTCTCATAACTTGTAGAGGAGTGAGTCTACGGGGAACAGAGCATTTGAGTAGGTTATAGGGCACCAACCTCTCACTTCGCACACAGTGGCAAAGGATTACAAGAGGAGCATTCTTGCAACACACACTTTTGTTCAAGGATGACAAGAGCAACTTAACCTAGCCAAGGCACACTTGAAAAAGGCTTCAAGGAAGATGAAGAAGTGCAGACAAGGATCATAGGCCTCTAGAGTTCAAGGACAAGGATCATAGGCCTGTAGAGTTCAAGGAGGGAGACTTGGTGATGGTGAAGTTGTCACCTTAGATGTTAAAGGCCTACCGCCAAGTACATAAAAATCTTGGTGAGGAGATACAAAGGGCCCTATCCCACCTAAAGAAGGTAGGAAATGTGTCTTATTAGTTGGATTTGCCATCCAAGCTTAACTTACACCCGGTCTTTCATGTAAGTTTTCTCAAACCTTACCATGAGGACAAGGAAGACCCGATAAGAGGTAAATGCAAGCATGTACCACTTGCAAATATGACATCTTTCAACCATAAAGTTGAAGAGATTCTAACTGACCGAGTAATCATGAGAAGAGGAATTCCAAATTACAAGGAATACCTCATTAGGTGGAAGGGACTACTCGAGAATCAGAACAATTTGAAAAAGGAAAGAGATTTATGCTAATTCAAAGAAGTGATCCAAAGTTACTTATCTTCTGTTATCACCGAGGACATCGATGGTTTCGGTGGAGGAGAATGTCACGGGCCGCATCGAGAGGCTTGTAATAAGGTTTCACAAGCTCCGAAATAATCTAGAATATCCTTATATATTCTAGATATGTGTAGATATATGTATGGGATTCTACATTCTCCTAGATGATTCTAAAAAGTTCTAAAGATAGATATCTTTAGATCTTTCTACACTTGTATAGATAATTATGGAGAATTCTAGAAACCCTAAAAGAACACTAGAAACACTAATGGATTATTCTAGAAACCCTAATAGACCTATTGGACCACTCTAAAAGGATCCATTAAGCCCGTATCTAGAGGAGGGAGTGGAACCTCACTTATAAATAAAGGAGGTAGAAATATTTAAGAATCATCCAACAAGAATTTTATTAAAAGCTCCCCTCTATAATACAATCTTCTTTTTTCTCTCAAAAGGCTCTCTCTTGAGCTCTCCTACAGAGGGTTTGGAGTGGTGGTCTCGGAAAAATATTTTGCCAAGTGTTGAGTGGACTTAAAGTAAAAAGGTTTACTTAGTTTCTCAAGGAGTAAGAAAAGACTAAGGCTGCACATATATAGACTTGGTGAAGAAGTCGGTGCATGATAAATCGCCCACAATGGGTCATTGTTAAAGATTTGGACACTACCTGTTAGGAATAAAAATGTTCGAGAGGCAAATAAGTAGTCTTAGATAATGATTAGCCAAAAGTGGAGTTTTTCACAAAGTATGGCGCAGGAAATCTAGTCACATGGACAATAAAGTGAGCACAATATAATAGTCGCAAAATCTAACGCAGCATATATCCTAGATTATTGATGCTTAAAATCTATAGTTTCTCATATATACAGTAGCAAACTCAAAATGCAAGTTACCCAAACAGTTGATCTTGGGTGGAGGATAAAAGGCGTGAACTTGGTGAACTTCTTGACGATGAACTTTCAAAAATTATCAGAATAACTCCGGAATGATATGAACTAGCCTTTCCATCAAGACTTGCAATGTGTAAGCGGCGATGATTTCTCACGAGAACCAGTCATCATTGGTTACAAGTTCACAGGTGGACCGTCCTGAGATTTACACAAGCAAATGCAAAGTTCATCTTTATTTGAGAAATCATAGTGCACGAGCAGTCATATTCTTGAATAGCCTAATATCATATCTCATAATGTTTGACAACTATATATATATATATATATATATATTATTTTACAAAGGTTCAAACTCCTCTGTACAAAAATCTAAAGCACCAAGGTCTCACCTTAAACAAGAGATCGTAAGCAATGTGTTCCCAGGGCAGTGATATGGACATTAAGCAACACTTAAGTGGCAGCATCTCGTCATCAGAGTGTCTAGAAGCTGCAGCATAGGCCTGTTTTGCAGCCACGGAAGCAGCAGATGCAGCTCTTCGAACAATTGTTCCAATTCCAAATCCTCTTTCGGATATAACCGGGGAAGATGGTCCAGACATCTGCTGGCTTTGATCTACTATAAAATTCCTGTTATTAAACATACCGGGCATAGCATCCAGAAAGGATAAAATAAAATAACAGTCACCTGACCACCCACCCTGGTCCACATTGATGTAGAACAAACTTCAAATGCCAACATGCTATTGGTAAAATGTGATCAGAAGCAAAGGGCATTTGGATCTATGCTAATGCAAATATAAGAAGTATTAATTCCTGTCGCCTTGCCTGCCTATACTATCAAGCACATAGCATCGAATACATTACAAGCACCTTGAACATTATACAAAACGAATAGAAGGGTACCACTTTACCTTCAACACCAGAAACAGCTACTTCCACTTCGCCACGTCCACCAGGTCCTTTTATGTAAAGTCTGTCAGCCTTACCAGAAGGATGATGGTTAAAGGAAAGAAGGCTCCCAAGACTGTGCCTCCCTGCTGCAGAGATAATGACATGAAATATGGGAGCTTAGCATGTGAAAAAGTTACTAGCATTGTATTGGATATTTCTATACCAAAATAGATTATGTGAAAACAATATATATATATAGAGAGAGAGAGAGCAGGAGAAAAGGTCATCCATATCCAACTTCCCTCTGGCATGAGAAATTAGAATTTCCACCGAATTAAGAGAAACAAAAATGAAGACCCAAGATAGAACAAAGACCATTAAAATGATTATACAACACGAAGGGATTTTCATCAGCAGGCTACCAGGATCCAAACATGACCAATACATCTAAGGGACTCCTGATACCAACTAGCTGCCTATAAACATTAGGAAGACTTATTTTGTATGATAGATGAGTGGCCAGAGAGCTTCAAACATAAAATAAAACAGATGCGCTGTGACAAAATAACACAAATTTTGAGGATTCAACAATTGCTTCTTGCTGCCAATCAATTTTGTTTAATTAAAAAATTGTACCCAGAAAACTATAGCTTATCAGGACATGAGATCTAGTAGCATCATAATCTAAAGAAACCACTAATCTTGTCCAGGTCCAAATAAGACGGCACTGGGTGTCCTCAACCTTTCTTTAAAATTTGCACTTTGTCTTGTTAATTTGTATCCTTTCTTTTATGCTGATTCTCACAGATCATCAAAATAGGAGAGTAACAATTAACAAGAGACAACAAATTATCACATATTCAGTGTTGAGTCCCAAGCACTGTGAAAAACATCCATCTATATATCAGTCAAAGCCAAAAGAAAGGTCAGCTAACTTTGATGTGGTGGACAAGTTGTATCACACTAAAAACCAAACATGTACCCAAGGCCACACATGAAACAGCAAGAATGCATCCATCGTTGAATTACCATCATATGCTTCTCGAACCATGTGATAGCTAACAAATCCAGAAAATATAGTGACCTGCAGCGCCAGAGATAATATTTGTTAAAATAAAATTGGTAGGCAGATTGCCGGTATAGGGAATGGTTGAAGTTGTATCTCACAAAATATTTGGTATAGTTATATAATTTGTAGAAGGGGAAATCTCCCACCAAAATGCCACAAAATATACAAGTATGAAAGCAAGATGACAAATACAGGACAAAAGATTCAGGTGACTTGAAAAGGCAACAGAGGATAGACATCCAGGGCAGAGATAAAAAGAACCAGAGATTTGACCCAATTATTTTGGCACTAGGAAACCAAAGTTTACATTCACAAATTACTTCATCATATCACTCAATTTGACAAGCCCTGTTAACGATGTGTGTAACAATCAGTTGATGACTTTTAATATGATAATAATATCCTAGGACATGTTAGGTCCCAATGGACGGAAGCAAATTGTCTGCAATGCCAGTTGAAACTTGAAACTAATACAAACATTCGCATATCTGACTAAAATGCTGAACAGGCCCCCAAGAAGGTGGGACGAGACCATGGCTTAATCTTCTGAGAAACGTTCTTTTAAAACTGTAGCCTGGCTAGAAAGACAGAAGCAGAAGAATCGTAATTCATAAACAAGCTCGGAGTGTTTATAGGCACTCTGATATGGCAACTTTAAAGATAAAAATAAATAAATAAATAAATAAAATTAATTGAGTAGATATAGGCTTCTGAAATCAGCCAATCAAGTACATTACCACTCGACATAGTAAACTCTTGGAGCCAACAAGCAACCAAATCTGACTCCCCTTTAACAAACTAAAACAACTTAAAGCTTGATTAATTGCAGAAAATCTTAACCAAAGTAATAAATCTGTGTTTGTATATGCACTTTAATATGCCATGGCAATCATTATTTTGCCAAAGATTACAGATCTAAAACTAGAAGTAGAATGGAACTATTGCTCTCTTTGGAGAAGCAACACGCACAGTACCTAAAATTTGGACAGGTAGACACGCTAGTAAGCTTAGAAAGATTTCCAAAAGTAAGGAAAATTGACGACATTCCGTTTAATTGATCCATCTGTCCAAGAGAGGACTTCACGTCTCATCAAGGACCCATACATCATACATAATTGACATCACAATAAACTCTGGTCTTGCTGATTTCCTATTGCACCAGAACCATACGCACAATTTCAAGGTGGAATATTTTCCTCTATTAGTGATCAATCATAAACACCAAAGAGAAAAACAGTTCTAAAATACCAAAAAAAAAAAAATGACACCTTTTTCTTATTGCTATGTTTAGACTCCTTTTCAACTTGTGAAGATGGACAACCCCCTGAAGAGCCATCACTGCCCTGCACCTCATCTGGGAATCCTGCACCATCATGTGCATTGAGAAGTACACAATAGCAGTGATCTGTATCAGACAAGACCTATAAAACACCAAAACGAGAAGGAGAACAAAGAACAAAAATTAGAATAAAGCAAGAAGCAACAGATACCAACCATGACACAGATTTGCTGATTCGGAAGACCAAAAGCATCATACAGAAGAATGGCGTACTAAAGACCATGAAACCACAGATACCCAAATTATAAAAGCCTAGTTTCTATAATAGCTATATGCTAATTCAATAACCATGCACGTTTCAGATTTCCACTTGAAGGTACAAAATGACGTAAAAGGAAACAATTTGCATTCCAACTTACCACAGTATCAAATGTAGAATCAAAATCATCGACAGCAAAACATATATCTGGATAGGCAGGCACTGTTTCCACCTCCTGCATGCATAATGATAGACAGTGTTGACTAAAAACAGTGATTGGTAGAAGGCTATATGATATAAAATTCTTCACTAGAAACGTACTTGCCTTTTTTGCATCTAAATGAAAATTGACACGGCTTGGAGAAGCATAAACAGTTTTCACAACCTGTAACAGATAAACTACCAACCAAATTAGTATTTTGGATGGCCAGGATAACTTGGACCTGCATCCCTGCCAATTAGAGAACAAAAACAAGAGAAAACAGATGCATCCTCTTGGAAGGCACATCATCTGTGCAAGAGAATAAACATATGAGAAATATTGATTTGTCACATCAAAGCTTCAGCATCATCAGACACATGACACTCAAGTTGTGGAATACTTTTATCTGAAACTCAAGGCAGTACCTATTCCCAACCATTTGGTGTCATTCCAAGTATTCCAGACATGGGCTAAAAACATAGTTACCAAGATTCTGCTTGATCAAATGGAAAATCCAAATACGAAATAACCAACGGTCATCTTTAAGATCACATCAAATGTTTTCAATGCATGGAATTGTAAAAATCAGTATCAGTAACTGAGTTTTACACAGTTGTCAGAGAAGTCATGTCGCACTCACCTTATAAATAGATGTTAATGGTATACCCTGTCCAGGCCGATGGTTCTGGAGGACCTGACGACTGACAAACAAAACTCTCTAGTCAAATGATAATAAAGTTCTACAAGAACAAAGAAAGAGCAGAGATGGCATAAGAACTATTTCTTCTACTTTTCTCTCTGGATAATATTAATTTATCAACTATTTTAAGAAAACATCAAGGAGACTGATAAACCCCTAATTAAATACACTTACGTTAGGAGGAATAATAAGACTAATGGAGACAGGCGTACGGGGACACATGGGGATAAGTGTGGCTGAGCTCCACATTTGCTGAGTATTATACTTCTGTTATTTCTTAATTTTGTTATTTCATGAAGAATCTGTTGGAGTCTGTTAGGGGGAATATTAGATTCTCTCTATTTCTTTTCACTTTTCTTATTTTAGTTGGGCAGTTAGTTAAGTGTCGTTAGGGGGGGGGCATTGTCAATATATTTATACATGTGATCGGGGAGGAATGAAGAGGAGATATTCTGGATAGGCGGTACCAAGCCCTCAGATAACCTGGAGTATTCGATTATCAATTCTAATATCAGAAAAATTTTCCTTTTTACCAGCATTTCCATCTCTGAACCTATCAACTGGTATCAGAGCAACCTTCAATTCCAAACCAAACCATAGCTCCGAACAAGTTTGAGGCGTTGGAAGAGAAGTTTGCCAAGCTATAGGAGGAATTGGTAGGTGAAAGGAGGGTATCCCAAAGTGAGAATATGAAGAAGGGGGAGAGAATCGGGTCAATAGAGAAATGGATGGGAGAACTAGCAGGAAGGCTAGACTAATATTTCAAACCTTGTGGCTCCAGCTTGTCCGTCAAGGACACCAGAAAACATACGAAGGTGGAGGCTGTGCACACCTCTATGCTACCATTTGGCCCGCCAAAACTAAGAATAGAAACTCGACCTCCTCGCCAATTAGAGTTTTTGCTCTTTGACGGATCAAACCCGGATGGTTGGATCTTTAAGGTGGAGTAGTATTTTGCCATGAATCAGGTGGGTGATGAGGAAAAGCTAAAGACAGTGGCCATGGAAAGGAAGGCATTGGCTTGGTTCCAATTTGTAAGGGATAGTTGACATTTTGACTCATGGTAGGGATTCAATGATGCACTCCTGACCAAATTCAGGTCAAACCATGAAGGCTCGCTCTGGCGAGAAATTTTTAGACATAAGGCAAACTGAGTCAATGGAGACTTACATCAAGCAATTCAAACTGTTGGCCTCACCGCTGCAAGGTTGATTGACCCCAGAGGTTTTGGAAAGTACTTTTCTCAACAGATTACAACCTCGAATTCAAGTATAAGTGAGGATGATGCAACCGAAAGGACTGAATGAGCTCATGAAAGCTGCTCAAATGTTGGAAGACAAGAACAAGGTGATATCAGATTACAGTCGAGGAGGACTGAGAAGCAGAGGAAATCGGGTCAGGGCTATCAGCAACTCCGGCCAGCAAGCATTGCTAGCCTAAACTGGAAATAGGCCCACTGGACTCGCAATAACTGGGTGAGGCCCAAACTAGGCGACTCTAGTAAAGACGAGCGGTGAATAGGTGGTTAGAAGGCCCCTCAACACGTGACGACTAAGTGATGAAGATTTTCAACGAGGCGTGAGAAGGGATTGTGCTTCAAATGCGAAGAGAGGTTCGCACTAGGCCATGTATGTAGGAATCGACTACTTTCGGTGCTATTGGTAGAAACCAAATAAGCGGAGCAAGGCACGGTCTCAAGTGAGGAGTAGGAGGTCAGGGAAGAAGAGTCAATGGAGGTCGAAGGGGCTGTGGAGCTCTCACTGAACTTAGTAGTCGAAATCAGTACCCCCCATACCATAAAGCTACAAGTGGGCAAATTTAGGAAGAAAAGGTGGTGGTCCTAATCGACTGTGGAGCCACCCACAACTTCATCTCCAAGGAGATTGTAAGGAAACTCTCACTCCCGGTATCCCCTACAACCCCATATGGAGTTCTGCTGGGAATTGGGAACTCGATCACTACCAACTGGGTCTATAAGGGAGTTCACGTGTTGCTCCCAAAATTCAAGGTGGTGGAGGATTTTTTGCCTCTGGAGTTGGGTAGTGTAGAGAAAATACTAGGAATGCAATGGTTGGAGAAGCTGGGATTAATATAGGTGAACTAGAAAACTCTAATGATAAAGTTTACATTGGGCTCGACACTAGTGAGCTTAAACGGAGAACCCAGCCTTTATTGTGCCCAAGTTTCTCTCAAGTACATGCTCCTAAAGTGTTGCATGGTAGAGGTATTGATGGAGGAAGTGGCAAAGCAAATAGCTTCAGAGAGAATTATGGAGTTGGTAAAGGAGTTCTTAGATATATTGGCTAAACCTACAAGCTTTCCACACGCGCGGGAATTAGAGCACAAGATTATCCTACAACCAAGGACAGCCCCGGTGAGTGTCCGACCTTCCAGGTACCCTTATGATCAAAAAAATGAGATTAAAAAGCTAGTAAGGGAAATGTTAGACGCAGAGATAATACAGCCTAGCAAAAGCCCTTTTTCAAGTCATGTGCTATTGGTGAAGAAGAAAGATTAAGGGTGGCGGTTCTATGTGGATTATAGGGCGTTGAATAAGGCTTCCATCCCCGATAAGTTTCTAATACTAGTGATTGATGAATTGCTAGATGAAATCCATGGGGTAGTAATATTTTCAAAGCTGGATCTTCATTATGGTTATCACTAAATCAGGGTAGACCTAGGTGACATGCCCAAGACAGCCTTCCACACTCACGAAGGCCATTATCAGTTTTGGGTCATGTCATTTGGATTAACCAACACCCCAGCAACTTTACAAGCTTTGATGAATTAGGTATTTAAACCTTATTTGCGGAAATTTGTGCTGGTGTTTTTTCATGACATCCTAGTATTTAGGGGAAGAAATGTGTCTAGGGTAAGCCCGAATAAGAATATTTGGGACATATGATTTCAGGGGAAAGGGTGGCAGCATATTGGTACAATACTTCATACCATACTACTATCCACACTACTCCATTCACAATTGTATATAAACGAGAACCGCCACCTCTAATCAGATACAATTGGGGTGTTGCTTCAGTTGTAGTTGTGGATGAGGAATTGAAGGCAAGGGACCTGATTCTAGAGGAACTCAAGGTTCACTTGGAAAAATCCCAACAGAAGATGAAGGCTACAGCAAATAGGAAAAGGCGAGATATAGATATTGCGGTTGGGGAGTGGGTGTACATGAAGCTTAGGCCTTGTAGGCAGAAGTCACTAGCCAAACGTGGTATTGAGAAACTATCTCCTAGGTATTTCGGGCTTTATCAGGTGAAATCCAGAGTGGGTAATGTGGCTTACTGTCTAGATCTACTAAATTACAGCACAATCCACCTAGTCTTCCATGTCTCTATGTTGAAGCGGGCTCTAGGGGTAGGTCACCAAGCCCAACCTATCCCTGACATTCTCATAGAAGATCTAGAGTGGAGGGTCTAGCCAGAGGCAGTCCAAGGACTATGACACAACTCTAAGGGGTAGCTGAAGGTTCTGATTCAGTGGTAGAGGTTATCCTACCCTCCTTCGAATCATCGTGGGAAGCGTTTAAGGCTATCAATGAGCAATTCCCTAAATTTTACCTTGAGGACAAGGTGAAACTTTGGGAGGAGAGTTATGATACACCCCTAATTAAATACACTTACGTTAGGAGGAAGAATAAGACTAATGGAGATAGGAATCTGTTAGGGGGAATATTAGATTCTCTCTATTTCTTTTAACTTTTCTTATTTTAGCTGGGCAGTTAGTTAAGTGTCGTTAGGGAAGGGGGATTTGTCAATATATACATATATATACATGTGATTGGGGAGGAATGAGGAGGAGAGATTCTGGATAGGAAGTACCAAACCCTCAGATAACCTGGAGTATTCGATTATCAATTCTAATATAAAAAAAAATTCCCCTGTTACCAGCATTTCCATCCCTAAACCTATGAGAGACCCTCCAAGTTCCCCATAAAATCAAAAGCCTCAAACAAACATTCCTATATAACTTTTCTTTGTCGGCCTATTAAAATAGCAGAAGTGGTCGTAGGCTTTCTTCTCTTCACACGCTCAAAGCATTTGAGTAGACATAGTTGATAACCAGAGGATAACTAAACAAAGCAAAAAATATTAGGTTTCCTACTCATGGAGGGAAAAAAAATCAAAGTGATATGACCCTGTTTATTTATTTATTTTAGTAAAGAGTAAAATCAGGCACAACATAACATGTTAAGAAGCAAGAGGAAATAACAAGCTCAGATGTGCCTAGTGATGCCACATTGATTCAGTGACTGAAAATTGACAATTACCTGCAAATTGCTACTGTGACAGTAAACGAAGTATGAGCAATGAGGTTCAAATAAAATGATCGTCTCCAATCAACCTCCATTAAACTTTCGCCCAGCATACTGTCCAACTGTATAGCAATTCAACACACAATCAATGTATAAGACTTTCATATAGAGGCACAGAAAGTCAGGAACACAGGCTCCCATCGACCAAGTGCTCACAAACATGTGCCTAGCTGTGTTCTCAACACCTACAACTGTTGAGCTTTAGGTATCTATACCGCAAAATCTGTATCCAGCATCACTTTCTTAAAACAAATCAAAAACCCTAATTAGCCTAAAAAAAAAAGTGATATATTCTGCATAAAATATTCAATCAGATATCTGAAAGCTAGACAAGATGAGCAGTTCTTTTCATTTCAGATTAGAAACATTTATCCGCAACAATAATATCATTGCAACCACGTAGGGAGTAAATTCCTACCTCTAGTTTCAGCAGGCACGTAAGGAGGATATTTCATAAGTACAGAACAATATAGCCTGGAAGCATGCAACAACTATATATTGTCAAAACCAAAAACTGTTCCACACTTCTTTTACCTTAGACCCCCACCTGCGGACAAAGTATGGAGGGTTTCCCCCAGCATTGTCATTAAATCCATATCCATGCAAATTCTGCAGAAGGATGAGTAAATATCCTGGAATTATATACTTCACTAAGGCAACAAATCATAAAAACGCTATATCATAGCCCCACAAAGCCAAAAGAGGGTGGGGGATCTCACCAGTTTTCTTACAAAAAATATAAGGTCATCATCCTGGCGTCCTCTTGATGCTTTACCACGAATAAAATATAAATTAAGAATATCATGCCAAAAACCTTGATCCATTTCTATGTCTGATGCATCCTGCTCATCAACTACCGTTTTTCCCAACAAATTGGAGTGCTTCTTCACTGTAATCAATAATTCATGCCTTCCAGAAACACCAGTATCAGACAAGAATGTCTATTTAACAAGTGAGACAGCCATAGAGCAATATAGAAGCATCATGCTAAAAAGTTGAAGAAATTGTAAAATTGACATTTATTATTTCACAAAAATTGCGGTGAACAACAAGCCATTTACTACCTTAAACAATGACCAAACTGCAGCATTATCAATCTTTCATCCAAAATTTTCCAGTTTGCTAAACATTTCCACTTCTACTCTTTATTTAATTTTTTTATTTTGGTAAAGATGACCAAATTATCCTATTCACCCTTCAAACTGAACTACCACACAGGAAGTAAAAGAGAAAAACAATAGTAAAACATTTCAGCAGTTAATGCAGATTCAATTACTATATCAGAGATTAGAGAAGTATGAAAATGAGAGTTTAGTTATTGATTGTGTAAAAACTACTTTCTGCAAAATTAATACATAGTTGTATTTATAGACAAAACATGCAACAGCCAACAGGTCTGACTAATCTCTACTTAACAGACTCAGACTAACATACTGACAACTAATTACTAGATTAGTTATCTATCTGTTATGCTATATTACACACATTAAGCCCGTGAACTAATGACTAACTGATGATACCCCCCCGCAAGCTGGGGATGGTGATGGAGATGACATGCCCAGCTTGGACAGGAGATGCCAATGTTGATGAGAAGGCAAGAATTTTGTCAAGACATCAGCCAGCTGGGATATAGTGAGAAAATAAGTGAGTTGCAGCACTTCACGTGTGAAATGGCAATCAATTTCAATGTGTTTGGTCCTTTCATGAAATACAGGATTGCGGGCAATGTGTAAAGCAGACATGCTGTCACAGTGAAGAGCTACTGGTTTGAGGTTTGTGAGACCAAGATCTGTAAGAAGATTGACCAACCAAGTGACTTCAGCTGAAGCTTGTGCCATGGACCTGTATTCAGCCTCAGTTGAAGATCTAGAAACCACAGCTTGCTTTTTGGATTTCCAACTAATTGGGGATGAGCCTAGAAGAACCAAATAGCCAGTGACTGACTTGCTTGTAGTGGGGCATGCAGCCCAATCAGAATCAGAGAAAGCTTGAAGTTTTAACTAATCTGAGGCACGAAGGAGAATTCCTTGATGTAGTGTGCCTCGAATATAATGAAGAACATGTGTAAGGGCCTGCAAATGAGGAAGTCGAGGACATTACATGAATTGGCTGAGAGTCTGTACTGTGAAAGACAGGTCTGGTCTTGTAATGGTAAGAAAATAAAGTTTACCAATGAGGGCATGATACAAGGTTGGATCGGGTAGCAAAACACCTTCTGAATCATGAAGTTTGATATTGAGAGGAAGGTTTTAGTGATGGATTCAGTAGGGAGAGAAGAATGAGTGAGTAGATCATGAGCATGCTGGGTAAGGGCTATACTATGTGGTAAATAATGGACTTCAAACCCAAGGAAATAATGAAGTCGGCCAAGGTCTTTTATGGTGAAAGCAGCATGTAAGTGATCATTAAGATGCTGAATACCTGCTTGATCAGATCCAATGATCGTCATGTCATCCACATAGATGGCTACAATGATATTGCCATGACACCCATCTTTAAGAAAAAGGGAATAATCATGTCTTGTTTTTCGAAATCCCTAAGCTAGTAATGTAGCAGTACGTTTCTCAAACCACTGCCTTGAGGTCTGTTTAAGGCCATATAAAGACTTCGATAGATTGCAAACATGATGCTAAGGGTTGGGAATCCCCTGTGGCATTTTCATATAAACTTGTTCATGTAAATCACCATGGAGGAAGGCATTGTTGACATCCAACTAATGTAGAGGCCATCCTTTCGACACAGCAATGGCAATGATACACCTAACGGTTGCCATTTTGATAACTGGGGAAAATGTTTCTTGGAAATCAATCCCCTCTTTTTGATTGAAACTTTTTGCAACCAGTATTGCCTTATATCTTTCCAATGTGCCATCAGCTCTTAGTTTAACTTTATAGACCCACTTGCAACCAATAGCCTTTTAGGCAGGAGGGAGTGGAACAACTTGCCAAGTATGGTTAGATTGCAAAGCACTAACTTCCTTGTTCATAGCATTAATCCAATTGGGATCATTAGAAGCTTCTTGATAAGAAGTAGGTTCGTGAAAAGAAAATATAGAAGAAGATGATTGGGTTTGAACAAGGCCCCACCAATGAGAGCAGCTACTGTGTGAACAAATATAATCTGATAGGTGTGAAGATGGTTTGTGAGGTTTCTTGGATCTACAAGTAGGTGGCTGAGAAGGCCGTTGCCTGTTGGTCATTCAGATTGAGGTGTTGTGACAAATCAGATGGAAGTTGAGCACCAAAGCTGTTTTGATGAAGTTGTTGTGGTGAAAAATCAAAGGATTGGGAATTTACAAGAGGAGACTTACAGGTATGTGAAGGTTGGAAAACAGGTGAAGGGTGATCCGAAATGAAGATAGGAAGTGTAGTATGCGCTATGTTTGGAGATGGGAGATGAAACGGGAAAATATGTTCATGAAATGTGACATTTCTACTAACTGTAATTTGTTTTGTATGAAGATTTATAACTTTTTAACCCTTTTTGCCAATGACATAACCTAGGAAAATGCAAGGGTAAGATCTGGGATGGAATTTATGATTGTGACTGAATTGGTGGAGGTGAAGCAAAGGCAGCCAAATGTTTTGAGGTTGTCATAACTGGGTAGTTTATTGCATAGGATTTCGTAAGGGGATTTATCTTGTGGTAAAATGTTAGAAGGGAAAGGGTTGATGAGGTAAGTTGCAGTAAGAATGCAATCACCACAAAATTGGATGTGCAAGTTGGATTGGAAATAGAGTGTAAGGGCTACTTCAAGGATGTGTTTATGTTTTCTTTCTACTCGCCCATTTTGTTGTGGTGTATAAACACATGTAGTTTGAAGTCGAATACCTTTGCAATTGAAATAAGTAGTGGCTGCAGTTTTGAGCAATTCAGGTGCATTGTCACACCTAATTGTTTTAATGTGGAAATTGAAATGGGTATGAATGTAAGTGATGAAGGCCTGTAAGATAGGGACTTATGTGACAATAAGTGAGTACAAATGGCTCATGAATGATCATCTACTATGGTGAGGATATATCTAAACCCATCATATGTTGAGGATTGATAGAGTCCCCAAATATCAATATGAATTAAGCCAAACAATTGAGGACTGTGAGAATTACTAACAAGAAAAGATTTCTTGCATTGTCTTGCCCTTGGGCAGATTTTACAAACAGATCTAAGTATTGAAACTGTTGGAATGGCAAATGTCCAAAACGACAATGCCAAAGTTCTTGATTAGAAAGATTACATGCAGAATGAAAGCAAGAGTGATCTATCATGTCCAATATGGTTGATTCTATGATATGTTCTGGCCATTTCTATGCTTGAGTTGATGGAACTTGAAGGGCAGTATATAATCCATGGCTTCTTCTCCCAAGAGTCAACAACTTACTCTTCAAAGGGTCCTGGAGAAGACAAGACTTAGGAGTGAAAATCAGATTTGAGGAAAATTGTGTGGTAAGTTTACTGATGGATAGAAGACTAAATTGGAAAAATAAAGCACATTTAGAACATTTTTTAGTATTATAGAGGGTGTGAGTTGGATGTTCCCAGTATGTCGTATGGGAACTTGATGGCCATTAAGTATAGTGATATATTGGGTAGGATGCACTACTGTATAAGACATAAACAGATGTAAATGAGGTGTAATGTGGCCAGTAACTCCACTGTCTATGATCCATACAAGATTATTCTTAGAGGAAAGAAAACAAGCACTACGCATACCTGCCATCGTGGCTACTGACTTTGTGTTAGGTTGATTAATCAACTGCAAAAGCTAAGCATATTGTTCCTGAGTAAAAAGAGGACCAGGAGCACTGTTTTTTTGTCCAAGCGCACTGTTATTTTCTTCAGCTGACTCGATCACATTTGTGTCAACATGTGCAGCAAATTTATTGGCTCCTTTGGCCCCTTGTTGCTGTTAGGATAACCGTGAATGTTAAAGCATCGTTCATTACAGTGCCCTGGGATCTTACAGTGAGTACAGTAATAATTGTTCTTCTTATATCCATTTCCTTTCTGAGACTGAGAGTTCTGCTGTCAAAGCTGAGAGTATAAGGCTGAGAATTCTTGAGTTAAGTTTGAAGTTGCTTGGACTAACTTCTGTCTTTCTTCATGAAGCAACAGATTGTAACACTCATTCACAGTTGGTGGTGGCTTCATCATCAGAATGTTTCCTCAAACTGGGGTATAACTCTCATTGAGTCCCATCAAGAATTTGCATAAGTTGTTGATTTTCAAGAAATTCAAGAAACTCTGGGCTATCAGAGACATCAATCAGGTTTGTGTATTCATCCCACAATCTTTTTAGTTTGGTGTAATAGTTCGCAATGGACAGGTTTCCTTGTGAAATGAGACAAATCTCTTTCTGTACTTGAAAGATCATTGTGCTGGATGACTGGCCAAACCAACACTCAAGTTCTTTCCACGCCTGCGTGGCTATCTTGCAAAACAATACACTGCTTCCAATTTTAGCATTGATCGAGTACATGATCCAGGAGAGCACCATGCTGTTACACTTCTGCCAGTATTGCAATAATGGCGAATCTGCATTTGGTTTAGGAATTTTCCCTTCAATGAAAGATAGTTTGCTTTCCACATTGAGGGAAATCTCGACGGAGTGCCTCCAATGATGGTAATTTTCGCCATCAAGAAGCTTAGTTGCAAGGTTGTAATTTGGATGATCTGAGTGATGAAGATACAGGGCATGGTTTGAATCAATTTCATCAAGCCCTGTGGGATTGGTCCAGTATTGATTATCTCCCATTGTGGATTTTGGTTTTGAGAAGATTTAATCAATATCAGAGGTTTGTAGCTCTGATACCACATCAGAGATTAGAGAAGTATGTAAATGAGAGTTCAGTTATTGATTGTATAAAAACTGTTTTCGGCAGAATTAATAAAGTGTTGTATTTATAGACAAAACATGCAACAGATCTAACTAATCTCCACTTAACAGACTCAGACTAATTACTAGGTTAGTTCTCTATCTGTTATGCTATATTAAGCAAATTAAGCACGTGAACTAATGACTAATTGATGATATACTATAACCTGAAAAACTTTTCAATAACAAAAAATATATAAAATGACAGCAAGCTAGACCTCCAATCAGCTAAGCATACTTAAAAGGCTTTAATTATCAATTAGCAACTTCGGGAACACATCATTAAACGCAAGAAAACCGAAAATTAAACATTAACCGCGTCTAAACCCTAAAACCAAGCAGAAGTCAACATTCTTATGTTCAGACATTAGAATCGAGATTAATAACATAGTTACAACACACAAGAACGTCCCCGTCAAAAAAATCCGAGCTGGAAGAAATAATCAATGCGCTGAAAAATAGACAGATGGAACAAAAAAAATGCAGAGTATTGCTGAAATAGAGATAGTAGTACCGAAAGGGGATTTCTCCTTCATTGCGCAGCATTTTACTTATCTTCTTAGTTGTGATCGCCTCGTTACGAAATGGAGAAATAGAGGAATAAGTTTTCAGTTGAATTTATTTGAGTTTTCAGCGATCGACAAGGGTTCTCCACGCAAGCTGCTTGGGAAAAAGACTGAAACTGAATCCATACTTTTGACGGTAAAAGCCGCGGTTGAACTGAACGAGGAGTGAAAACGGTCAGCAACACGCCCGCAACGAACGTTTGCTGTAATATCTTTGCCAGGATAGGGACGGAGAGAAAATTGGGGAATGGAAACCGAGTAAACGGGGTAGCGTAGGTGGGAGCAATTGACGTTATTGAACAGATTTGAACCGCCTTACTTTTTCATTTCGGGTAATTCTACAACTACATTCTTAAGGGATTGTTTGGAAAGGGATAATAAAATTGGAAAAAATATTCTCCTATTTTATATTTTTATATTAATTAATTATTAATAATAAATATAATTTTAGTAAAATATTTTATTTAGATTAAATTAAGATCTAAAATAGATATTTATTAAAATAAAAATATTTATTTTTAAATAAATTATACAAGATATATAAAATATAGTATAATTTTTCACTCATATTATCCTTGTACTAAACGAGCACCGAAAACAATCTTTTAGTTTTTAGAAATTTAATAGTCCTCAATTTATATTTTTGTTCATCAAATAATGGGACGACATTACATGACACTCATGTATAAATAAATAGTTATCTCATAGATAAGTTGTAGATTTTAAAGTTAGTTACTAAATTATTAAAAATTAAGAGTTTTTTTTATATATTTTTTCTAAACTCATATTTATTTAGTGTATTTTTTTTCATTTATAATATGCGAATCTAACTCATGCATTTCATAAGAGAATTACTCACTCTTTTAATTACTTGTTGTTCTACTAATATATATAATAATTAAGAAACAAATATGTTATTAATTCAAAAATAAAGAAGCTAATCTAAAAATTGCAAGAATAAATAGCTCCATTGAGTGTAGTTAGAAACATCAATTCCACCAATAATGTAACTCTTTCTTATCTAAAATGTCATATATTAACAGCCCTACCAATTGTGTAGCTTATCTAATTAAATGAAAGGTTTCTTACTATTAGCCTCGCCAAATAGTGAAGGTAGATAAGAAGGTTGCAGTAATAAGAAATAAGTAAATGTTGTTTGGAAGAACTAAAACATCAACTTTTAAAAAACTAAGAAAATTTGATAGCACAATAAGTAATTTAAAACTAAGGAAGTATAAATAAGGTTGGTCCTAGAGCAGTGTTGGTGGTGTTGCCGTACATGACCTCTTATTCAAGGGGGCCTTAAGCTTATATATGATAACCAGTATTAGTGTGTGTGTAAGAACTATTAATAACAATAGAAGAGTATAGTGACATTGGTTTGGGTGTTTTGGATAATGTTTTAAGCACCAAAGTTTGATCCTTGTTGGCACGTGTTTATGACACTTATTCTCTCTCTTTAAACTAGTAACAAATAAATATAAAGAATGAAAGATCATGCTATATCAGATTATATGCATAGCTTTGTAAGAATGTCAATTGAACGGATTTTATCTGAAATCTGATGGGTTTTATCCGCTAGATGTGTAAATAGATATAGATAAATGGATATGAAAAAAATGAGAGAAATATCCGTCAGGTGCGAGTAAGGGATCCTCAAATTAGTACTCACCTTCATATCCATAACCATACCCATATCTATTTATCAATATGAAATTATATTTTTACCCTTTATTTATATAACCTTTAATACATTTTTTAAGGCTAAAAATGAAAATATAATAAAACTCTAGCAATCTAAGTATTTAATTCTAACATTGAATGGTTTTTATTTTAAATTTGAAAGGTTTTATTCGAAACCCTATGGATTTACCCAATTTATATATAAATGGATATAGATATAGATATGGAAAAAATATTATAAAATATAGATATGAATATAGATATAGATTTTGTTATCGAGTTTAGAAAACGGATATAGAGTATCCGATCCATTATCTTCTCTTAACGTACTTAAGCTTTTTATAGGTCAATTAACGTTCAAACCTTAGGATAATCAAATGCTTGGGTTTTTTCACCTTTTCTCCTCATTTTCTAAATTAATGCATTGAAAGTAAAAACCTTTTCATATTACTTTTTAAGAAGATTCAAACAAAACATACAACTTCAAACCAAACACATAATAACTAGACATCAAAACAATAGTGGCAAAACTGAAACCCCCAAATTTAATTTAAACTTCTTAGTTCTCAAACAAAAAATAAAATCTCAATTGTCTTATTTAGAGTCATCTACTATCACTCATCACAATCATCTTGGAAAATAATTTAGGTATTTCTCTTAAATCAAGCTTTACTCAATTCCTCTTCCCTCTTAAGCTAATTTTGAAAGAAAGCATAATACTAATGCGGAATCTATTAACTATTGTAGTTTTGATTCTTTCTCATATTAGATGGTTTAATCTTATATTATATTTTTGAATCGTGCATTGAAGATAATACCTGTAAGTAATTTCTTATCTTCTTTTTTTTTTCTAGTTTTGGTGTTTTGAGGAGTTTTGATTCTAACCCAAGTCATTGTGATGTTATGTAACTATTTAATTGAATGCCACTCTTTGTGTTGGATTGGTATTTTGTAACATAAATTAGAAAATATAATTAATTTAGTAATAACAATAGTCCTTTTTTTATTTTTTTTTATCACAAAATAGGGAACATGTACGTATATATACTAATAAGCAGACTAGTAAAAATTTTGAAGTGATGAATGATTTTTAAGATTTTATAATTTTCTTTTGTGGTGCTTTAGAAATTTAGAATTCCTTATACTAGAAAGTTTGGATTTGACCATGCTAAACGTCAAAGAAAAATAAAAGAGGAACAATTTGTTGTTAGTCAAATAAGAACTCTTGACAATTTTTTTTTATGAAGCAACCATGTTATCCAACCAAAAAAGCATCATTTCCCATTGATGTAGATGTATTTCAAGACCATGAAATGAACTTTGATAATGGAGAAAATGATGGAGAAAAACATAGAGATGTCCAAGAATTTATGGAGGGACTTGTGGAATATGATGATGTACTAGAAGAAGAAAATGAGGTGGATTTTAGTTCAAATGTTGATGGAGAGATTCCCTTTGTAACACTCTGAGTAGATACAATCATGCGGGGACAACCTTGGAGTGCTTTTGGATCGATTGGCTAGTCTTACAAATCAACATGAATATTTTCAACACGCTTTTTCTTCGCTCACGTGCTTCCCCAAAAAATTTTAGAAAAAATCTAAAATTTCTTAGGAGGGTCACCCATACTAAAAAAATTTCCACGACTAACATGCTTAATTTTGGAGTTATTAAGATGGAATCATCAAAATGATATACCATATTGATATAAGTAGTCATGTCAATTCTTATAATACTCCGCTCAATTTAGGGTATTACACTTGAATACAATTTATCCTAGAAACTATGATGATTTTGATCCTAAATAGATGGATTTATTAGTGAGAAAATATCTAATGAGAGATTTGTAAATGGAAAAAGGTCCCAAGGATAGAATGAAAAAACATAGTTCTTCCAAATTTTATAATAACTTACCTAATGGTGAAAAACATCATTAACATTGCCTTGTGTATTATAAGGATCTTGGAAAGATATTTTATTTTTGTTTTAAAGTATTCAATAACAATATATTACCAAGTCAATTAGCATATGATGGACTTAGGGATTAGGGAGACCTTGAAGCAAAGTGAAAACACATGAAAGGAGTCTATAACGTATAAATCATATATCTAAATGGGTTGAGTTGTCTATAAGACTTGAAAAGAAATGAGTTATTGATAAATATGTGTGAGAGCAAATAAAAAAAGAGACAGAGCATTGGAGGAAGGTAGTAATGTGAAGATTGTAAAGATTGTTTGCATTGGTGAAATTTTTAGCTAAATAGAGCTTGGAATTCCTTGGAATTAATGATAAGATTTATGAATATAAAATGGAGATTTTATGGATTTAGTTAAATTGGTTTTTGAGTGGGATTTGAATTTAAAGAATCATCTTCGAAGGAAGCAAAATCATAATATTCATTACCATTATATGAGTCACAAGATCTGGAATTATTTGATATTCTTACTAGCTTTGAAATTAAAAATACAATATTTAAGGGATCAAACATAAAGGGAAAACACAAAAGTGTGCAAAGAAAGCTCTTAGACATAAATCCTAGATAATTTTATACATCTTGTGGTTCTCACTCTCTTAACCTGACACTTAGCTATAGCAACCTCTTGTGCTAAAGTAGTCTAATTTTTTGGAATTTTGCATCATATTTATACATTTTTTGAACATTCTACAAAAATGTGGAAGATTTTAAAATACAATATTTTAGAAAAAGGTTCCAAATTCATTATTGACTATTAAATAGGAAAGTAGAATAGATGATGTCAAAGAAATTACAACTCAAACTCCTAAAATAAAAAAATCGCTACTTTACCTTTCCAAAATGAGACAAAGGTAGAGATCAAAAGTGGATCTACTTGTTTAGTAGAGTATGAACTTGGAAATTTTGAAGTTATCATAAGCATGGCTATTTTTTATAAGCTATTAGCTAAAGTTAATATAGTTAGCAAGGAGTTGCAATATGAGAATATGTGTAATGACATGATAATGGTTAGTGTGGAGGTATTGATTATGTTTTTCAAAGAGTATAGGGAATTCAGATTCGAGAAGACTTTGGATAGAAATATAGAAATCACTCATGGATTAGATGTTAACCTAGCATTTCCTAACAGAAAGAAAGGAAATAGAATTTGAAGGAAAAAGTAATTTGATGAGATTACCAATAAATCACCAAAACTGGTCAATATTGAATCAACTCAATAATGTTTCAATATTTAATACTTTATATACATAGTTTATCAAGAAATTAGCTTTTTGGGAACAAGATTTGAGCAGTATAAGAAATATCAAGACATATTTTGGCTTCTTATTCACGACATAAAAAATGAAATATTTGGCTACTCATAAGCTAGATACAAGTTGCAATAATCTTGAGAAATTAGAAAATAGCCTTATTTCATAAATTAATGATAAGGATTTATTCAATGAATTACGTCTATTACAAAAAAAATATTACTAGAATAATATCATATAGCTACTGGAATACTTATTTTATTTAAAATAATGAATTAATTTCCACCTAGTTGTCATGAATACAGAACTTTTTTTTAACCATTCCTATTATAGTTGCATCAATGCAAAGGAGTTTTTTGAAACTAAAAAATTAAAATCTTACTTGCAAACAACTATGTCACAAGAAATATTAAATGCTTTGGCTTTGATTTTAATGGAAAATGAGTTTTTTTTTTAAATCTTGATTATAAAAGATTAATTGATGATTTTGCTTCTAGAAATGCAAGAAGATCAATGTTTAAAAAATATTAATGCACTAGTTTTAATCCTAGTTTTTGGTATTTTTTGTGATGGTATCAATTTAGTATTGAAGACCCAAAAGAAGGTTTATACAACATATTCAAGTAAAAATTATTGTTTTATAACTCAAGTTTTTTTTTCATTGTGTGATTTTTTATTAATCATTAGAGTATGTATTGATCACTATATTGTTTACTCTTATCAATGGGTATATCATTAGAAATTTTTTAGGCAATCTAAGATTTAACGATTAGCATGTCAATCTTCTATCTAAAACATGTATATTACAATCTATAATGTTGCTATATACTCATAAGTTATGTTATAATAACTTTTTTGGTAAATATTTCTCAATATAAGACTAAAAACATTATCTTTGACATTCATAGATACATAATAGAATAAAATAGGGCCACATATTAATGTACGCACAAGGCCTTATCTGACCTAAGACCAGTCCTATATATAAATAAGTTATAGTTTTTTATTATAGATTTTGTAATTTATTTTTCCAAGATTCTATACCATAAGAGATCCATAAAGATTTGTTCATTTTGATGTCAACTTTTGGTGCTTAAGCTCTATAGGGTAAGTGTAGAAAATAAAATGATATAAGGTATTGTAAATTTATGTTTTTGAATGTGTAAGTTCATATATAATTTTTAATTTATTTTAAAAATATTTTATAATGAATTATGATAAAATAAAATTAATGCAAGTGCATATTTCTTCATACATATAAACTTTTTTCTTTGATATGTTTGAGATGTTTCTTGAGGTTCATGAAAGTTTTTTCCAAGTTAAAAAAACTTTCTTGAAGATTTGGTTAAAAATGAGAAATCTTGCAAATAAGTGATTTTGTGCAACCAAATAAAGTATTGCTAAGTTAGAAAATTGGTTGACCAACCAAAGGTGATCAAATGATAACTATAATAAGTTAACTACAGCCATGCCATGTGTATAATGATAGCTAGGAAGTCAGTTGTAATTAACTAGGGTTTTGGTTGGTAGTAATAATTTTATGTAACAATTTTGTAACAAAACTCTACTTTCCACAAGTATTAGAGGGTTGGTTGGCATGGGTTATAGCCTATAAATATGACTTAATTTCGTGGGTTGTATGATATATGAAGTTGAGTTGAATATCAAAAGTCTCTTTGTGAGTTTATTTGATCATTGAAAAGTTACTATGTAGTTTCTATTGATTGTCTTTAGTGAGTGATACTTTGTGATGTCTCATTAAAAACCCTTTGATTACTATCTTTTTAAAGTATCAACATTCTATCTTGTGTGTGTTGGTTTGTTACATGAAAGCTAAAGAAGACACATTTGATGGTCTTAAATTCTTTCAACCCACATCCACATCAATAATGATAGGTTAAAACTTTAACAAAATATAATAAATCTAAAAAATGATAAATTGCATCTATTGAAATGAATGATTGTGATGAAAATAATGTGGCTACGAAACATAACATTAATGGGGTAAACTTGGATTACTCTATTAACTATTAATATAATGTAATTAATTTAAGGAAAGCACATTGAGGTTTAAGTCTTAATGCATAACTTATAATTTTAGCTATATTACCTTCACATTCTTGTTTTACTCATCACCTAATGCTACACTTTTTCTTTTATCTTGTGGCTGCTTGAAAAAACAAGTTTCATGGTGCATTAAAGCTTGTGATATGCTCTCATGGAATTGTGTATGGAATTAGAGTTGGAAGGAGGCATTCAAATGCCACATGTGTAAGTTCATATGAAGTTTTAGAAAGAACAGGTGAAAAATGGAAGAGTTTGAGGTCAAGAATATTGGGTAATGTTGATTGACATGACCATATTGTTAGGAAATCCCCCTTCCATGTTGATTAACACACCCTTGTAGTTGTCAAATAAGAATTTATAGATTTAGTGCAAGGAACACTAGTGCCCCATATTGTTAAACATGCCTATAGTGTTCAATAGTCATGTTGAACAATATGGTCAACTCGTGTTAGTTGACACACCCATACTTCTATAATTTTTATTGCTACCTCAAAGTTGTTTATTTTGTACCTTATATTTATACGTCCTAATTTGTCATTTTTAGTTCTAATGCATTAGGGTATGTCCTAAGGGATAGAAACTCTATATTTGAGTGATTTTTGTATTCATTTATTCATTAATGAAAATCGCTAACATCAATATATGGATTAAGTAGTTATTAAACATATCAGTGTTTTTATATCTTGCTTACTAACTTATCTTGATCAATTTCATAATTTCTTTATTACTAGTGATTGCATATCATAGTAATAGGTATCATAATTTATTTCATAATTCGTGATATATTTGAGTGATTCTTATATTCATTTATTCATCAATGAAATTCCCTAACATCAGTCTATGGATTAAGTAATTGTTAAACATATCAGTGTTTTTATATATTGCTTAATAACTTATCTTTATTGTTTCCATAATTTCTTTATTACTAGTGATTACATCTCACAATAATAGGTATCAAATTTAGGCTCAACAAATCTAGGGCAATTTGTAATGGAGGATGGAAAAATCAACATTGAGAAGTTTGATGATTCCGATTGTGCACTTTAGAAGATGAAGATTGGGGATTGTTTGTATTATAAGTATATTCACCACCTCGTTAAATGTGAGATCTAGAATTTGTTGACAAGATAAAGTGATAAATTTTACATAGAAAGGCTCTATATGGTATCTAGTTAAATGTTGCTCAGAATGATATGTTCAACATCATGAATCATAAGATGATTGGAAGTATGATGAGAGAACTTGTCAATATGTATGAAAAATCCTTTGTAATGATTAAGATTTTCCTTATGTAAAAGTTTTTTTTTAATCTAGGGATACTTGATGGTACTTATATCATAAACCATATTAATGAAATTAATGTGGCATCCAATCAACTAAATTATGTTGAAATTTCTTTTGATGATGAGGTGAAAGGCTTGATTTTGTGAGCCTCTTGGTCAAAGATTTTTTTGATACTACTATTGCTTTTATTTATACTTCCCATGGTCAAACTAATTTAAAATTTGATAAGGCTCGGGACCTAATTCTTAGTATAAGTATTCATTGGAAGGAATTAGGTTTTTCATGTAGGGATTTGAGTGCTTAGGATATATGAAAGATAAGAAATAAAGGCTCTAGTAAATGTGACGTATCAAAATCTAGAAGTAGGTCCAAAATTTGTGGTCCAACAACAAGTTGAAATTTATAGTGAGAGCTGAGAAGCGATGTCTCAAAAATATTGTAAAAACTCAAGAAGAAAAAGTAGTAGCATTATGATGATGATAGTAATAATTATATTGATGGTTCTAATGCTTTAGTCTATAGTATGGAGACTGCATTAGATTTTGGGGCCTTATTTTTTCCATAGGTTGTAAGATCTTTTTCAATAAATTTTTTGAAGTTAGACAATTTCAGAAGTTATATAACATATTTATTGAAATTATTGGCAAGGTTGATGTGATTATTAAGAATTCCAATAGGTATGATAGCTTAAGGATATTAATCCTATACTAAAAATAATATTATATCTCTTTCTAAACTATATGATACAAACAACAAGATCATTTTTGGGTTTCTAAAAAGTTATAAAGGGTATTTTAACTATAACATAGGGATCTAAGATAGGAACAGTATACTCTACAGTCGGACTATAGAATGTGGTAGTTAATGTGATTAAAACCTAGCTTGCTCAAAACTGTGGCACTATAACCCCAACCACATCCGCAAAAAAGGAATCAAAATTCTAGCTTTAGTAGGTGATATTTCAAATAAAGGATGTCAACTTGGGTCTTTATGAGATTTGTGTATGACAAGCAAATCATGATCAATTTCACAAAGATAAGGGTAAAGCCTAAGGTGAAACAACTATATCTTATGCACATAGATGTATGGGGTTTTGCACTAGTACCATCAATTAGAGGTTCTAGATGCTATGTTACCCTCATTGATAATTATAGTAAAAAGTATTGGGTTTATTTTCCAAAACACTAATGTGATGTTTTCACAATGTTCAAAACGTCGAAGATTATAACACTCCACCCTTCTTACCTTTTATTTAGGTTAATTCAAAGAACACTTTATTTTTTTTTTGTGAAATAGGCATTGTTTAAGTGATCCATTCTTAAGAATTTCCAAAACCCTAATTGTGATTTTAGGCTCTGTAATGTAATTTAAGCTATTTTAAACTTATGTAAATTTGATAATTTTTCTCTAAAATTCAAATCATAGTTTTTACCACTTTTGATAATTTTTAAGCTCTGTAATGCAATTTAAGCTCTTTTAAACTTGTGTAACTTATGATAATTTTTATCTAAAATTCAAATCTTAGCTTTTACCATTATTCTAAGTCCTATTATGTTTTTTATATATATTTTAATGAATTTTCTATTTTGTGCTTAGATGCAACCTTTTTGTAGGGAAAAATAAACATTATTTATGTTTGAGAACCTCAAGTTAAAATTCCAAATTCTTATCGAATGGTTACAAAAATTATATATTTGGATCCCAAATTATTCTAGATATTAATTCAATGAATTGTATAATTTTTAGCATTTTATTTCTAATTATAGTGAATTTTATGTTAAGACTTCATATCTATACTTAGGACCTTATTCAATATACTTTTACTTAAGGGAAAATCACAAAAAATAATATATGACCTTAATATGAAATTTGTATCATCACCTTATATTTTAATAAAATTTAGAGCATGTTTTACATTTACTTAATTATTATTACCTTTCTTACATTTTGGACTCTAAATTGACTCTTTAAATTATCCAAACTTTATAAAACTTTATAGATCATATATCTTGATATTTTTTAGTGTTAGATCATTTAAGAATGATTATTTTAGTTTATACTATTTTGAGAATTTATTTTCTAATTGTAAGAGTAATTACTTACCAAAATAAAATTTTCATTCCCTATATCTTATCTAATCTATGTAGGATTTTACCTGAAATATCTACTTTGATGAGGATTGAGAAAACAAACCTTACCATGGCCTGATACCTGACACACTCCTTCATTCTCTTAAACATGTTTTTTTAACTCCTGATCATTATGTAATCATTCTGTACACTTCACTTAGTTACTTCATTTCTTCTTCACTTATTCCTTCCTTCTCTCCTCTTAACCAATCATACTTATCTTCCTTCCTCTATAATTTGTGCCGCTTTGGCCTTCATCGTTATCAACTTTGTAGGGAATTATATAATCTAATAATTATCTAATAATGAACATTTACCTTATTAAACACGTATATTTCACCCAGTAACTAAATTCACCCTCACTCTACCTTACTTAACCAAACAACTCCCTTTTCCATCTCCTACCCATTATCATCTTCCTCGCCCATTTCCATTATAACTAACCACCTCCATCACCAAAACCAACATGGTCATAGCGTTAAAGCTTCCAATGTTACTAGTTTAACCTCCTTAACACCATATCAAGCTAAAAGAAGAAGACACTAAGTGGTTGGTGGAGTTGGAAGATCATATTTTGGTTCCTAAAATCCTTAAATGTTAGTGATAATATTGTTATTTCTTTAATTTAAGCATCATTTTCTTTATCTTAAGCTTGTAAATAGTAGGCATTATACTTATGGTTTTATAAACTTTAAGGTGACTAAGGGAGTTATTGAAGGAGCTTGTTGATGTGTGGTTATTGTCGTTTTTGTGCTTATTTTGATGACTTATGATTAAGGTAAGATTTTTATTACTCACACTAAATATGGATAAAATTTTAGATGACATGTCTTGGATGTTTTATGTGTATTTAGTTCTTTTTAGTATGTTTCATATGTTTTAATGAAAAGATGAGTTCAAGTTTGTTATATGATGTTTTTGGGATTTATGAACCATGCTATTTTACAAAGAAAGCATGAGATTAATTGTATTTCTATAATTCTTGCTCTTTATAAATATATGACTTGAATTGGTGGAAAATATGTTGTGTGTGGTAAGTATGGACTCGATCAATAGGCCTTGGGCATAAAAAGTATGGCTTTCACTATTTTTTGACCATGGAATCAAATTAATTGATATTTTAAGGCTCAATTTGATATATAATGTGTTTGCATTTGAGCTAATTTGGCATAAATTATAGTAATTGTAAGATCCGAAGCCTTAAGGGAAAAATTGGTAGTCTACATGAAAATCTAGAAATTTTAGAATGAATTGAGGATATCCATGCTATTAACATGTTTTCATGAAATCAAAGTGATTAGTGGTGTTGTAAATGCTTTGACATGACATGAAAGGGAAAAACATATACTTTTGGTGAAAGGGGGAAAATGGTCGTTTCACTTTACCTAATAAAGTTATTGAGAAAATAGGGATAATTTTGGTGTCAAAAATGTCTTAAATGATCTTATTTTAGCCTATGAAAGGTTCTTATGTATTTATATTGTTTTTAGATATTTAAACCCTTAAAATGAGGTTTTAAAGACTGAATAGGTATTTTGGTCAATGTGTAAATAAATTGTTAAAGAGTTAAGTTGGACTATAGGAGCAATGGTTGACTATAAGGATGACTTTGACATCAACTTTAACCTTTGGTTTTGAGCATCAACTCTGAGTCAACTTGCTTGAAAAACTCATAAAAATGTTAAGAATGGTTTTTTCTTGAGGTGAATGGCCTTTAGTTTGGTTTGGTTTTTACATAATTGAATAATATTTTCATCCTTCTAAGATCTCCTATAATACTTTGATATGTGATATTGATATATGTGAAGTGAGTGGCCTATATGCCTTATGTGGTATATGTGATCTATGAATCACTAAGTGCTTAGTGTAAACCTTAAACACTAGAGATGTGCACATTGGTGCAACTTACACTACTATAAAAGTAAACATAGATAGCAACATACATATATGGTTATTCTAATATAAACAATTGTCTATAACCACTCCAGTAAAAAACCAAGTGGGGTGAAAAAAGGTGAAAGAAATAGATGGTGGTTGTTGAATTATAACCATGATTTATAGTGTGAGTATAACGAGGAATGGTATATACAATGATTATATCCCAAAATTACCGTCTATACCTTAGAGGGACTTCTTTTCAAAAAATTTTTTTAAGGGTATAGACGGTGGTTTTGGGTTATAGTTACCATCTATACCTTAGCATAATTTTTTTAATTGTTTTTGTGGCCTAAACATTAGCTAGATTTTTTTTCCTTTTGCATTATTCACTTTAACTTGACATACCTTTTTCACACCTCACATTTACATGAAGACACGCAGAGACCTATTGTGTGAACTGCTTCTTCACTAAAACCTTCCACCATTGTTGCTTCCTCCACCTCCTCCTTCTTATTCCCCACTAGTTACCTCTGTCACCACCACTGACCATACTTCTTATTATTCTCTTCTATCTGTCATTTCATTAATAGATGTGCCTTCTCTGCTATATAAGGGATCTACAGACCTTATATATTGTGTTTGCACTTAAGGATATATGACCTAACCTAGTGTAGTAGTAGATGGAACAAGTAAAATAGATGTAGAATATTCATGTTCATCCCCTTGGAATCTAATTAATCATTGATATGGAATTGTGGCAATCCTTATGATAATTTGAATACCATGGCTACTGACCATTAGTATTAGGTGTGTATAACCCAACATGTTTATATTGTTTTACTAATAATTGAGTTGCCATGGCTATTGATCATGTGTCGTGGAATGCCTGTTCCTTTGTTATGATTATGTTTTGGAGTAAGCTTAAACGCTGTTGTGATATGGATAATATATTTGGTGTTAGCATAAAATATTATTATAATATGGTAAGTTTGGTGCATGCTAGAAACACTACTTTGATAATGAGTTTGGTGTCATTTTAAAACACTATTTGTTAACTATAAGTTAAAGTCTATATATTAAAATTAAGATGATATATGAAAATATGATTAAAAGGAATTGAAGTCATAGAAATTCCTTAGAGGCCTTACTACTTTAATAAGCCGTTATAAACCTTGATTGTGACCAATTGCTCATTTGTCATATGATGCCTATATATGGAAGCATGATAATCACCATTGTGATGGTTATCAAATGGATATACCTTATTTTGATTTGAAACATGTATGAGTGTACATAAGAGTTAGATCTTCCTTAGTACCTCATCATATAGAATGTCCTTGTGACGTTGTGATGAACCTGAATCATTCAGAGGAGTAGATGATGTTTCTTGCAATTTGAGGATTATCATGGAGATCTTGATTTAGGGATTGGTTTACCTAATCCCTAGCTTGGATTTTTTTTTAATATTTTTATGGTTTTGTTTCTCTCTATTTACATTATAATTTTCTTGGAACATGTTGGAAAAAATAAAATTTATCATTGTAAAGTTTGTAAATTCTAGTGTATCTTATCCATGATTTAGGCAGATTGTCACACCTCTCTTTATGTTCAACACGGTAGTCTTGCTTCCATTTCCTTATTTTTCTTTCACATATTTTATTTTACCAATTATTTAAGTTTTGGAAAAATAGGGGTGTTTTAAAAGATTGAGGTATGAAATTTGATTGAAGTTTAATTATCTTAGGTCAGATAATGGGGTGAATATGGCATTACAAATTTTTAGAATTATGTTGCTAATAATGGAATAAAATTGGAGAAGATTTTCCCCAAAAAGCCATAATAAAATAGGGTGGTTGAAAGAATGAACAAGACATTGAATGAGCATGTTAGCGGCATAAGGTTTCACCTAGTATTAATAAAGTAGCTTTGGGCTATTATAATTAGCACCATTGCCTATTTATCATTTGTATAAAATTATATTCAACACAATGTTTTTAAATTGATCATTGTAAATGTTTTAAATTTTGATGCATATAAGCCTTACCTAGGGCATGAGTTAGGTGAATGGTCACACTTCTCTTCATGTTGAATGTAGTAGTCTTGCTCCCATTTACTTATTTTACTTTTTGTGTATTTCATTTTTTAAAAAAAAATAAGTTTTGGCAAAATAGGGATGTTACAAAGGTATAAGTATGAAATTGGATTCAAGTTTAGTTACCTCATTTAAGATAATGGGGTGTATATTGCATTACATTTTTTTAGAATTTTCTTGCTAATATTGGAATCAAGTGAGAGGATATTGTTCTTGAAAATCCACATCTGAATGGGGTAGTTGAAAAGATGACCAAAACCTTGAATGAGCATGCTAGGGGCATAAGTTTGCAAATAGGATTACTAAAGTAGTTTAGAGCTCTTGTAGTTAGCACATTTGCCTATTTATCTTTTATATAAAATTGATGCAACATCTCAAAATTTTGTAACCTTCGGTTTTGGGTGTTTCGCCTTTTATTAAAAATTAACCCTTGAACCTTCATTAACCTTTGATCCTTAACCCAAATAATTTCTTAATATTTCCCCTGATTATTTTACCTTTTTCCAACCTATTAAACCTATCATAAAGAAATATTATTTTTCCTCGCTATATTTTCTATCCAGTACCCTAATCTGTCCAAACTAAACCTAAAACTAAAATAAAATATCCCTACTCTATCTTACCATTTTTACACTTTGATTTACTCCTTGTGTGTCCCATTTTTCTCCCCCGACCACTCAGCGTGTCTCCACTTTATCTCATGAAACACTCCTATACCCCTCACCTATCGAACCATCGCCTCGACTTCCCTTCTTCTCCTTCCCCTACTCCCGTCTCTGCTTATTGGTTTCACCATCACAACCAAACACAACCTCATAGCCAACCTCCTTCCTTTTCTGTGCTCTATTTGGTTTCATCATCATAGAACCCCACCTAGATCCCTCTTCTCTCCACTCCATTTGGTTTTGAAGAAACCATCATCTACCACCATCACCTACATGTCACCAGCACCCCAGCCCTTGCTCCCCTCCATTTTCGTGTGTCACTAGCACCACCACCATAAGCTTCACCACCGCTGAACTCTCGTCCTGTCCTTTTCTTGTTCTTCTTCTTCTTCTTCTCTCTCTTCCATGCCCTAATATTTTCTTCTCCTTTTTGCTTAGCACCTTTTTTCATTCCCTACCCTCCTATCTTTAGCATAATTAAAACATACCTCCATCACCTTCAGCTTCTCCTCACTACCTCTCCTCTATTCCAACTTTCCCCTT